>OY759275.1:24674000-25004000 GCA_963662155.1 Lamellibrachia columna
TACTAGATAGGTTCCAAGTTAGCTAGCATGTTGTATTGGATACTAGATAGGTTCCAAGTGAGCTAGCGTGTTGCATTGGACATTAGATAGGTTAAATGTGAGCTACGATGTTGAAGTGGATACTAGATAGGTTCCAAGTGAGCTAAGATGTTGTAGTGGATACTAGATAGGTTCCATGTGAGCTACGATGTTGAAGTGGGTACTAGATAGGTACTAAGTAAGCTAGCATGTTGTAGTTGATACTAGATAGGTTTCAAGTGAACTAGCATGCTGTAGTTGATACTAGATAGGTTCCATGTGAGCTAGCATGCTATAGTTGATACTATATAGATTCCAAGTGAGCTAGCATGTTGTAGTTGATATTAGATAGGTTCAATGTCTTGCGAAATGAGTCTGAAACGAGATGCGCGGAAAAAAAATCGATTTCAGGATGTGTTAAACCAAAATTCGTGTAACATTCTAAGTGATACAAATAATTGTTAACAATGTTATATATGTGGTAGATACAACGTAATGTAGTTCACGTGCATGCAACAAAGTTTTTAACAATTGCTTCATTTGATAACTGAACAGTTTTACTACGACACTGTGCAACGAATATGACGATTCTTGCCACGCCGTAAACGTCAACGTGTTTATTATTTCTTGACAACGCGGTGTTTGTCAGCTTCGCAACTTGACGTCTGTGGATTATACACGATGGATCCATCGCAGCAATCGAGTGTTGGAGATTTTCTGTAGATTTTAGATCCACAACATACTTGGGATACGGGGTTGTAGTAGTGGGGCAACACAAACGATCCCCCGCAACCTACATATGTAAGATGGTTAATAGCATTGGTGACTGCGAGCGAAACACGTTGCATTGCAGGACACCGTAGGCCTATATATTAAGAAGTTTAGTAAAAACGTTTTACTGCATGGACAAAGTATTAGAGTGGGAATATTCATTGGAAGAAAAAAAATTTAATCGTCGGACACCATTCATTTACATACAAAAGGTTCCAGATTGGTTGACGTAACTAAGGTTTGTGAGAACCAGGTAAAATACGACTGCAAAAGCTAACATTAAATGACCGAGGTTGAGATTTATTTACATAAACGTACTATATGCCATGGTAAATTTAAATTAGTAAGTTAGTAAGTCCAAACTAGTTTGTGCAAACATGTCCTTAGACCCTTCAAGTGTAAACTATGTTAACCTAGCATCAGCAATTTCGGAACAATGAAGCAAAGCATGTTCGTATATTAAGATATACTTATAACAACTCAAATAAATGCAAAGTATGAGAAATTACAAACAAGGAAATGTAATGTTATGGCATTACGCTGATATTACATGAACTTCAATAAACTGTTGGATTAAAAATCAGAACTCATTACTTACGACTGGTTCTACGAGAAGGAGTCATATAAAGGAAACAAATAAATTTCTGTGTCGACATCCATGTTCCACCGCAGCACTTCCAGTTGGTGGTCTGTCGATACACTCTCCCGCCGCAGCACGTCTCGGTGTCGTCGTCGTACTGTTCTCCGTCGTCGCCGCCGCATTCTACAGAAGCACAATCATCGATCAGAGACACACATGTCGTACGCTGCGTACACCATTATAATACATTATTATCGCCATGATGGAATTAATTTCCATCTTCTTCTTCTCGCAATCAAACACTTCTTTCTAGATATCCAAAAGGTTTTTATTTACCTGTAGAGCTTTCGCCACCTTGCCAAGGTGGCTTCATCAGTACTAATGACGATGACGTCATGGCATGACTCATCTCGGTTGATCGCTGCCTGTGTCTTTCGTATACATACCGCTTCTTTTACGTGTCTTCCCCTTCTGTGTGACTCGCTGTCTGTCATTGTTCTCTTTCCCAGTCTATTACATGGCGTCATCCTACCAGGACGTCATCCTACTAAGACGTCATCCTATCAGGACGTTATCCTACCAGGACGTCATCCTACCAGAACGTCATCCTACTAGGGCGTCATCCTACCAGGATGTCATCCTACTAGGACGTCATTGTCATTAGTACTGATTAAGCCACACAGGCAAGGTGGCGAACGATCTACAGGTAAGCACAAATCTTTTGGATACGTTGAAAGACGTGTTTGATCATGAAAACGAACTCTCCCGAGAAATACTCAATAATTCTTCTTCTCGCGTTTGTAGATAACCTAACGTTGTAGTCTGTCGTTGGGCAGCCACTCAATGGTCGCCCAATACAGCTCTGCAATGCCAATGTCCCCGTTTAGAGCGCCGTCGAGGGTGCAGGCGTTCATGATGACGTCTGCAGGTTAACTGCTATCCTGTACCGCTTTCGCCTAATACACTTTCTAATAGTTCACAGTTGTACATGAAAGCTTTAAAGTTTAACCCCCCAACTGCCGTTCGCAGGTGGTTCGTCTTTGGTGGTAAATCGATTCCAGCACACGGAGTAGGTGGTTCTGGGTTGAACGTATGCAGAGAAGTTGATCTTTGTAACCCATCCTTGATATAACGTTTGTTCGATACTCAAGTCTCAAGTGGTTTACTCCAAACAGCCCAAACTTGGGCTAACGCAGGAGTTTGTGGTGGACTGTGCGCATGCGCTGTGGGTGGTACGTTCGATTAAAAGACTAGTATCATTAATGTTGCTGAAATGGTTTTTATCTGATAGTTTTATTTATTTTATGTATAGGATGTTTAACGAACATTTTTAATAGGTTGGTTGTGTGTATGGATACTGTCGCTGCCTTGCCACATGCACACATAGACAGTCTCCATACCCACACCATGGATAAGTTTACGCTGAGCACTGTGTTTTAAAGGCAGTTTAGGTGAGGAGGTGTGGTGAAAGGGAGTTCCATAATAGCTTCTTGAAATGATTTTGGGTTTTTTATGTTGGTAATTTTTGATGGAATCATATTCCATATGCGAATGGCTCTGGGATAAAATGAAAAGACCATTGCATTTATACGACACTTGGGGGCTATGTATTGTCCACGGGTTCGAGAGCGAGTTAGTAGGCCCGGAGGGGGGGTGATCTCAATAATGTTGTTTAGAATTTTGTAGAAGGTAGTGGCTTGTTTGATAATGCGCCTTCGTTCGAGGGTTGGCCATCCAAGGGCAGTAATTAGATCTGCTGGATTTGTGTTCCGTCTGTAATCATTTTTAACAAATCTGGCAGCAGAGTGTTGCACTCTTTCAAGGCTTTTAACTTGTGAAAAGGTGTGGGGATTCCATATGGGTGAAGAGTACTCAAGTTTTGGCCGGATTAGCCTGTTGTAGGCTGTTTGCTTAACTTCGGGTTTACATGGGCCAAGAGTTCGTTTAATCATGCCTAAACATTTCGAAGATTTTGAAGTTATGTCAGTGACGTGATTTGTCCAGGTTAATTTGGAATCCAATTTTACTCCGAGGTATGAGTGGCTGGATACGGTGGATAATGGCTGGCCAGAAAGCGAGTACTTGTGTGTGCTGGGTTTAGTTTTGTTTGTTATTGGAAGGTGGACGCATTTAGATACATTAAATTCCATTTGCCATTTGTCTGACCATGTTTGGAGTTGGCTAAGGTCAGTTTGGAGAATTTCATGGTCGATTTTGGAAGAAATTTTACGATATATAATACTATCATCTGCAAAAAGGCGTATAGAAGATTTGATGTTCCCATTTATGTCATTTATGTAGAGTAAGAAGAGGACAGGTCCTAGAACTGAACCCTGTGGGACACCAGATGTGACATCTGTGATGTCCGAAAGGGCACCGTTAACTGAGACTCTCTGTTTGCGGTTGGATAGAACAGATTTGATCCAATTTTGAGTGTTTCCAGTGATTCCGTAGGAGGTCAATTTTGATAGAAGACGTAGGTGAGGCACTTTGTCGAAGGCTTTAGCTAAGTCAAGCAGGATTGCGTCAATTTGGGTCTTGTTGTCCATAGCAGTCATCCAGTCGTGGACTGTCTCAATGAGTTGAGATTCACAAGACAGTCCCGACTGGAATCCGTGTTGGAAGTGGAGAATGATGTTATGCTTGTGCAGGTGTTTCCCCATGTTGCTTAGGATGATATGTTCCATTACTTTACAGAGGATGCAGGTTAGTGATATGGGTCTGTAGTTAGCTGGGTCAGATTTATGGCTCTTTTTGTGTATAGGAGTTACTAATGCTTGTAGCCAGTCATTAGGAAGTTTACCTGTGTTGTATGATTGTTGGAAAATTTGGGTGATGATGGGAGCTATCTGTTTTGCAGTTTCTTTAAGGACTCTAGCTGGGAGTTCATCTGGGCCTGTAGCTTTATTCTGGTTTAGATTTTCCAGCTGCTTTATTACGCCATCTATGCCAATTTCGAGAAGGGGATGTTGTGGTAAGTAGAGGGGGCTATTTGGGGGATGGGGTGCTTTTCTTGGGTAAATACAGAGCTAAATTGGTTGTTTAGGGCATTTGCTTTATCTCGGTCATTAATTATTGGTTGGTCGTTTACTCGAAGTGTGGGGATGCCAATGTTTTCTCGTTTATTTGCCTTAATAAATGACCAGAATCGTTTTGGATTAGTTTTCAGGCTGTCTCCAATGTGGTTGTTAACATAGTCTTTGTAGGATTTTGCTAATGTTTTAGTAGCTTGCTTTCGGAGTTCCTTAAATTTTTCCCAGTCACTGTTTAGTCCAGTTTGCTTTGCCTTTTTGTGGCTTTTGTTTCGTCTTCTCTGCATTCTAATTAGTTCACGTGTTATCCAGGGGAGGTGGGTTTTAGCTTTTGTGTATCGTCTAGGTATGTTATTGTTAATCAAGGTAGTCAGACGTTCGCGGAAAAAGGTCCAGTTTATGTCTATATCCTGTGAGTTGGGGTCGATGTCGAAGTACTCAAGATTTAGTTTGTCTATGTCGTCTTTGAGTTGGTCCCAGTCTGCTGATTTGTAACTATAAACTTGGTGGGGGGTTTCTTGTTGCGAACTGGGTTTAAGTTGACATTGAAGGTCACGGATTCGTGATCGCTCATACCAGGAGTGGTGTGGGTGTTGATGATAATGGAGGGATTTGAGGTGAGTATGAGGTCAAGAATGTTGCCAGAAGCGATGCGTGTGGGGTCGTTTACCATGTTCTGCAGCCCAAAGTCGTTAGTTATTTCTAGTAGTTTGTTATACTTGCTGGCGGTGCTGTTATTAGTGGTCTGGTGATTTGTCCAGTTGATATCAGAGAGGTTAAAATCTCCAGCTATGACTACGTTAGGGGGAGTTTTTTGTGATCTATATAGTTTAGTTAGGGAGTCGTGGAGAGCTTCAAGGGATTGGAGGTGGTCATTTGGGGGTCGATAATAAGATGCAAAGTATATGCATTTGTTTCGTGCAAAGTGAATTTTTGTCCAAATTATTTCACAATTTGAGTTTAAATTTTGGAGGGGTTCAGCTACAATGTTGTCACGGAAGGCTATAAGGACTCCACCGCCATGGACATTCCTGTCCTTTCTGATGGCTTCATAGTTGGGTGGTAGGAAAGAGTATGTAGCATAGTTTGCATCTAATTTAGTTTCAACTAGAAATATGATGTCTGGATTATTATATTGAATAGTTGCCTTTAGTTGGGTTGCTTTTTCTATGCTCTTAACGCTGTTGGTGTTTATCAAAATTCCTTTAAGTGTGTTTCCTTGGGTTTTCTTGTGGCGTTCGGGGGTTGAAGTGTTTTTGGGGTTTGGGGCGAAAATTAAGCCTGCATTTTGTGATGTGTGGAGTGTTGGGGTAGTAAGCGTGGAACTGTCAGACTGGGTTGGTAGAAATGGATTGCTCATTTCTAGATGGAGAAGTGGTAATATTTGGAATTGGGCGCCCGTATGGGCCAGGGTTTGGGTGGATGTCGCCTGAGAGTGCTATCAGTCTGCTGAGGTACAGATGTGTAACAATGTCTGATTTGAATTTGATTTTGGGTGGGAATTTAATTCGGGGATTCAAAGTTAGGGCATAATATTTTGGTTTAATTTTGAGATTTGATCGAGATACGCGTTGACATGTTCCAATGATCGTTGCTATTAGGAGAGTGACGGTGATTATCTGCGTTAGCCCAAGATTAATCCGCGTGGAATGCGGGACTAGGTGAGGGGAATATTTCCTAAAGGGACATCTGAATTGGAATACATTTTGTAGCATGGTTTTCTGAAAGTTAGATCCAAATGCAAACAGTGGCGACTTGAAGAAAAGTAAGCTTACTAATGAAATGCTTAGCGATAAAATGAAAAGAACTCACCCGGACGGCGCCGGCAGTGGTAGTCCGCCATCTTTGAAATTTTGGCTCATGTGTTGCGGTAAAGGGCGTTGTTTTGATTAGTTGCGTTTGTTGTCGTTTGGTTTGTCTGTTTCTGCGTGATCAGTGGGTTATGTTGAGTTGTTGTACCAATTGTGGTCATTTGTTGTGTTGGTGAACATGTTGTGTTGAATGAAATGTGTGGAGCGATGTAACGGACTCGTACCACCCAGCATGGTAAAACAATTGGTGACTAAGATTGCCTACCCCCTCTGGCCTCCCCCTCTAGCCTCCCTCTCTGCCCCCATTTGGCCTCCCCTGTGGCACCCCCTCTATCTCCCCCTCTAGCCCCCCTCTGGCCTCTAGCCTCCCCCTCTGGCCAACCCATCTAGCCTTCCCCTCTGGCCTCCCCCTCCAACCTCCCCTTTAGCCTACCCCTCTGGTCAACCCTCTAGCCTAGTTCCTCTGTTACAAAATCATAGTGTCATTTACAGCAGCTAATTATACGCGAATCCTATCGTAAAAATAGTACTCGTTAGATATCAAAGTGACTGTTACACCCAAAGAGGAATGCCGAAATACAACCGATAACGAGGAGTTATCGATTGCAGTTGTTAAATATACGTCAATCCCAACGTAACGGACAGTGGCGTATCTAGGATCTCGCAGGAGGGCAGAGGGGTAGGCTAGAGGGGTTAGAGGGGAAGCCAGAAGGGTAGGCTAGAGGGGTTGGCCAGAGGGGGAGGTTAGAGTGGTAGGCTAGAGGGGTTGACCAGAGGGGGAGGTTAGAGGGGGAATCCAGAGGGATAGGCTAGAGGGGTTGGCCAGAGGGGGAGGTTGGAGGGGAGGCCAAAGGGGTAGGCTAGAGGGTTGACCAGAGGGGTAGGCTAAAGGGGAGGTTGGAGGCCAGAGGGGAAGGCTAGATGGGTTGGCCAGAGGGGGAGGCTAGAGGCCAGAGGGGGGCTAGAGGGGGGAGATAGAGGGGGTGCCACGGGGAGGCCAAATGGGAGCAGAGAGGGAGGCTAGAGGGGGAGGCCAGAGGGGGTAGGCAATCTTAGTCACCAATTGTTTTACCATGCTGGCGCAACAGATTACATACGAAAACAATAAAAAAATGTAAGCCAAAGGGCCGTGGCCCAGTGGTCTCCGGCCTAAATACGCCACTGGTAAATATACCGAACTTACTAAAGAGTAGCGCCGAACCGCAGCCAAGCACGACGAGAAACAGAAACACAATACCGTGTCTGGCCATTCTGCTCCTGCAAGAAAGAAACATCGTTTACTTTGTCATATTAATTAAAAATAATAATTATGTCAAACATGAAATGGAGCACTCACGCGCGCACGCACGCACGCACGCACGCACGCACGCACGCACGCACGCACGCACGCACGCACAAATTCATAGCAAAACGTATTTTCACGAATTACAATATTGCGACCATTAACTAATCACTTGGTGCATTGATATGAATTAATCGAAACGTGCAATACTCACGCAAGCATTCAGATAAACATACGCCTTCGATGAGTGCTGATTACGTGTGGACCCCTCTAAGACTCATAGGTCTACTTAAATACAAAGTAGATGACCTTTATTCAAGCACTATGAAAAAGCACCGGTGCATATCTGATGTCAAGTGACACTTTACAAGGTCACCCGACATGCCAACAAACGATGCGATTTCTAAAACCACCGCGCGGTGTTCACCTTAACTAAAATGGATTATTAAACAAATTTAGTCCTAAGGAATCTGATATAGAGCCTTATTTATATATTTATTTTTGGGTTTTGTGCAACCGTTTACCTTGGATTTCATATTGAAATCATTATTTTGACTTGATTTAAATGCATAGATTATGTATTGACCCCTCATCAGGCATGGGTTCTATTATAGACAATCTATTACTATTACTTCTTACTGTTTCTATTACTCTTACATTAAGTTTAATATATTACTATTACCAGGATATATATTTCTATTACTGAGTCGTTATTACTATCGCTGAATGTCAATTACCTATTTTTTATGGGTCTGTGAACCCTAGAGTTGTCTATGAATTCAGTCTTTGTAGTACTAGCTAAACAAACATTTGTACACCATTTGAAGATCTGAGGTGAGAACATTTGTCCAAATTTGTACAAAGGGTCTGTGTGGCAATGTTACCATGTGATAATTGGCAATTAAAAAAAAGAACTCCGAAGTTGGGCTCAAATCAAAGCTTACTTTGATTTAATACAGGTTGCATCAAATGATCAGCCTACTGGTCTTTTCGTGTCGTTTGAATAACGGCTTAGCCATTTTCTATACATTGTTTACAATTACAAGAAGTTGGAATAACATGCAAGCAAACCTAATCTTTTTGTAAGCTCGCGGCAATATATGTAATAGAAGAGTAATATACTATTATCTATTACTTTAGGATATATTACTATTACTAAAAAAACGTATATTACCTATAACAATTTCATATTAGTATTATCCCATGCCTGCCCCTCGCTGTCCTCCGGGAAGTTTCACCGCTCTATCCTGTTCTATTTATGGCATGCCACTCTGCTGTCAACGGTGGAAGCCCAGTATCACTCCTGATCTGGTGCTGATCTCTGTGCATATGGCTACCGTGCCCATACCACCCGAGTATTCTGTGTCTGAATACATATGCGATAGATTCAGGGGAAAAGGTGTCCTCTCTGATCTTGATATTTTGTAATCTGTCCGTCTTGGTAACACCTCTAACAACCCTCAGGCTGCGCATCCCAGAAACGGGACCAGTGACATAATGAAACAAACCGAGGACTAGAATCAATGCCAGCCTCACCCCGACTTCGGGGAAAAAGAGGAGAGCATATGTTATGTTTGTAGTTCCAATGACCCATTCAATGTAGCGCAAATTTCACCCATGTGTGGTACAACGTGCACCCTCATTGTAAATCAAAATGTGAGTGGTTGTATAAACTAACCCGACATTTTTTCAAGACTATCATAACCCCTGCTTATGTCAATTGACTACTACTATGTCAATTGACTACTATTATGTCAATTGACTACTACTATGTCAATTGACTACTACTATGTCAATTGACTACTACTATGTCAATTGACTACTACTATGTCAATTGACTACTACTATGTCAATTGACTATTACTATGTCAATTGACTACTACTATGCTTGAGCTCTATTTTTGTGCTGGTTTTTTAATTGATGTTAATGTTTGTTTGAACATTACGTCAAACTAAATAGGGTTTATAGATCACCGCTAGGCATTAAATATGTCACTGTTCAAATAATTGTACACAAAATATATAATCATGGATACAACAATACCATACCATATAATATAGCTATGCTATTTGCATGTTGAACTCACAATCAACCGAAACTGGTCGTCAATTTTTTTTTCTGTCACTGGTCCGCTATGAGCTCATCCACTCTCTTCGTTAACCTTTCTCCTTCCATTCGTTCCACGTGTCTAGCCCACTTTAATCAACTCCCCACCAGCTTCCTCCTGATATCTCTTTCACACGAACCTCCTTCCTCATCTCCTCCATGCGTCGCTTGTCTACTCTTTCCACTGTCATTATAATAATAATATGGGTTCAACTCAAATTGGTGACGATTTACAGCACTAACAGTGTGTAATTGTTAATTAAATATATTTTCCAGAGGAGGTTCCTTTCCCCAGTAATACGCTCTTTTTAAATAACTAATACAGTAGGCTCTGAATTCTCACGTGCAAAATGATAGATCGTACATTTCAAAACACGCAGGTTTTATCAAAGTAAAAACATATCCACTACCTAAACACGGCTATAAATTGGCCAAATCATGTGTGTGAGGGGCAAGACATCCACGGAGACTTCACATATCTCTCCTTGTCACACCCTGACCAATGTTGAAGACGATAAGCTCTAAACGCCGACACGTTTCAACTGTCGAATCGATAATTTACTGGCATACCACCTTCACGGGCGAATGTGTAATTAATTTTGGCGCCTTTGATTGATCACGTGAAACTTCACGCGAATAACTGCGTTCGCCTAGCAACGGAATTACGTCAACTGCTTGTGTTGTTCGAATTTCACCAGTGGGATGGGTAAGTATTTTTAACCGTCTTACATTTTTATTATAATTTGTCGTTTTAGGAAGAAGAAGAAGACAGTATTAAACAATATTAAGTAAAAGTAAGCGCGTGTAACATGCACATACATTTGCTTAATTAATATTGTTTGTTGGGTAACACATATGTGATATTTAAATAAGAAATAAAGTGCTACTAAAAGTGACATGGATTATACCAGCAGTGAGATATTAGTAAGTTCGATTGTACGAGTTACATGTTAATTACTCAGTGAAAGGTCGCATTCGGTTCGCAAGCGATTAGGTCGATATTTCTTGCTGCGTAAACAATACGTGATTTTGATTTGTTAACTTTATTCCACATACCAATCATACAGTAAGCAAGTTATTAAAATCTGTTATAAATTAGAAGAATGTAGATAACGAAGATATTTGATTGAGACGTTTAAGTTATTAACAAGAAAGGAGAACGTAAACCCAATTAAATTTTGTTATAGGAATCTAAATAGGCTCTCTAAAATCAATTAAATCAGCAGCAATGCATGAAGTTATGTAGGCGGCGATGCTTTAATTGTTTGGAATTCCCTTTCTTTCTTTCAAATACTATGTTGACTTCATATAGGTGATGATTATTAACTGGTGCGAGATGGGTAAAAACCACAAAGAACATATATATTTCACTATAGAACTGAGACACCCGCCAGTCGAGACCTATGCGTCTCCAATGTGGGAGCCTGCACCACCCTTGTGGGAAGATAATTCCAGTTTATTATAGTTCTGGGAATTAACGACATCATGTATGAATTGGGTTTAGCACAGGGTTGAATATAGCTAAAGGGGTGTTAGATGTAGTAACATTTTGAGAAATAGAATAAATAATGGTTGGAATAAGATGTGGGCTAATTATATGCACATGATTTTTATAAGTGCTAAGTTTGCACTCGAAGTTAACGTTGGCATTTTAAAACGGAAATCGATTTGCATCCGCGCGCGTGCAACATGTGATGACGTATACAGTTGTGTGTCACTCACTCGACGCTGCCACGTCACGACGTGAACGTAATTTTTTTCGAATTTAATCCAACGTGGACGGGCAAGTATTTACATACATTACATTCGATTTTTTTGCTAGTCTCATTTCAAATTAAGTTTGCGAAAAACCAAACCTACCTAGTATCCACTACAACGTGCTAGATCGTTAGTGCAACTTTTGGATGTAGCTTTTTTGAAATCATCAGACAAATTATTAAATTAGTTAATGCTTGTTCAAGCATTTACTGAAGTGAAAATCGAAATGCTGAAAAATCACGATTTTGTTCCTTTGGGAAATTTCATAACTTTGTCATGTGATTGGCGAGAGGATGGAGTTCACGTCCATTATCAGCATTGACCCACACAGTGTTTACCATTTTGTATATCCACTATTTTGATCCTTACCAGATCTAACGACTAAAGTCAATTCTTTCGATGATTTTAACAAAAATAGGCATTTAAAAAAATTAAATCGACTGCGGATGTTACATAAACTATTCACACTACATATTTGGGCACCAATGAAAGTATTTGCGATAGGCTAAATCAGTTGAGGAAGCAGTTTTAATTGATATGTGCCAATAATATTTATATTTACTGCATGATTTGGTTGTAGAGAAATGTTTCCTGTTTTGTGCATATTTCTTTACGTTTATTTAAGAGTATTATTTGTCTTAATCTGACACCACAAGTTGCAACGTTAGATGTTTTATATCGACTCATGTGCTTTATTTGTGCAATCGGCTATCTGATTATTTACTGATTGTTTTCCATTTTGCGTTTTTCGTTGGAACCTCGGTTATTAAATCAATGTCCATGTATAGTTTAGGTATAGTTATTTATTAGTTCAGGCAGCTTTGGCCTTTATGTTTCATACATCCTACACGGTGATATATTTCTTGAAGTTTGGAGGATGCTCAGAGAGCGGTTCTCTCTTGTTATTGCATTGCTTCATTGGTTTATTTAACTTTAACTTACTGGTAGAGGTACTGACAGTTCTACTGGTGCGTGTTGTTTAGGTTCTGCCAGGGCGGGTTCACCGAAGGCAACCACACGTCGCGCCAAGAGGAAGCACAGCCAGTCGACGAAACGACATCGTTCCAGTAAGAGGGTACGCAGCCACAGGTACTGGTCGTTAGTACTCACACAGTGTACTTACTTTACAAATGGTGGTGATGGTACGTGGTGGCGATGATGATGATGATGGTGATAAGAAAAAACTAAGCGAAAAGAACTAGATGATCGGATCTGTTTAGGCTTTGTGGAAGGAGCGAGTAATGTATGTAAATATGTCAAATTTGATTGCGAATTGTTTACATTATGACGCGTAGAAAATGGCGCTTGCGATGACGACGGAACTGTTGTTTATGTTTTGACGTTATCATCGCGTACAAATGTGGGGCTGATGAAGTCAAGCTGCCTCGACATGTGTAACTCGCCCGGGGCAACGAATATTTGATGGGCGCAGTACGAACTAGACGTTTTGCTTTGCTTTGGGCAGCAGTTGCCGATGTTCGAAGAGACGCAACATGAGGTCGGGTCACAAGGGCAAGGCGAGCAAAAGCGGCAAACGTCGAGCGCTGGTCAGGCGTTCGTCGTCTGGCCGCCCCAGCCTCGGCAGCCAGCGCATCAAGGGCAAGGTGGTCAAGGCTACGGTGGTCAAGGCTAACCTGACGAAGAAGACGAAATCGCCAAAACATGCCGTTAGCGCATTCTTCCACTTTATCACTCACGAACGCGCATTGGCGAAGAAACAGAAGGCCAAGCTTTTGCCGGTAGGTAACAGTTGGATGGATGGATTTGATGCTTTGAAATGCCACAACCCAATAAATGTTGCTACACAATTTAATTAAAAACGGATCTTCTTCGCATAATAGCGACTATCATAATAGTTGTTTTACGCTAACATTGGCGTTAAAGAATATCTTAAACGTATGCACGTTGCGCTTTAAACAGGGTTTAACGTATGCACGTTGCAATAACAGGGTTTATAAGTATTTTCCAGATGCCCAAAAGACTTGAACGTTTTTTGCTAGGCGCACATTGCTAAGCTATTGTTGCGAATCGTGGATCAGTCATGCAATGCAGGCCCCGATAGGAAGATATTGTGACGAGTACGGCGATAAATGAACAAGCTAAAAGTTGTGTCCTTCCTCTCGCTAGATGATCGACTGGACTCAAGCAGTAGGGAAGAAGTGGCGGGGGATGACCGCCGAGGAACAGCTTCCCTTCCAGATGAAGGCTCAGCAGGACAAGCTCAGATACGAACAAGAGGTCAGTAGGCCCTACACCGATCATTCAATGCAGGGCAACACGACACTAAATATGACTACACTTCACTACATTGATTTAAAAGTTAACGTGTATACTTGCTTCGTTAAAACTACGAGTGTTTTAAACTAAATTATAAATAATGATGATCATGGGCCCGACAGACCAGAACTGAATTCGTGTTCACATCGTACTATAATGTGCATGCGTATGAATATGCATGCATATCGAAGTATGGGGAAGACTGAGAGACAAGCGTATATTTTGCAGATGGCGAAGTTCAATGGAAAGAAGGAGTCGAATGCCAACCACCCACCTCAGTCTGGCTTCCTTGTCTTCCTGGATGACTTCGGTAAGGACAACAAAGACGAGCCCAAGAATATCTTGACTGCAGGTAAGAGGGCATTGTTTTAGACATGTTGCCGTTCGAAGCAAATTGTTCAAAAATACTTAATCCAACATAGCAAAAAGTCAAAATGAGATGAATTAGTTTTTGCTCTGCCAGCACGTTATAGTTACTGCATATTTCAAACTGCTTTAACTTGGAAATATGATGCCCTAGAACTACCAAACTTTTATACAGAATAAAGCAGATGCGGCACAGTTTGATTGTTCAATAATCGCTTTGCCTTTGTACAGCAGCAGTTCGGCTCCAACCGACTGTTTCCGTTATTTATGCGCTGCGCGTAGCGATCTCGCTCTGTCCACGGTCCCAACGTATGTATGCACTGATCTCTTTAGAGAGGGGATAGCTGGACGTGGGAGGTTGGTCCGAAAATGGGTGGGAGGTGAGAGGCTGGCCTCATAAATTATAGGTGAGAGTTAGGATCGATGGAAGATGAACTCTAAAAATAGTGGGATCTGGGAGGTGGACACCAAAAACAGGTGGGAGCTGGGAGGTTGAGAGTCCTGCCACACCCGCTCAATAAAGAGATCAGTGGTTGCGATAGTAATCTCGCTTATATCTACTGTCCCCTAATTACGTGTGTCGTTGGTGGTTTTAAAATGGTGTGCCGATGTTGTTACATAATTCACTGTCCGCATGTATGAGTGCGTGCGTGCGTGTGTGCATGTGCGGTTATGTACGTGCGTGTATGCGTGCGTGCATGGGTTCACCCGCGTAGGGTCTCAGTTGCCCCCAATGATGTAGTGCAATAGGGTGTGTGTCTCTTCAGCGACGTCGGTTTGGAATAAGAAATCGAGCGCGGAAAAGCGAATGTACCAGCAACGCGTATGTGACGTCAGGACGCGATAGGACCAACACTATTGGTAAGTGTTTGTCAGTTAGAGTCTACCATCATACATAGAAAGGCATTAGGTTAGCATAAAGAACGTAGGGGCCTAATTAACACGGCTGCCGACTTGAGTGAAAACATATATTGCAGCGCCACAGCATCGACTGTTTAAATCCTTTGACTGCTTAACAAAGAACGTAAATTTGGTTGTGTACAGGTGATTCGGTAAAGCGACAAGATGTCGTCACCATGGCCATGGTCATGAGAGAGGTCACTATAAACAGCCGACACCAGATGGCGCTTTTTCAAAAATATATACATACAAACATATGAATTGGCCATGTTTTTACGTTCTTTGATTAGCATGATCCCAATTAAATCGCATACGTCGGAAGCTGCTGAATAGTGGGGAGGGGCGAAATTGATGGAAATATTGGGGGCCAAAGTATAGAATAGGTGAGCCCCCACCCAAAATATTGTGTGGCCCCCCACCTGTGTAAATGTAATGAAGAAAAGATTTCTTTTAATGTGAGATCTACTTACTCAACGTTTCGGCTACCGTTGAGTAAGTAAATCTCAATATTATTATTATCTACCAACTTGATGGACATTTCCACGAATGTAAATGTATATTATGATGTGTTGTTACGCCTCGTTGGCACTTGCGCACGTCGCTAATGTCGTTCCACTGGGTTTGTTCCGACAGGTCGAGACATCCCGTTGTCATTCAAATGGATACGTCGCCAGGCGGAATATCGAACGCGTGGAAGTCGCGTGTAGCAAACATCGTTACAAAACACAGACATCTTCTGCGAAAGCACGAACAATGTCACAAGTTTGGTGGCGACAATGACTTTTTATTTGCACGCAAAGGTAGCGCTTAGAAAGAAATGATGATGAACTGTTATTAGCAACGATTACGCAGACGTGGCTGCAGCCGACGTTATCGGGGCTGACTGTCATATTTACGTATTAGTGGTATTCACGACGTCATCTTAAAATATGCCTTTTATAACAACGTTCTCTAAAACTAGTGCAGAACTACTGTGTACGCGATTGAACATTCTCATTTCGAGGTATCTTTTTAGAACAATTTTCAACCTGACGAAAACATTATATAGCTACATATTTTACTCATTAAAACATAAGCGTGACAAATATTTCAGTTCGTCTATTTTCTTGTCTCGTCTGGTAAATCATGCAACATCCACTAGTAAATTCAACGGAACCATATCGTTTCCTAGAAAACTATGTACAGATTTTATGTCTAGGTTACCTGGCGTTGCACAGGAGAAAAAGCAGCCACTACAACAGTTAAAGACTCCTTGCACTACCCAATCAAGTTTGTGTAGTTTGTTGGCAAAAGCAACGCCGTACGCCAAACATCATGTATGCCCTATAACTGCCGGTTTTACGAAGCGCTCGTACCGTACGAAAGAACTGATGTGAATATTTGACGTAGGTCACTCGGAACAATTGTAGAATACATGCATACCGTTGCTAACAATTTTACGTAACTACGAACTTCTTTTGTTCTGATTAACATAATCTGTGCATCAAACGTTCACGTAAATCCTTTCGTATCACCCTCACTCACACGGGAATCGGAGGAATTTTGAAAAAGAAACCGTCCCATGTGCCGCCGGGCAGGCCTACACAGTGTCAGCTCCATACATTCGAAACTGACGGAAATATATGGGAACAGACATACAGAGTCGCTAAATACTTGATAATGTAGAAAACGCACCGTAGGCCCTATTGATACTTTATCTGTAAACACATTGTTGCATGCATTACCAAAATACTATGCCACAAAATAAGATAACTAAGGTAATTTTTAATGCCAGCATAATAATCTTTACTCAATATGCATATATATTCGTTTTATGAGGGCAATTGCTAATTTCCACTAATAGCAAGGTCTTGAAAGGTTACTGTGATGTTTCGGTTACTCAAGCACATTTCGTGATGTGGTGTTTTCCGCTTTAGGGTTGTCCGTCTGGCGTCCACGTTGGTTTTGGCTAACGTGTGAGTTTAACATCAGTTGTATGTAAATTACTCGAAACATTAATTAGAGACCACATGGTGGAATTCCTTGTAAAACATATATTAATAAATACATCTCAACATGTGTTCCTAAAAGCAAGGTCATGTCTAACTAATCTCTTTTTGGAAGAAATTACAAAGTGGGTAGATGACGGGTCACCAGTGGATGTTGTATAATTAGATTTTCAGAAAGCTTTCGATAAAGTGCCACATCAAAGATTGTTACTTAAACTAAAAGCCCATGGCATAGGTAATAATGTAATCAACTAGATAGAAAAGTGGCTTACACGCAGAAAACAGAGAGTAATAGTAGATGGTGAGATTTCAAACTGGAAATCTGTTTTGAGTGGGGTACCACAGGGATCAGTGTTAGGCCCTATACTGTTTTTAATATATATAAATTTGGAAGATGACATATCTAGCAAAGTACTCAAATTTGCAGATGACACAAAAGTAGAAACGTTACTAATGATACATATAAACAAAGTTTACAGGATGATCTAGATAAATTAGTTAAATGGTCAGAAAAAAGGCAAATGTTATTCAATTTTGGGAAGTGTAAATGTATACACATAGGACATGGAAACATGGACGAAGAATATAAAATGGGGGATGCTGTACTAGGTAGAACCACACAAGAAAAGGACTTAGGAGTAATATTTAATGCTGACATGAAAGTTTCAGAGCTATGTGGTATTGCTGCTTCGAAAGGAAATCAAATTCTAGGGCTAATTAGGAGAACTATCATGTATAAGGAGAAACAGCTAATTGTACCCCTGTACAAAACAATAGTTAGACCACATTTGGAATATTGTATTCAAGCATGGAGGCCGTATCATAAAAAGGACATAGACAAGCTAGAAAGAATACAACGAAGAGCAACTAAAATGATTCCAGAATTGAGAGACCTTAGTTACGAAAGTCGCTTATTACAATGTCGTTTGACAACACTAGAGACCAGGAGACTAAGAGGAGACCAAATAGAAGTGTTTAAAATAGTGAATTGTTATGAGGATGTTGACAGGAATATGTTCTTCAAACTTAAAGAAGGCAGTAGAACCAGAGGACATAAAGCAGCATTAGTTAAGGAGCAGTGTAGGTTGGACATGAGAAAGTACTTAAATGAGTGGAACAAACTGCCAAATTATTGTGTTAATGCTAGTAGTGTGAATATGTTTAAAAATAGAATTGACAAATATTTGATAAGGGCGGGCTACACATGGATGAGAAAATTGTTGGACTCTCGATAAGCCAATGGCTTCCTTGTCCACTTGCCATCAGGAACTTGTTGTTTGGGATGACAATCTTGTTAAACCTTGTTAAATGTTACATATATTTATGTTATAAAATATTGTTTAGTTGTGACATGCAGCTGTCATTAAGTCCTGCCGTCGATAGCGAGGTCAAGACACACCAGACGTAGCAGTCACTTTCAATTATAAAATAGCAGAGGTGTCATCCCCCAAGATTTTTTTGGAGGGACAGATCGCGCGAAAAAATTCATAGACGACAAACTCACGAACAGCGCGCGCAGAAAATGTAAACATACATATATGTGAACAAATCAGTATCTTATGTCAACAACACATTCAACAGTTTGCCATCAAGGCCACAGTGTTCCTGATTATAGAAGGAGAGAGACTTCCTCGCTGCCGCCAACACCTTCGCGTCTGGCACGAAGACGGAAGGACGCACATCTGTTTTCATTTACACAGATAACAATGCACACTTAGCGTGAACTAACTCGCTCATAAAGTATGTCTCTATCTTTCTGGCCATACTGAAGGCCCGCTCACTGGCGGCGTCCGATAGTGACACGACAAGGAACGCGAGCATTACATTCGCGACGATAACAAACCTCGCCATGCCACCGCCGTCACGACGGAGAGTCATCTCTAACCAGAAGGCGTCCAGCCTGGTCACACCATGGGAGGGCGAAGGGCGCCGTCCGGCACAAGTCGGTAACGTGGTCGTCCAACGCAGGTGGCAGTGTTCGCTTTATTATCTGCGTTGTCTTGGTGCGTCATTCATTCGTCCGTTTACGTAAGTGAAATGGAGGAAGTGCAGAACGAACAATAGCGAACAAGCTATAATCCGTCACACGGCATTATCGGCGCTAGACATAAGCCGGACAAGGCCCTATAAAAGTGGCATCAAACCACATATCAATTATGTTCATGAGGTGTTACATTATATAGGATGGTCACGGTCATATTAACTCATTAAGGTATGATGGAACAGGAATAGGTAGTCCTATAATTTTATTGACGGAAAGCCGTCTTAATCCTAAACGGTGACAATCACAATATGTAGCATATTTGGCCTAATGACAATAAATGATTATATAGTTTTAGAGAACTTACCATAAGAGTACGTCTTGGCAATCTTGCTATCGGGGAACATTGCCAGGACCATTCTGCTAAACTCGTCGGCGGCTGGCATTGGGAGGTTATGGTACGCCGGCCAGTACGCCACGTACCATCGTCTCCGCCTTAGTGACGCTGTCAATGGTGTTATTGCCCGTGGCGACGTACTGACCCATGTCACCTTTGGTCGCTACCATCGTTTTAGAAATGTTCTGATGGCAAGCGGTCTCTACGTGCCGACCCACATCGGTGCGCCCACCCGACGCGACAAAACAATCGCATACACAAAGTGTGCACCTCGCCATTCCCACACTCTGCTGCTCATGTCGATGCAAAGAAATTCTGTGATCCATTCCGGGTTGAATTTCGACTTTCGTTTATCTGCAACTTTACGCGTCTTGAAACTCGGTTCCGCCATGTTGGATTTAAAAACTGCTATCCCACAATGCTCTTTCGGCGGGAAATGGGGCGGAAATTCCTAGATTGCGTTAAATGGCATTAGTTTATGGAGTGCCGTTGGCCGGAACATTTGCCTGGTTTCGCGGGAAGCGGGACATCTGACAAAAACGAGAGACTGTCCCGCGGAACGAGGGACAGATGACACCTCTGTCATGGAGAGGAAGAGCATAAAATAGCAGAGAGAAATAAAAGGGCACCTATAGTTGTGACAAAGTCCTAAAATTGTACCTTAAAATTATTTTGTAAGAAATGGTTAAATGTTCCACGAAAGGGCAAACTAATGAGGGGGGTTCAGATTCACGTGGATTCGTGCAGCATTTTGGCATCTCCGTCCCGGCGTAACTTCAGGAGCTCTTCTTGAATGTTATAATTTTCCACAGAGGGGAGGGTTTTTGATTTTTTAAACCCGGTGACAACTTGGAATGCCGGCACCAATTCCATTTCAGTTTTCTCAGATGCGCACAAATCATGCGAACTTAATCTCTCTTTGATCCACCTCAGACTTTTCTGCAAACTGTGGCAGCGTAGAGAAGGCAGCTATAAACTGAACATTTTCCATGATCCAAAATTTGGCATGGTTGTTTTTGTTTCCTCGAGGACGGTCATCTCTTGTCCGAGCAGCGCTATGTTGTCTGCCAAAAATGTCCACTTAATACGCCAACTTCAACAGCCACGAAGCATTCTCAAAGTTCGGAAGCAACTCAACTTTATTCGGATCTGTTCCCTCGAGAAGTGAGCTACTTCTTGAATGTCAACGCACTATATACCGTGTCGATAAGTATTTCGGATATAACCCACCGGTTGAGAAACACTTCTCTGGAATAACTAAGCAAAATGTTGCTTTAAATTGTGCTTACGTATATTTGTTAATTTATGTCATGTTAATATGAAATAAATAATCATATTATTGGGTCTTGAATTGTAGCTATTAAATGGCAAATATGATTTATTAATGTATAAACAATGACAATATTAATATAAGAATAACACCCCACAGCTTTTGGGAAGTTTGCAGCGTGAACCACGAGATGGAGTGTCAGTTCGCTTCGAACCACGCTATCCTGTTGGCCCGAGTGGAACAAAATAAAACTCAGATCTGACCCCAAGCGTGCTACGGCCTGCGGCTGCACGCGGTGACGCCACGCGGAGCTAAGTCGGTTTTGTTCGATGCCGGTTTTCCTTTATATTTCAAGTTGAATTTCGTTCATATTTTAGTTCTGACCAATAATGAGTGGCGAAATATGTCATGTTTTGATGCCCGGGGAGGCAGAAGGTTACATAGAGTCGTTGCAGGCAACCGATCTGAAAGATATTGGAGGTCCAAAGTAAGGATTTCGACTTCGCGGCTTCGTAACCATGGTTATCCGTTCTAGCATGTTTCTATGTTTCGTACTTGTATCAGTTTTGTTTGTTAGTATTTCATATATGATGATTGAGTGTTTAGATACTTAGATCTTGTAATTGTTTATATAACTTGTTGTTATGTTATGATAGTAGATGATATATACGTTGTCTAATTTAACACGACTCGCTGTTTAAAGTGATAACGACCTATTATCGCTCGGCTCCCACACATTTCTCATTTTATTTCTTCCTCTCTTATATTTAACGACCACCTTCAGTTTGTTGAAGGTTTTGTCGTTGCCTCCATATAACCCAATTTTGAGCTAACGCAGGGATTTTCAGGTTACACATGTACCTCATGTGATAGTGTGCAGACTTGCCACTTGGTCTTGGGCTTAATTACATTAGTCATTATTATTTATGGCATTATAATAATTATGTCAATTCCAGTTACACACCCATTACAAATACCAATTCCAATTACACCTCAAAATGCCAATTATCAATTCCATATAGAAATAACTGTGTGAACAGAGCAACAAAGGCATGTTCAACAACAAAAATAACATCTATTTTAGAGCAGTATGATTTAATTTCTGCATATTATAGTACACAATTATAAACAAATATGATATATATATATATATATATATATACAACATATTATATTTCATTGATTATTTGTAGGGAATAATTTGAGTTGAAAAGTTACATTATTTAATGGAAAAATAATTGAAAAGTAATTAAAATACCTATTACATTTTCACCAATTAATTTAAAAAACAAAACTCCAATTACATTTCCAGAATTGACATTTCAATTACGATGCAATTGTCCCCAAGTATGCCAGTGATTGCCAGTAGGTGGCAATGCTGGTAAATGTTGACCATTGACACCTGTTTCTCGGGTCTTGAAAAAAGTCACATTCCATACAAGCAAATTATTCTTCTTCATATTTTCTATGTAATGATTTCCCCTGACAAAAGCTTGAGAGGTCTGACTCCCTCCACTGCCGGACAAGGGGTATGGACATCTCCTCCTGGAAGTTCCCCATTGGACATTCCCCCTGGACACCCCCCCTCCGGATGTTCCCCCATCCACCAAAAGCAGTTTGCCTTTTCACTAGGCTCTCATGACCCAGTTAGGCATATACCAGATTATGAACCCTTAGGTGGGGATTTGACTGGTGAGTATTGGGACATGTCCCTTCAGTGGCTAGCCTGTACACTGCACATGTGGGGCTTCAATCTGCTCCAAGATACTTAACAATTTATCAAGTACTCCACAGATGGCGTCAGCAGCAGGAGCGCATAGAGAAACTGAACATACAGGCAGCAGTGAGTGCCACGCTGCAGGAAGAGGAGTTTGTGAAGGAGTTCCTTGCCTCATATGACAAGGTCTCTTTAATTTATATCTGCTGGTGTACTTGCTCTAGTTTACTTTTCAAAACATGATAAGTAGTGAGTAGTATATATATATATATATATATATATATATATATATATATATATATATATATATATATATATATAATTTACTAATTTATTAATTATTACTTAACTATTTTTATTATTTATTTATCAATATTTTACTATGCACATATATGTCATGTTTTAACTAATTTCATATTATTTATTTTGCTAATTAATCTTACATTTACATATTTTTACTATTTGCATATATATATATATATATATATATATATATATATATATATATATATATATATATATATATATATATATATATATATGTATATATGTGCATCATGTTTTAATTAATTTATTATCATTTATTTAGCCCATTAATTTTATCACCTGTGTAATTTAAGCACCTCTGAATGGACTTTGTCCAGATATATGGCGCTATGCAAGTGTACTTATTATTGTGACTAAGGTTGATGGTATGACATAATTATTTCACAGAAGCTGTCTTTGCTAACATGTGGTTATATTGAAATGGTTTGCGATCAAAGCTTTGTTCCAAGGTTTGATAAACATGAACAATGTTTGTATCAAAATAAGTTTCTAGTTAAAATAGGATTATTTACAGAATTTATTATCTTTATAGCGGGGGAGATGTCAAGAATGTTGCACCTTTATTGAGATTAGAGAGCTATGTATTTTTACACACTGTAATTTCTGTATTTCTTTATTGGAACATACAGTAAAATACAAAAAGTAAAATAAACATGATGTTTCCTTAAGTGTGGCCATGTTGTTTCAAATGAAATAAAATTGTGTGTTGTTTAAAAAATAAATATTTCTATCATAAACGCAAGCAAGCCTATTTTCATGCAAATTTAGTATCCAAAAGGTGTTTAATAATGAGATGACACCCGTGTGCTACTGTATCCAGGTTTCCGTGCTAGTTGCTGAGCTCATCACAATCGAGGTGTGGAAGCAGAAAGTGTTCACTGAATTCCAACAGCAGCAACTTGAACAGAAAGTCATCTTCCCCATCTATATGGTCGTATGTATCACTTCATTCACCCCGCAACCTCCATCACATCACATGACCATTACACACCAATTACACACCTTGTTGTTGGTCAGTGTGGTTAGTGCCAGCTGGTCAGTGAGTTGTTTCATCTCATCGTGCTGACCGCATCTTGCTGCCCAGTGTTTATTGAGTCTTTTTTGCGTGTTGAATACAAATTGTTCATTCAAATGAGGCCTTTCCGGTTGTACCAGAATTCATCTACTTACACAGGAAGCAGAAATGCCATAGCTCCCTTCTGCTTGGTATCTGTGCTAGTGGAAGTAAAATACAGGAAAATGGAAAAACATGTTGTGGTCTCAATCTATGAAAACACCTTCCCGTTTAGCTCTAAAAGAGCCCATTGTTGAATATGGCCAATAGTAGCGTCTTGTGATGTAAGAGTATCAGATTTAGAACTGGTTGTAGTTTACAGCTCCCTAATCCCTACATCTACGTAGGGGACGTATTTCTAATGTAAACTGATTGAATAACAATTTAGCAATAGCATGGTTGATATTTTCTTTTTATATAGTTATATCTAAGTGTATTAATTTCCTATTTGTTATGAACAGGAATTACCACCATCAGAAGTCTATGAATGTTTATGATGGACACATAATCTCATTCAATTAACATAATAATGAACCACCTACTGAATTGTCGCCTTTTGGATGAACTATGCGCCCCTGGTAGATCTTGCAGCTGCCTCTGCTATCACGTGTGCATGGTTTTGGAGAAACGCAATTTGATTTAAATAAACAAGAAAACTGTATACTCAGGCCTTTTATTTTTTATCAGTTGGTTTATGGGGTAATCATGAACTAGATTAGCCTCAATTATTTATGCCACTAAATTACATTCTTATCTAATTTTTTCTACGTCAGTGCATTCGTTCCACATCATTCCACGTACAAAAAGCATATATTCTTTTTTTAATGTTGTGTTTTTGTGCACCTTTTTGTGGTCCAAAAAACACTGGTAATATAAGGTGCTGACGCTCACAGCAGAAGATGCTGATACAACACGTGGCGCTGCTTGGAACAAAAGAGTGCGCAGAACACAATATTGTTTACTTACTTACTTATGTCATCCACTTAATGTGGTGACATGATGATTTCCTTCCAGATGTTTCCGTTCTTCATTGCCGCTATTAGATTTGTCCCGCTGAGGTTCATGTCTTTCTCTAGTATATTTTGTAGAGTAGTTGTTGGTCGACCTCTTCTCCGAGGGCCATCGGGCTTCCAGAGCAGGACTTTGTTGGCTGCTTCGTCATGGCGCATCACCTGACCTGCCAGACGAAGGAGGCGTTGTGTCACGATGGTGGTGATCGGTGGGAGGGAGCCGTACAGTTCTTGGTTGGTCATGTGGTGGTGCCATGACACATTTTTTTTGAGTTTTCTGTAGTATTCTTGTGTAGGTGCCATCCAGTGCATTGTTTAATAAAGAATATATGTTATTTGTACGTGGAATGATGTTTTGTGCTAAAATACGAAAACATAAATATTGGGTCAGCGGATCTGTAAGCCAAATAATAAAAAATAAAAGGCCTCGCTTCAAATAAAATGTTATGTAGTGACTTTAAACACAAAGCACCCTTTCCATTGTAGCTGTACCATGAGGCGACCTTGGTGAACCTGCTCGAGACGACCTTGTACCACCAGGAGGCAGCAGAGGCGGGTGGAGATGCCATGCTCGACCTCACCGACTACTGCTACAGGAAAGTCACACATCTCATTGCAAAGTAAGCAGCCGTCTTATCACCAAGCATGAAACAATACATTCCATTGTCATGGTGGTGGCTGCTGAACTTGGGTTTCCTGAAGATTTTGACACAATAGAAGTGCCTTTTTTATTGGCAAGACCATTGTCGCTGAAACTTACTAGAAAAATACTAGTTTGCTAGTTTCAGCAATATTTCTAGAAGTTGCAAGCACGTGTAAATATTATGAGTGCTTCCGCCATTCTCTGTTTACTAGCATTGATCTGTCTGTGTGAATATCCGTCCCTCCCTCCATCTGTTAATTTACATCGATTCCATTTTTCTCATAAGTATGTTTGATAGTTTTAAGACAACACAGTTGGTTACAGTCCAACAGCATTGACATTGCAACTCAAACAGTGGTGGCGTATATAATATACAAATACAAAGAAATAATGTTCGGTTATCAACTCACTTATATGAACACATTATGGCCTTATGAACCAACTAAGGTGTGAAGAGGATATGTAAGTAAGTAAGTATATGAACACAACAACACGGTATATGAAAAATATGTCCTTTGGGAAAGAAACTGAAATTCCTTCCACAAACTGAAGTCTACTGTTACTAACATGCAGGTATCTGTCTCTACACAGGACAGCTGAAGAGGCTGGTGAAGATGAAGATGATGAAAATGCCTTTTCAGCCCTGCACAGTTCAACAAGTGCCTCCACATTAGAGGTATATGCAGTTGATTCAACCAACGTGACCTTAATTGTGAGGTGACTAATATTGAATATGGTCACTGAAGCGTCATGGGTATTCCAAAGCATCATGGTTAATGGAACATGATTAACTCTGGATGTCAGTGTAATATGTTACAACTACATTATTAAATTGCATAGATTTGTTGCTTTCACAATCTATATTTCCATTAACAAATATTTAATTTAGTTACATATAAGCTATTTTAACATGTTTTGCTGTGATGATGAGGCCCCGTTCTGTAATGCTTATCTGACAAGCTTTTATCCCCACGTAAATGGCCTGGTCAAAATTCTTTGCAATGCTACATTACCTCTGAATGCCATGCCTTAGGTGCTTGTCAGCTGTGACTAGATTTACTCTGTTGCCTTTGTTTGTTGTCAGTCTCTGTGGTTGATCTGGTTTTACACAGAGGGACTTGAAGTTGTCCTCTTGCTTCCAACAATACAGTAAAACTCATAAATGTATATCTTTGGTGTCAAAGTTCCACTTTTGTCTTTATATATCTGTGTTTCTGGTGTAATATAGTGTTGAGAATGAGAACAACATGTTACATATAAACTGTCTAGCTAGTGATTTATGTGAATGAAATAGTGTTTCTACTAACAAGTACTTCAATATAATATACATTCTGTGCTTTTAGGAACTTGAAAAGCAGAACGAAACTCTCAATTTCGACATCAGCATCAAAGCAGTGTCCATAGCACGCTATATCATAGACCACATGTCAGTGTGAGTAGAGTTATAAGACGACAGATCATTTGTCAGTGTGAGTAGAGTTATAAGACGACAGACCATGTGTCAGTATGAGTAGAGTTATGAGACGATAGATGACTTGTCGGTGTGAATAGAGTTATAAGACGGCAGACCATTTTGTCAGTATGAGTAAAGTTATGAGATGACAGACTTGTCAGTGTGAGTAGAATTATAAGATGACAGACCACTTGTCAGTGTGAATAGAGTTATAAGATGACAGCCCATTTGTCTTGTCACTGTGAATAGAGTTATAAGATGACAGACTACTTGTCAGTGTGAGTAGAGTTATTAGATGACAGACCACTTGTCAGTGTGAGTAGAGTTATAAGATGACACACCATTTGTCCTGTCAGTGTGAGTAGAGTTATAATACAACAAAAAATATGTCAGGTAACTGTATCTAGTATGTGATTACAAAAGCGATTTCACTTTTATTTAGCTTAGCAACAGTGATTTAAATTTTACTTTTACATTTTTTAATAATGCAATAAGTTGTGAGTAATAATAATTTATGTTGCCATATTTTATACTTTATTTGGTAATAACACCAACTATTATTAATTAATTTCACATCATACAACAAGGTCACGCTTAACTGAGAGTAAACTAAGCATTTATGATTGCAACACATTCCTTGAAATCTATGTTGTTTCCATGGAACAATTATTGTATTGTATATTGTTATTGTTTTTGTTTTGTCTGAAATTTGTGTGTGTTTACGTGTCACAGACTGCCTCTGAGTGTTCGTACACGGATGCTCAACACACATGACTTTCCCATGATGTTTGTGGAGCTAGTTGAAAATCAACCTTGGACAAAATTTCACAAAGGTAACACTTTATAGCAATATCCAATCCCAAATATCTCCCAATTAGACGATTTATAATTATAAAGTTGTTTCCCTGAGTTCATCTCGTGGAAGTTGCCAAGAGTGTCACATATCAATGCAACTGGAACCATGATATATTTATGTGGGATAAAATTACCTACTAGAATTAGGTCTAGAAATTGTGGTTGGTTTGCTGAACACAGGGACATGGGTATGTTTGTAGAAGAGCTTTATGGAAAGATAAACTCAGTATACATCGATACATTATATATACAATATATACAAAAGATAAACATTGCATAGCATATATATAATTGATGGGATGATCTGGTAAGACATGTCCTAGTTATCATTGTAGTGAGTCTTGTTTGTTTCTGGTGGTTTTGCAGGTGTTCTCAAGAAGTACATTGACAACAAATGGCAAGAGATTGATGGAGCTGACAGGTTCAAACTCACCAAAATTGAGGGCCAGGTGAGATTTTAAGAAACTTCAGTTCAGGGCGTGTGGTAGTAACACAGGTTTGTGTGATGCACTGAGTGCTGTAGTGTAGTCCGTAGTATATAGTGCATACGCTTCATGCTCTCGCTTTCAACTGTATATACCGTATTTGACCTACTAAGCACAGTGCATTTGAAAAAAATTGGGCCATAGAAAAATGTCAAGGAATCTGTACTTATAAGTGTACACCAAAATTGTTATCTGTGAACAATAATGTAACTGTTTAACACTAGTGGTGTCATTCGGTGACTAATTTAGAACAACTGAAAAGTGGTGCCAACTGTTTAACGCCAGGTGGCAACACTTTTCAATTGTTCGATAGTAGTCAAACTACAATAATTATGGATTCTGCTGATTAAAAAAGATGGTGTACTCTAATTAGGGCATGCACACTTAATAGATCACATACAGTATATATATATACATATATATATATATATATATATATATATATTATATATATATATATATATATATATATATATATATATATATATAATACAAAGATATTAGGGCATGTACACTTAATAGGTCAAATATATATATATGTGTGTGTGTATATATATATATATATATATATATATATATATATATATATATATATATGTGTGTGTGTATATATATATATATATATATATATATATATATATATATATATAATACAAATTGAAAATTCTGTTCCTACCCCTGACCCACACTACACACTTCTGGGGCACAGAGACACTCAGGGTAGAGCATCAGTCTCTCAGTCAAGAGAATCTGAGTTCGAATCTTCTTGCTGCCGTTTCGAAGCTTGGGCAATTTCATTCACTCCACATTGCTCCAGTTCACTCAGCTGTATGAATGAGTTCTTGGCTATAGACAGTGATGGATATGTGAACGAACAGTCTTCTCACAGTAATTACAGTATGGCTGAATGCTGTCCCGAGAAGTCGAGTAAGTGTAAAGCGTTTTGAACGGTCCCAAAGACTGGATACCGTGCTATATAAGAATGTACCTTTACCTGTTTTTACATTTACTGATGTAAGCACACATGTAAGATAAGCTGTGTATTTCATTGCTCTGACCAGGTGTGGCTGTCCTTGTTCCAACTCCTCATGTCAGACGAGTGTCAGAAGAAATACGAGCTCAACTCTTACAGGAAGAATGTCATCCTCAAGGTGAGATGGTCTTACTTCCTAGTCTTGTGCTCCACTACTAGCAGTGGGGCACGAAACTCTTACAGGAAGAATTTCATCCTCAAGGTGAGATGGTCTTACTTCCTAGTCTTTTACTCCACTACTAGCAGTGGGACAGGAAACTCTTACAGGAAGAATGTCATCCTCAAGGTGAGATGGTCTTACTTCCTAGTCTTGTGCTCCACTACTAGCAGTGGGGCACGAGACTCTTACAGGAAGAATGTCATCCTGAAGGTGAGATGGTCTTACTTCCGAGTCTTGTGCTCCACTACTAGCAGTGGGGCACGAAACTCTTACAGGAAGAATGTCATCCTCAAGGTGAGATGGTCTTACTTCTGAGTCTTGTGCTCCACTACTAGCAGTGGGGCACGAAACTCTTACAGGAAGAATGTCATCCTCAAGGTGAGATGGTCTTACTTCCTAGTCTTGTGCTCCACTACTAGCAGTGGGGCACGAGACACTTACAGGAAGAATGTCATCCTCAAGGTGAGATGGTCTTACTTCCTAGTCTTGTGCTCCACTACTAGCAGTGGGGCACGAGACACTTACAGGAAGAATGTCATCCTCAAGGTGAGATGGTCTTACTTCCTAGTCTTGTGCTCCACTACTAGCAGTGGGGCACGAGACACTTACAGGAAGAATGTCATCCTCAAGGTGAGATGGTCTTACGTCATAGTCTTGTGCTCCACTACTAGCAGTGGGGCAGGAAACTCTTACAGGAAGAATGTCATCCTCAAGGTGAGATGGTCTTACTTCCTAGTCTTGTGCTCCACTACTAGCAGTGGGGCACGAGACACTTACAGGAAGAATGTCATCCTCAAGGTGAGATGGTCTTACTTCCTAGTCTTGTGCTCCACTACTAGCAGTGGGGCATGAGACACTTACAGGAAGAATGTCATCCTCAAGGTGAGATGGTCTTACGTCATAGTCTCGTGCTCCACTACTAGCAGTGGGGCACGAGACACTTACAGGAAGAATGTCATCCTCAAGGTGAGATGGTCTTACTTCCTAGTCTTGTGCTCCACTACTAGCAGTGGGGCACGAGACACTTACAGGAAGAATGTCATCCTCAAGGTGAGATGGTCTTACTTCCTAGTCTTGTGCTCCACTACTAGCAGTGGGGCACGAGACACTTACAGGAAGAATGTCATCCTCAAGGTGAGATGGTCTTACTTCCTAGTCTTGTGCTCCACTACTAGCAGTGGGGCACGAGACACTTACAGGAAGAATGTCATCCTCAAGGTGAGATGGTCTTACGTCATAGTCTTGTGCTCCACTACTAGCAGTGGGGCAGGAAACTCTTACAGGAAGAATGTCATCCTCAAGGTGAGATGGTCTTACTTCCTAGTCTTGTGCCCCACTACTAGCAGTGGGGCACGAGACACTTACAGGAAGAATGTCATCCTCAAGGTGAGATGGTCTTACTTCCTAGTCTTGTGCTCCACTACTAGCAGTGGGGCATGAGACTCTTACAGGAAGAATGTCATCCTCAAGGTGAGATGGTCTTACTTCCTATTCTTGTGCTCCACTACTAGCAGTGGGACAAGAAACTCTTACAGGAAGAATGTCATCCTCAAGGTGAGATGGTCTTACTTCCTAGTCTTGTGCTCCACTTCTAGCAGTGGGGCATGAAACTCTTACAGGAAGAATGTCATCCTCAAGGTGAGATGGTCTTACTTCCTAGTCTTGTGCCCCACTACTAGCAGTGGGGCACGAAACTCTTACAGGAAGAATGTCATCCTCAAGGTGAGATGGTCTTACTTCCTAGTCTTGTGCCCCACTACTAGCAGTGGGGCACGAAACTCTTACAGGAAGAATGTCATCCTCAAGGTGAGATGGTCTTACTTCCTAGTCTTGTGCCCCACTACTAGCAGTGGGACAGGAAACTCTTACAGGAAGAATGTCATCCTCAAGGTGAGATGGTCTTACTTCCTAGTCTTGTGCTCCACTACTAGCAGTGGGTCACGAGACTCTTACAGGAAGAATGTCATCCTCAAGGTTGTTTAATGGCCAGTGTTATTACCATGATTTCTGATAATTAATGTTCTATGTGTCTGGGCACAAGGCTGTTAGTTAAGTTATTTTTATGAGCTGGGTAAATCGTTTTCTGTAGTTTCAGGGTTAACATTTTTATGTCTTTTTTATGCTGGATAACCATCAATATCTCTCCTCTATGTGTCTGTGGTAGATATCACTGAGTAGATGCCACTGGGTATGCATAACAGAGTAGATGTCACTGGGTAGGTGTCACGGGATAGATGTCACTGGGTAGGCGTCACTGGGTAGATGTTACGGGCTAGTTGTCACGGGGTAGATGTCACTGGGTAAATGTCACTGGGTAGAAGTCACATGGTAGATGTAACAAGGTAAATATCATGGGATAGATGTCACAGGGTAGATGTCACAGCGCAGATGTCACTGGGTAGACTTCACGAGGTAGACATCACAAGATAGATGTCACTGGGTAGATGTCACAGGGTAGGTTTCATGGGGTAGATGTTACTGGATATATGTCACTGGGTAGATGTCACATGGTATATGTCACGTGGTAGATATTATGGGGTAGATGTCATGAGGTAAATGTATGTATTTTCTGTGTACAACAGTGGTGTGACTGTTCATTGTGATTCCTACTGTCAAGATTCAACAATGTCGTGTGTCGTCTCGTGTCACAGCTGAGGTCACATCTGACAGAAGTGTTGCTTGACCAGATGCCCGTCCTTATGGAGCTCAGGAAATATCTGGAGCAACTGACCATGGTTGACCCTCCCGCAGTCAAGAGTGACCTGCTTCTGGAGCAGGTCAGTGGTCATCAGTGGTCAAACAATTGACATCACAGTGAAAGGTAGCCAGTGACACTTAACCACCAAAGTAGTAAAAAAATTAACATTTTGCTCATTTTAGCATTTAAAAATGCTATGCTAATCACAACATTTTCATTGTCAGTGAAGCTATAATCTGATGATATATACTGTGTTGTTCCCTATAGATGCACGGTGCACGAGTGTGAAGGCTTGGGTGCGCGTCTATTAGTTCTCAAACGTGGAAATCAGCCTCTAAATCAGACTGGTAGCTAATCCACAGTGTGGTGCCACTGTGAACTGTGCGAAGAATGCGTGGCGCTTCTGGGGAATGACTTGGGAACCATGTCATTGATCACCGATCTATTTCATAACTAGTGCTTGTTTTGCATGATGTATTTTGTCCAATCTACATGTGCTTCGAATTGTTTTGATGGTGCTAAATAAGCATGCAAGCCTACAATGAGGTATTGCGTTGTTTGTTTTGCACTTAGCAAAGATGCAGTTTCAGCACATCTACCAAAACAAATGACACTCGATCGACACACTACAAAAACGCACAAGACAGACACTGAAAAAGCATGTTCGTTCACGTTTTGTAATTCCAGACAAACAATGTCAGCCGGCCACCACTCGATTCTTTGAGCATCATTAAATAGACAATTCTAACTCGCACGCTTTGCTGATGGCCGAGTGAGCGATAAAATAAATACAAGCTAGTCCTAGTACTTCCACAGACATCTGGCGAAAGCCGCCAGTAATGATAACAATGTGGTGCCACGTTGCGACTAAAAACACACACTTTCTAAAGAGTCCGTAAGGTGACGCAGCAGTACTGTTGTCATTTACGTTTAACGTGCCTTCACTCCTGAAAATCTTTTGTTTTTGCGCATGGTTTCACTTCTCAAAAAGGGGGTGTGCGTCTATTAGGTAGTGCGCGTCTATAGGGAACAATATGGTAATCTGTTTCTGTCAATTATACATGCACAGAGAAACTGCAGTAACATTACTGTTAGTAATAAAATTATATATGTTCTCAGAGAAATTGTTGTAACATTAATATTAGCAACATAGTGGTGTACATGCAACATAATGGTATACAAGCAGACAAATTGTTGTAATTTTATTACTGCTTCAAACAGATTCCAGAGATCCGAGAGAACATCCTGCAAAAGTATGATGGTCGATGGGCAAAGATTGCAAAGAGACAAAGCAAGCAGTTCTTCAATCCTTCCAAGGAGGACATGATGGAACAGGCTAAAAGGTTTGTACACAGTGGCTTTGAGGATACATTCACATATTAGTTACTCATCTGCTGGTCTGTCTTTCTTGCTTTCTTAACCCTTTTCACTCCCTGGTGGAGCATAGGCCATCAACGACTCCTTTCCAGCTTTAGGCTTGGGGCTTCCAGTTCTTTCCATTTGTGTTCTGCTTTTGACATTTCTACTTCTCTGCGCCAAGTGTTTCTTGGCCCTCCCCTTTTGCCCTGAGAGTTCTATGTGAGCGCCTGTCTTGTTATGTGTCGTGTTGGCTTCGTTAGAGCATGGCCTATCCAACTCCACTTCTTCCTTCTAATTTGATGTCCGATTGGTTCCTGGTTTGTTCTTTCACATAGTGCTTCACTGATAATTGTTTCTGGCCACCATATCCTTAGCTGGCCTGATTAGTGAATTGATATAAATAGAACATATAATTGATGAGAGAATTAAAACTGAAAATTACTTGTGTGGATCCACATGGACAATGACCGTGTGGGCCTAGGAGATACTGGTAAACAGCCACCTCACAAATGACTAGAATTTTAAGGTTGCTGCTATTGTCAACATGAATTTCATCCAAATTAAAAAAAAAAAATTTCATAGAATTGAGTTGTTAATCAGTTTCACTGTACCTACAATGTGACTATATGCAGTGTTACTATGTCTAAATGAATCTCGGTGTTACTAGGTCTAAATGACAACCTCGGTGTTACCTTAGTTTAGATGATTATCTCAGTTTTTCTAAGTCTAAATAACTATCTGCAATGTTACTAGGTCTAAATGACTGCCTCAGTGTTACTATGTCTAAATGATTTTCTCAGTTTTACTAAGTCTAAATGACCATCTACAGTGTTACTGGGTCTAAATGACTATCTAGTATCTACAGTATTACTAGGTGTAAATGACTATCTCAGTGTTACTAGATTTAAATGACTATCAGCGGTGTTACTAATATTTTCATCCAGTCCTTTTGAAGCCAGATATTTTCTTTTGTTGGTTATTAAAACATTAGCACCATGTAATTATACATAAAATTATATACTAAATTACTAATAAAAAATGGTGTGTTTGTGTGTGCTTGCGTGTGCGTGCTTGCATGCTTGTGCTTGCATGCTTGTGTGTGCATGCTTGCGTGTGCGTGCTTGCATGCTTGTGTGTGCAAGCTTGCATGCGTGAGGTAGTGTTTAAGGCTGTAATGACCCCTGTACTTTCTGTTACACCTGTAGATTGGCCGACACCTACAACTTTGACCTGATGGAGAACCTACTCACAGACCCACCCAAGTGTGCCGTTTGTGGTGCTGAGGCGTCTAAGCGGTGCTCGCGGTGCCAGAACGAGTGGTACTGCCGGAGGTGGGGCAATTTGTAGTAAACACGTTCAAAGTTCTGTCATGTTCTTGTTTATTTTTTTATTTAGAATATTATGTGTGAGCAACAATTGTTGAGGGGGGTGTGGCAGGGGTCTCAACCTCCCATCTGTTGTTAGGGAAAACCTCCCACCTCCCAACAATTTTGAGAGTCCACCTCCCACCAGTCACACCTGCCTCCCACCTATTTTTTTAGGCCAACCTCCCACCAATTTTTAGGATCAACCTCCCACTTCCTGCCACACTCCCCACTGTTGGAATGGTGCCTTATAAATTTTACAATTTTATTTAAGCCACTTACCGTTGAAACAGTTTGCATTCGACCATATTACACTAACCTGTTTGCCATGTTGCAGTCAACCAGACTGTTACGGATATTCAGCAGCCAAGTCAAACTAACTTCTGATGTAAATCAAGCAAGATCCAGTTCAAATAAGTTTTAATATTTAAAAAAATAAATATATAGACAGTGAAACCAATACACCCTAACTTCATGAGATGTCAAAGAATATAACATAACATATTTTAACAACAAAATGTTGAGAATTTTAAAGGAATATCAGTTATTATAAATGCAATTCTGTGCTGCAAAATTGGAATCTAGAAAAGAAGAAATTGGCTTATAAAATGTTCATAATAAGAACTTGTAATAACATCTATTTTTAACAATGAAATGTTGAGAATTCTAAAGAAATATCACTGATTATTAATGCAATTATGTGTAGCATAACTGGTCTCTGGAAAAGAAGAAATCGGTTCACGGAACACTCATGATAAGAGTTCTACTTGTAGAGAGTGCCAGGTGAATCACTGGAAGAAGCACAAGAAGGCTTGTGACTTGATGGCAACGGCTGTACAGCAAGACAACCAACCTGCCACCTAGTGGCAACGGCTGTACAGCAAGACAACCAACCTGCAACCTAGTGGCAACGGCTGTGCAGTACACAACCAACCTGCCACCTAGTGGCAACAGCTGTACAGCAAGACAACCATCCTGCCACCTAGTGGCAACGGCTGTACAGCAAGACAACCAACCTGCCACCTAGTGGCAATGGGCGTACCGCAGGACAACCAGTCTGCCATCTAGTTACTCCAGGAAGATATGTGGCAACATTCTTGGGTGACAAGTTACTCCAGGAAGATGTCACGATATTCTAGGGTGACAAGTTACTCCTCCGGGAAGACATGTCACAACATTCTGGGGTGATAGTTACTCCAGGAAGGCGTGTCACAACATTCCATAGTGACAATTTACTCCTGGAAGACATGTCACAACATTCTGGGGTGACAAATTACTCCAGGAGGACATGTCACAACGTTCCAGGGTGACAAGTTACTCCAGGGAGACGTCACAACATTCCATAGTGACAAGTTACTCCGGGAAAACATGTCATGACATTCAGGGCTTTGAGTGATCTAATTTACTGAACAGATCATTATAACTGACATGTGCACCAAATGTGACTAAAGGATACTCAAGCAGTAAAATAAAACATTCCATATTAACTTGAGATGGCATATTTGTTATGGATCTACACTGGAAAGTAAAATACAGCTGTACAGCTTTTTAAAGATGGTCTCTTCTATTGTGTTGGAGATTCACAGCATGCTTAAAATTAGTTCTGTGCAACTCGGCTCATAACATTTTTGAAAAGAAAAATGTCTACAAGTATTTGACCATGTGTAGGTATGCGTCAGCAGCGTACATTCATGTGCGAGTTTGTGGTCAGACCTCTAACCAGTGCACCAGGTTCCATATCTTCAGTTTACAGTTGGACACAGGGTTTGTCGTCATGAAACTGAAAACTTTTGGGATTTTTTACAAATGGCAGCTGTGGTGTGGAATTTGATAATTACTTTGCTGATAACGTAAGGAATAGTTGTTGCTGATTCTACTATTAGTTGTTGTGATGTTTCTAAGAATAAGAACTTCTACCTCTTCGCTATCTTCATCAATGATAACACCAGGATGTGGGGCATTATTGTATCTAACAACGACGTGTTTGTTGATTAGGGAACATCCCCTGCTCGTATCAGAATGATGTGGCAGTGAGCAGGATTGCGGCTTTGAGGTGCATTGGGGAGTGAAGGTGAACTGCTTTGGGTTGAAACACATGCAAAGTTCCCCTCTCTTGAATAGGCAACTCAGCTCTCTGTAGGAAAATGAATTGGCTGATGTTGATACCAGTGCATCCTCTGCATCTTCATAGTACCAGGAACCATGGTGAAGACAAGCTCTGAAATCTCTACAGCATGTTTATCAATAACATGTGGGTACCTACTACCAGGTGCAGCTGAATGTTGCACTGTGCGTCTTGTAATATGCTGCACATGGTCTCGGCATCTGTGCAGTCTTTCCCTTTGGGGTAGGTGCCACTTTACAGTGGCACCTAGCTCACTGGTTCAGTCTGCTTCTCAAAGCTGGATGCTTCACGAGGATACTGGCAACTTGCATTGGACGAGGAAAGTTCGAAACTAACTACATTCATCACTCCTCTGTGTCGTTTCAGCATGACGTGGGTTCCGCGGGTCATCGTTCACGGACGTACGGTCGAAGAACACAACCCTGTACTTCAGACAGTGCTGCAAAGGATCAAAGAGTCGGGGCTGAAATTGAATCAACAAAAATGTCTCTTCTGTCAGTCCGAGCTAGAATTCCTTGGGCACAAGATAGGACGGGAAGGTACCAACCCACACCCGAACAAGGTCAGAGCGATCGTTGATCTTGAGCAACCGAGCAACGGGTCCGAGTTCAGAAGTGTTATGGGGATGGTCAACCAATTGGGACAGTGCTTGCCACACCTCTCGACAGTCACAAAACCACTAAACGACCTGTTGAAGACAGACAGTGTATGGAATTGGGGTTATGAACAACAAGAGGCGTTCACCAAAATAAAGACAATGGTGACGAGCGCCCCTACACTCGCATACTTAGACCCCAACAAGCCAACTAAGGTTAGCGCAGATGCTTGCAGCTACAGCATTGGAGGCGTGCTACTACAAGAAAGTGATGGCAAACAACATCCATGGGCATTCTGTTCACGCACACTAACTCCCACGGAACAGCAGTATGCACAGATAGAGCGAGAGTGCTTGGCATGTGTCTGGAGCTGCGAGAAGTTTATGCAGTACCTTCGTGGACTCCATTCGTTTCGTTTGATCACGGATCACAAACCATTTGTACCACTAATCGACGAAAAAGACTTGAATATGGTGCCATTGAGGTGTCAACGCCTCCTAATGCGCATGGTGTGGTTCAATCCGAAGTCCGAGTATGTGCCAGGGAAGCAGCTAGTTGTCGCTGACCTGCTGTCGAGAAAGCCACTAAGAGAGTCAGTAGAAGCAATCACAGTACAGCAGGAGGAAGACGTGTCCCTGTACGTCAAAACGACAGTCAGCCAGTGGCCAGCCTCATCGAGTAAGCTGGACCAACTAAGACGGGCTACAACAGATGACGAACAGCTGCAGATGGCCATTCATGCAGCAGGGGTGGCCTAGATATGCCCAAGACATTCCATTGGGGCTATGACCACACTTTGAAGCCCGTCATCCTCTATCGATCACAGAAAACTTGCTTGTGTATGATGATCGCATCGTTGTCCCAAGATCCATGCGACAGGAAATCCTCAATCGATGCACGATGGACATCCGGGGTCGTCAAAAATCGAGAGAGCGAAAATGTCAGTCTGGTGGCCAGGGCTGAGTGATGAGATATCTACAATGGTGGAGAACTGCAGCCACTGCGAAATAAGACGCACTACTCAATGCAGCGAGCCACTAGTGACGACACCACTCACAGATCGTACATGGTCACACTTAGCAGCAGACCTATGTGAGCTAAAAGGCAAGAAATATCTTGTCGTAATCGACTATTACTCAAGATACCTGGAAATCATCCATCTGACAATGACTACTAGTCGAGCTGTGATCCTGCAGTTCAAGGACAGGTTCGCTGGATGGGGACTGTGTGACAAAATAACAACACACAATGGACCTCAGTTCTCGTCGGACGAGTTCAAACAGTTCGTTAATGACTACACATTTCAGCACGTAACAAGCAGATCCTCGTTCAGGACGATCCATCCCTGAAGCTGATGATGCATCGAGCAAAGCCAGTAGCAGCAAATGGGAGAAGTCCCGCCACGATGATGATGCAACGAGAGATGCAGACGCTACTGCCATGTCTCCAAGAGAAACGTGTACCCAAAGAGTTACCCTGACGTACGCACCCGAGACGCGCGATACAGAACAACTTATCAATGGAACTTCAATAAGCGCAGGGGAGCACGTCCCTTGTCAAACCTACAACAGGGTGATCATGTCCGAGTCAAAATGGATGGAGTAAAGGGGTGGAGAACAACAGGAAAGGTGCAACACCCCAAGGTCACATCTTGTGGAGACAGACCAGGGCGCTGTGCTGAGGAGAAGGGCACCGACCACAGTCACTTTTCCCATAGACGACCACTATAACGTTCTTGCGCCTTTTTTTATCCTACAATTTTTTTTATATTTCACAGCACATGGCAGACCCACTAAGACGCATGGTATGTGAAATTCATGAAAATGACATACCTCCTTTTCGTACAAATTGCTTTGACGCATGACACCCTGCATTTCTGCAATGAAATTCACCGGTTTCCAAAATATGAGTACATCCTGTCTGATGGCCACTGTGTCCTTACGCAACAGGTATACCAACTGACAAATGGCATCATTTCAAAGCTCAGATGCTACTGTGCACAAAAACATCACTTACACTCACTCAAACAATTTCTCCTCTCACTAATACACCCAAACTGCACAATTAATTTTTCCTAGGGACTCTATCGTTTAATGGCGGATGGATTCTGACTGGTCCGTGTCCAGAAACAGAAAACACCTACAGGCGATACCGGAAAGGCCAGCACAAATGGCCGCGACAGCGTCAAACATATTGGCATACCCTGAAACAGAAGCGCCGCAAAATGACCGTTATGCCTAACTTGCTCCAAATACTTAGACCAATATGGTTTAGTGTTGTTTCTTTATGTCTCTTAGATAAGTATTGGCAAAGCAACCTTCTCCAAAAATTTCAGAGCATTTACTATTATGATTATTTATCTACGAGCATATATATGTGAAATTTCAGTGGCTTCTCTGTCTCATTTGCATTTTTATGAAATTAAACCACATTAGAATTAATAGCAAAATGTTACGGGGAGCAAGTGAAATTCAGCAATACTTCTATATACCCTCAGAAATGCATATCCCAAGTCTGGTCACAATTGACCAAATATTTTTTTTTTATGTTGATTTGAATGGACTGCATGACTTTCTGTAAAAATAACAGCACTGTCCTTTCCTGAACATTTCCACTTCCAACTGATTTAAAAGGCAGGAAAGGTGACACATTGTGCATTAAAATATTGCTACATGTATCTGGATAAATTGATATAATGTTCAGCCTCCAGCAACTTGACCTCTATTGTCTGGCCTAACACTTACTTCAGTAAGAACAAATTCCGTAAAAATGTGTCCTTTCCTGAACTGAATATGATGAGATTGGTGGCTAGGGTGCAGGATTCCTGGACATAGATTTCTAACCATGCATGCATAGACTGGCTAAAAATGATTTATAGAACAGTGTGGCTCTTGGATTATCTGTAAAATGATATTAGAGTTTTGTTGGTAATGCCTTTCCTGAACATATAGTTTTACAGCACCCTCTGCATGCTCATATTTTGTTTAATTGGATGCCTAGGGGCCAGTCAACATTATTTATCAACATTTTCACAAAGATACAAAGAGTATACTTCTTTGTTTTTTGTAGAATTTTAAATGAAATGCAGAACTTTTGAAAATACAAGTTTGATTAAATATAAATTTTTTATACATTAAACTGAACGTGGACTCCATTCACTTAAAATGTGTACACTGTCCAGACATCACATTGCTTACAACATAATACAGCTCCAATGATGATTTATGACAGTGTAACTGAATACTAGACTTTGTGAGCAAACTGTTCAAACTGGTTAATACATGTTCTCAGTGAACAGTGAAGAGCATGCCGAGTTACCTCAAAGTTAAATTCAGCTGGGCCCTAAGAAACAGATCTTCAACTTCCACAATTGACACCTCGCCATGTAGAAAAACGCGATACTTGTAAACTCTGAAGGACAAGGATCCAGTACGCGGCGTACACCGACAAAGAACACACGGGGGAGGGGGGTCTGTAAGTGGAGAAGCTATGTTCCAGTTGTAGCACTGTCTAACACAGAAAGTGGAGAGCACAGTGGAAAGCCAAGAAGAACAAACAGAGGGGATCCAAAAAAGCGAGCATGCAAAGGTGACGACACAGTCGAGGAAAAGCAGATGCAGCAGAATAAGCCACCAAACAAGCATTTCAAAGATCTGTCAGCAGAAGAAAAGAAGCAGTATATCAGGACTAAGGTGGCTGAGTGTTGCAAGAGGAAATCAAGGCAAATGGTGCAAGCAGGAAGAAATCGAGGCAGGGAAAGGAAGAGGGCACTCATTAGACCCAATGATCACATTGACCATGTTGCTGTTGAGGAAGAAGTAGGCATACAGACGGGTGCAGAGCCATGGGTTCCTTCAACACCACCATCCACAAGTAGAGCCATGGGTTCCTTCAACACCACCATCCACAAGTAGAGCCATGGGTTCCTTCAACGCCACCATCCACAAGTAGAGCCATGGGTTCCTTCAACGCCACCATCCACAAGTAGAGCCACTTCCTTAGAAAACACTTGTCCATAAGGAAAACCATGCCTAGCAGACCTACATCTCGATAAGCCAATGGCTTCCTTGTCCACTTGCCATCTGGGCCTTTGGCTTGGATGGCAAATCTTGTTAAATCTTGTTAAATCTTATGCAAGAGTTGTTGAATCGTTGGTGGACAATGCCACTCCTCACAAGAAACAAGTTTTGTTAACCAAAGGGATCAAATGTAGTCTCAACTTTGCCCAAACTGTGACAAAGCTGAAAGAAGATGTCACAAAATTGAAGAATAAATCATCAGACCAGAATCGCTGTATCCTGTACCACATCATGGGAGGACACCGGTGCTATCCTTGGAGTTTTAGCTGTTCCTGTCCTACAAAATGGTCTGGGGCAGTTCCTCGTTTCTGTATATCTGTACTTTGAATTCATAAAAAAAAATTTGTTTACCCTGGTGAGACTGTTTTGCAACCTTTCCGTGAAATCGCCCAACTTGGAAAACAAAAAATGATATCTAGACCCAGTAAAAATAAAACACTACAAACAACTTTCAGAGAAGGTGACTTTAAAATAACTAATAATGTGGAAATTGCAAATAAATTCAATTAATACAAAATATAAGCAGTAAAAAAAGTTATAGTTCTTATTTGAAAAGGCATCTTGTAAACCTTTTTAAACTTCATGAAATTAATGAAGACCATAATAAAAATAATCGATACATTTCCTGCAAAAACCCAGCTGTGGTCATGATGGCATTTCTTTGAAACAATTAAAATACGTAAAATGCATTATAATTTAACCTCTAACATTGATTGGAAGACAAATTTTAAATACTGGAATTTTTCCAGATAAACTAAAACTTGTAAAAGTTATTCCAATTTTTTAAAATGATGATGACACTATTTAGTAACTATAGACTTATATCATTATTACCAGTGATTCAAGTTATCGAAAAAGTAAAGCACAATCAAATTTATTAATTCTTTACTGAACATAGACTTTTTTATTCAAACTAGTATGGCTCCAAAACTGGTCATTCAACAGAATATGCAATTTTGGAAGTACTATATAAAACAGTTTGATGATATTCATATTACCGGTTATAGAATAAAACATGAATTTGCCAAAAAATTTATTAGGTATGACATACCATTAATTTAATTGTAAATAATACTTCAAATGTAATAAAAAATAAGATTGTTACACATAGTTTACACTGATTTTCCTGTTATGTTAAGAAACACTTTTTTACAAAATTACCAAAATCTCTGTTCAGTACGAAACTGCTATATATGTCAACAATCTCATTAGTTGCACCTCCCTGGTCTGTTACTCTGTCATTTTATATAAATGTAACTCTGCATAAACATTTATTATAATGCACTAAACTTAACATTTTTGAAATGTGTGCTTGGAATCAAATTCTGGTTACCATTTTTTTCTTCAAAATGCTTCCTAAAGTGATATTATTTTTGATTGAGAATAGATGCATTTGTGTTTTTTCTTTCATGGAAAATGTTTAAAGGTACTAATTTATTAAGTTTATTTCACTAGGATGACCTGACCCATTAAAATATGCTTCGTTCTAAAACAACAGTTAGCTGAAGGAATACTTGTGTTAATACAGGTTTTGTATTTTGTTTGTTTGTTTTTCAATTACAATAAACAAATTAATGTAATTTTGTTTCCTTAAGATAAATGAACTTAAACTTGGATTTTGTTTATAAAAGATTGTCTTGTTATTGCTAACTGTGATAATATTATGTTTGTATTACTTTGGGTTCAATAAACTTTTTCCGATTCCGATTCATTGTCTACAAGCGCACGAGCACATATGCTGAGCAGGCTTGTTAACAAATGCATGTCAATGCATTTGAATGCAAATGCAAATGTTTCACTTGATTCAAATACGAATGCAAATGCCATTTTCCAGGAATGCATTCAAATACAAATGTTTTGGGGTCGCATTCAAATGCAAATGTTCTGGTTACACATTTGCAAATGCATTTGAATTAATTTCAAATGTTATGGCTTTATATTAACGCTTTGTTTTATTTGGAGAAAAAAACAACGTAATGTATACAAACACATTATTAATTTATTTAATAAATACAGTAGTATATTATTGTAATCACTAAGTACCACTACATCCCAATGTAACCACTAAGTACCACTACATACCAGTCCCACTACATGAACATGTCAATGTTAGTAGTTTGAATATGTTTTAAAATAGAATTGACAGATATTTGATAAGGGCGGGCTACACATAGATGAGAAAATTGTTCGACTCTCGATAAGCCAATGGCTTCCTTGTCCACTTGCCATCTGGAACTTGTTGTTTGGGGTGGCAATCTTGTTAAAAAAATTTTAATGTCTGTAGAGTCATACACTGAGTCACACAAGTTCCTGGCCTGCAGAGGTGGTGGAAATGGGAGGGAGGAATAGACAATTGACAGTTTACTGGGAAATAAGGCAGGGAATGAAAGGCTAATCTTTCAGGTAGGACATAATGGTTGGGGAATCCAAGACAATAGACTGTCCACTGGTGGGATCACTGGGAAGATAACCTGGTGGATAATTACAGCTACCACTAATCACTCTCTCTGGCTGTAAATATTCAGGGCTGGCATTGCTAATGTTAACTCCCCCAATGACCTGCCACCCCAACCCACCCCAACAGTGCCAACACAACACAAGGAGTCATTTGTCTGTATTGTTTGATTTGTTTCAATGAACAGGTAATCTCTGAAGCCATCAACCTATAGACCAGTTGGTTTTTTCATGTTGTATGAATAACAGCTCAGGCATTGACCAGTTGACCTACAGAGCACTTTTCAAAGAGCACGTTGTGAAAGTGGATTCACAGGTCAGACAATGATTTCATAATCTGCTGAGGGTACTGCTCACTACAGAGCAATTTTTCTAATGGCATGTTCTGAACTTGTGAAAGTGAATCTAACAATAATAGTTATTCAAAGGATTACGCATGCATTTGATTGTACATTTGATTGTGCAATTGACAAATCAAATGTTTGTGGGTCGCATTCAAATGCAAATGTTTGTTGATGACTTTCTGTTTCCTTTGAAGCTGTGCTGTGTATCGTATGTAATAGACAAAGAAATCATGGAAAATAATTATTATAATGTGTTGACATCAACAGGTGAATAACTATGAATAACACCTCCCCACACCACTGAGCAAATCATATTTGAATATTTTAGAAAATATTTTATTCAAAGTACATTATCTGTTTGCCTGGCACTTTGGATTCCTTTAAGCATACACTCCAGAGGCAGGTGCAGAATTTAATCGAAGTTGGTGAAACATCTAACATGCACCAACAGCTAGGTGGAATATTAATGTGTACATTTGAACTGGTCAAAATTGGTTAATATTTTTGATAAAAAGGTAGCGGCAAATTAATTTTACAGACTTTTATGGAAGGTATCCACATAATCCATTTGTATGGACAGATTTTAAAACAATTGATGCAAGTTTAAGATTTCTTCATTTTGTTTACTTATGTATCCTCTTCATACCCTTGTTGGTGCATAAGGCCACTTAGTAACTCTTGTGATTTCATGCAATATCTAGCTGTGTCCTCGGCTATCTTCCAAGAACTCCCCCCCCCCAGTTGTTCTCTCCCTGCTTCCACAGTCCTCCCTGTTGATTTTGGTCTTCCTTTTACCTTCAGGGCCCAGGTGTGTGCTATCTCAATCACTGTACCATTGCCTTGCAGTTGTTGGATGTGGTGTACATTGGAGCTGTGCACTGCTTAGTTTACGTAGCAATACAAAACATATTATGGTTGTTAAATGGCAGTGCCCTTTAATGACATTTAGTAAAACAGCTGTAGGAATAACAATGGGCATTGCTGACGATTTAACTAGACACCAAAGGCAATTCCCCTTACATATTATGGATGATTCGTACATGGCAGTCGATTGGGATTGCCCATGATTAACTGGCTAAGGGTAATAAATGTGGGGCGCAGACACCACCCAAACAAACCCCATGCCAAACAGTGTGGGGTGCAGACACCACCCAAACAAACCCCATACCAAACAAACCCCATACCAAACAATGTGGGGTGCAGACACTACCCAAACAAACCCCATACCAAACAATGTGGGGTGCAGACACCACCCAAACAAACCCCATACCAAACAAACCCCATACCAAACAATGTGGGGCACAGACACCACCCAAACAAACCCCATACCAAACAATGTGGGGCGCAGATACAACCCAAACAAACCCCATACCAAACAAACCCCATACCAAACAAACCCCATACCAAACAAACCCCATACCAAACAAACCCCATACCAAACAAACCCCATACCAAACAATGTGGGGCGCAGACACCACCCAAACAAACCCCATACCAAACAAACCCCATACCAAACAATGTGGGGTGCAGACACCACCCAAACAAACCCCATACCAAACAAACCCCATACCAAACAATGTGGGGCACAGACACCACCCAAACAAACCCCATACCAAATAAACCCCATACCAAACAATGTGGGGCGCAGATACAACCCAAACAAACCCCATACCAAACAAACCCCATACCAAACAATGTGGGGCGCAGACACCACCCAAACAAACCCCATACCAAACAAACCCCATACCAAACAATGTGGGGTGCATACACCACTCAAACAAACCCCATACCAAACAAGCCCCATACCAAACGATGTGGGGCGCAGACACTACCCAAACAAACCCCATACCAAACAAGCCCCATACAAAACAATGTGGGGCGCAAACACCACCCAAAAAACCCCATACCAAACAAACCCCATACCAAACAAATCCCATACCAAACAAGCCCCATACCAAACAATGTGGGGCACAGACACCACCCAAACAAACTACATACCAACCAATGTGGGATGCAGACACCACCCTAACAAACCCCATACCAAACAAACCCCATACCAAACAAACCCCATACCAAACAAACCCCATACCAAACAAACCCCATACCAACCAATGTGGGATGCAGACACCACCCAAACAAACCCCATACCAAACAAACCCCATACCAAACAAACCCCATACCAAACAAACCCCATACCAAACAAACCCCATACCAAACAAACCCCATACCAAACAAACCCCATACCAAACAAACCCCATACCAAACAAACCCCATACCAAACAAACCCCATACCAAACAAACCCCATACCAAACAAACCCCATGCCAAACAATGTGGGGCGCAGACACCACCCAAACAAATCCCATACCGAACAATGTGGGGCGCAGACACTACCCAAACAAACTTCATACCAAACAATGTGGGGCGCAGACACTACCCAAACAAACTCCATACCAAACAATGTGGGGTGCAGACACCACCCAAACAAACCCCATACCAAACAATGTGGGGCGCAGACACCACCCAAACAAACCCCACACCAAACAATGGATGCCTCTCAAAACCAATTAACACCTGTTACCATGGTTGATGTCTGTGCCAATGAATAACTTGGCAATCTGATGGGTGGTAACAATTAAAAATGTAGGTCCCTATTATTATAATGTCTAGTATAGTCTACCTCATACTACTGTACTATCTAAACACAATTATAATCATTCCAACTGGAACACACAGCTATGCAGATATGCCCCACGCTACCAATTGACAAAGATATGTTTTTGTACAACCAGTTTATGACAGTGAGGTTTATTTGTATTATACCAGCAACAACAATAAAACAGTTTACAATGGCGTCAGCACATCTGAGTTCATGTATTATTGTGGGTGTGACTTGTGTTTCAATACAAATATAAATTACATGAAATTTTGCATTTAAACGTTTTATTTGATTCCTTAGCAAAAAAACCATAGAATTTTTATTGAATATTCTGTAGAATTTGTTTATAGAATATTCTGTAGGATTTTTTGGACATAGCTATAGAATATGTAGGGGAAGGTGGGGCATGTCTGCATGTTGAGGCATGTCTGCACACCTCATTATTGACCAAACCTCATAGTATTTTGTTTCAAAACTGTTTTCTATGGTAGCATCTAACTCATACATCAAACACTTGAACCCGTGAATTGAAATCCTTTGTGTTGGCAATAAATTGTATATAATAATTGTATATAATTGTATGCTAAAATGTTATTTTTGCAGGATCTCATGTAATTTTATATATAATATTATATTGACACGTAATTCACTCTCAATAATGTATGCATATTGGCATGTTGATGCATTTTTGGAATGTGTGTGATTAGTATTGTCATTGCACAAATAAACTTTACAGCCATAGACCGTGTGTATGAGAAAAAACGACAAGCTTCCCCAGCCAGTCGTCCAGGCTATATCTGCAGAGGCATGTGCAGATATGCCCCAGTCGTGTGCAGATAATAATTTACAAAACGTAATGGCATGAGATCAATACAGATCAATGGGACCTCCCAGTGTATATCCTTTATCGTAAAGGCGCGTTTTGAGATGTAAAATCTCATACCCTTAATTACCCAATAATTTTGATTTGATACCTTAAATGCATTGTGTGCGTTAACGTGCAATGTACACAGAAAATGTACCAATAAAACGTGGAATTTGTCTCAAGGATGGTCTACTGGAAATGTATTGAGGCAAGAGGTGGGATGTTGGCCTAAACATATGTGGGAAGTACTCTGGGTCATATCTGCACACCAGTATCAATACATATTTATAACATATATATTCTTCTTAGTGGAGTTGAAGTTTGATAATTGGTAGTCATAAACTACTAAATATACAGATTAACAAGGCGAAATTTTACCATTCTGGCATAAGCAGTTCATTAGTTACAACAAATAATACCTTAGGTGTGCGGACATGCTCCACCTTCCCCTAGTTTCTATATTCTTCTATTAAATATTCTGCTATGCTCTGTAGAATTCTATGAAATTATATGCCACTCTATACCATGGTATGCCATGTAATTCCATGGTATAGTTTCATAAGAGCAGACTTGTCTCAGCGTGTGGAGTCTGTGGACGTGCCCTGCCTTCCCCTTCTGAAATGCTATGCAAGGGACCTGCATGATACTTCTGCACATTATAATACACTATTGCAACTATGAGACACATCAGCATAAAATAGGTCAAATCGTTATTTAAATTACGAGATTTTCCCTAGGTGTTTATGTATGTTTTCCCTAAAAAATAGGCAGAGCTATTGCTGTAATTTTACTAGGTAATCACGCCAGATGTCACCACTGACTCCGGTAACGTGAGTATGTCACGTGTTGGTCACATGCCCCTGAAGTCGAACGTTGGTGCCTGTTTCTGTTTCTGCTTGTTTGTGTAATCGCTTTGACAGCTGTGATGTTGTTGCCGATATTTTATAAGTTTCTTACATTTTATTTAGTAGCAAACACAGCTGCTAAAGAGTTAAACCAACGACCCAATATCGTGTTCATATTGACGGACGACCAAGATGTGCAGTTGGGTAGTATGGTGCGTGTAACGAAGCTTGTTGTCATGTTGACTGTCACGCTCGTAATCGGTAATGTTGTTGACAGATGCGTGAGATGGGGTGTCGTTGCTCTTGAGTTATTCATACATCAGATTAATCAGACAAGTTCCATATTGTAAGAGCTTGGAGCGCGCACAAGTTGGAGGCCGCAAGAAGAAGGTATATAATCACGCCCACCTGAGCCTGACACTGAGACAGGCTGCCTGGGCTGAGACCGAGTCAAATTCAATTCACCCGCATGCCCAACCTATTTTTGAATATCACTGGATATCGTATTACAGAGTCATCACTAGTCGGATATATTGGTCCTTGGGTGTGTAAACATTCAATAAAGTTGATTGTTTCGAAGAAAATGATGCAAACGTATTTTTTAGAAAAGTTTTGGTATATAATTCAACATTGATCGTTAGATGGCCACACTATTGCGACATATCAGTGACGTTGATGGCGTTGATGTAAGTGGGATGGATCACTGTTTCACTTCCAGGGTCATGGCATACGAATATAGGGCCAGTGATTTTGATCGAGATGGTCCGCCTTTTGGCAGTTTTTTTACTGCTTGTAAAATTATTTATGAACAGGGATATGGCCATATTTTAGGACTATGGCAATTATGCTGTGCTCAGAGTAAAATGTCTAGTGACTGGCTGTCAATTTATGTGACTGTAGGATCCCTTGTGCGTGAAGACACAATGTAATTATTTTTTTATGCCATTTGATGGGGAGCATTTTGTATGTTGATTTTCTGGAGAAAAAATGACAGAAGTTGATGAATTTTGTCCAGCAGATTAATGAAATAATAAATGTTAAAATAGTTGATTTTCAACATATTAAAGATGTAAATTTGTGAACAGCATAACAAAAATTAAACATTGTCGCCTACGGGAAAATAAATAGAGACCCATCCACAAATACACCATATTTCACTTTACATCTTGTATGTTGATTTTCTGGAGAAAAAATGACAGAATTTTGTCCAGCAGATTAATGAAAATTAATAATAAATGTTAAAATAGTTGATTTTCAACATATTAAAGATGTAAATTTGTGAACAGCATTAAAAAAATTAAACATTGTCGCCTATGGGAAAATAAATAGAGACCCATCCACAAATACACCATATTTCACTTTACAGATGAAAATGTACACAAACTATTCATAATAATCAGCACGATTGTCTTCGATTTAAAAAAATAAATGTTTTAGGTCAAAATTAATGAATACGTAAAAATCTTTTAATTTTTTCCAAAACAAAAATATTGGGTCAGCGGATCCATAAACCAACTAATAAAAGCCGGGCTTACCTGTTAAAAATGCAATCCTGATGATAGCGTGCTTTTATATTTATGTGATTTTGTATGTACACATTTAGGCATGCTTTTATGCTGAATCTTTGCATGTTTTACAAACTGTGATGTTTATGGTTAGCCTAGTTATTATGTAATAACTACACATATTTATTAATAAAGATGAGTATTGTGCATACCATGATAAGCCTGCTGGATATATGCATCCCAAAACATATTTTATTTCTAACAATCACAAAAGAACCATGCAAATGTAGCATGCATGTCTTTCATGTTGTCAATTTGTTTGTCCATTTTAGAAACCAATGGTAAAGGCAAAAAAGTTGATTGGCGATGCTGGCGTCATATTTAACAACATGGTGAGTTCTTTGTAGAATACATTTCTTATGACTGATACATTATGCCTTATATTGTTAAATTTTGGAGATGGATTAAATACAATCCATGAGGGAGACGGACTGTGGAAGTAGAGAGAAAACAATTCTGATGGAAGTCTATGAAGATGGCAGAGAATGCAGCTAGAGGTCAGGTGAAATGGCAGGAGTTACTAAGTAGCCTTATGCACCAACTACGATGCGAAGAGGATACATAAATTTGTAGAATCTTTGATATTACCTCATTACAAAAAGGTAGAAACAGATATTTATGAAAATAAATAAAGTTTCTATTATTATTATTAAAATTAGCAAATTAAACTAGTTATCACAACATTGATTTATAATGCTAAATGTTGCATGATTGATGGAAGCTCCACATGACTAATGTCAAACCTCTCTTAAGCGACCATGTATGGATGGTTGAAAAGTCGTCTCTTAATGACAGGTGGTCTCTTAATACAGGCTGTACTTCGGGAGGAGTTGACTGTGGTCGTTAATGACAGGTGGTCTCTTAATGAAGGTGGTACTTCAAGAGGTGTTGACTGTGGTCATTAATGACAGGTGGTCTGTTAATGAAGGTAGTCGTTTCGGCAGGTTTGACTGTATTAATATTCTGGAATTAATTACTGATATTTAATTAAACATTCCCGCAAATTAATGCAGAAATATTTTGATGCATATTCTTTAACAAATTATCATTGCTTTTGTCTCCAGACCGTCAGTGGTTAGAGTGTTCAACCTGTTTCCAGTTTGTCACGAGTCCACTGTGTTGTCCAAGCCGGTCATCCATTCTGACTGGTAGTTATGTCCACAACAACGGCGCAGTCAACAACTCAATCTCAGGGAACTGCAGCAGCTCCACCTGGCAGGCATCATCAGAGATGAGGACGATGGCTGTGTACTTGAAGAAGCTCAAGTATAAAACGTTTTTTGCTGGGAAATACCTCAACCAGGTATACAGAAGGCATTTAATGTTTTACAGCATAAGTTTGTGTGATTAAATATAGTATATATATTATACTACTCCAAACATTATAATCATCAAATGCCGTGTAGTAAAACAAAACTTTGTGATCGACAGCAGTGGTTACCATAATGAATATTTTATAATCTTTTAAATTTCAGTATGGGAAACGAAAGGCTGGAGGCGTTGGTCACGTTCCCCCCGGATGGGACAACTGGATGGGACTGGTGGGTAGACAGCTTTCTTAGTTCCCTACAAGTACTTAATAATACACCCCCAAAGGGCAACACACCTGTAGTTAACATAGATCACACCCAAATCTGGAACACACCTGTAGTTAACAATAACATATATCACACCCAAGTGTGGAACACACCTGTAATTAACATAGATCAAACCCAAGTGTGGAAGACACCTGTAATTAACATGGATCACACCAAAGTGTGAGACACACCTGTAATTAACATAGGTCACACCCAAGTCTGGAACACACCTGTAATTAACATAGATCACACCCAAGTCTGGAACACACCTGTAATTAACATAGATCACACCCAAGTGTAGAACACACCTGTAATTAACATGGAACACACCTGTAATTAATTGCACTGCACGTAGCTAGTATGTAGTTGTATATAAAAAATTACCCCAAAAAAAACCTACCCCACAGTCATAAAATATGAATTTGGGTAGGATTGCACTAATATTTTGTCAAATGTTACTGCATTGATTGTTCTGTGTGAGTAAAATTTAAAGAAAATTTGAGATTGCCTGGCAGGGATCACCCGTAAACTTACCTGAATCAACATGACCAGTCATGTGAGTACAACACCTGGCTTTATCAAAGTGTGTTACTCATTGCACAAGTGTGTCCTGCAACATACAGTAGATATGTCAGACCTTGGATGAGTTGGTCCTTTGAGTCGGTCTTTGGATGATTTGATCCTTTGAGTTGGCTCTCGGAGTGTGTGTGTACGTGCATGTGTACGTGCGTGCATGCATGCGTGTACATGTGTATATAGTTAATGTGAACTATGGTGGTGTTTAGCAGTGTTAATATGAATTTAGAGATACTTAGTTAGAAATTAATTGGATGCTGACAAATATGACAGATAGTTTGACTAAGAATCACATGTTGCTTTGTACCTGTTGCTGGGCGGGTAACTCGGTTGCTAGGTGGGTGACTATGTTTCTAGGTGGGTAGCAACTCTGCTGCTAGGAGGGTAACTCTGTTGCTATGTGGGTATCTCTGTTGCTATGTGGGTGACTATGTTGCTAGGTGGGTGACTATGTTGCTAGGTGGGTAACTCTGTCTACTACAACTACACCCTGTCTGTCAATGGCAAACCAGAAACCCACGGCGACAACTACCAGGATGACTACCTTACTGATGTCATTGTAAGTACAACCCATGACTACCTTACTGATGTCATTGTAAGTACCACCCATGACTACCTTACTGATGTCATTGTAAGTACAACCCATGACTACCTTACTGATGTCATTGTAAGTACCACCCATGACTACCTTACTGATGTCATTGTAAGTACCACCCATGACTACCTTACTGATGTCATTGTAAGTACAACCCATGACTACCTTACTGATGTCATTGTAAGTACCACCCATGACTACCTTACTGATGTCATTGTAAGTACCACCCATGACTACCTTACTGATGTCATTGTAAGTACCACCCATGACTACCTTACTGATGTCATTGTAAGTACCACCCATGTTCACCCTTTGTGGCCTCCCACTGACATGTTCTTTCATGTCCAAGTTCTTACACCAATTTTGCTATTTTCTGAAACATCTAACTTCTGTACCTTTAAGTGCCATTCTCTGTGCCTTCCAACATCTAACTTCTGTGACTTTAAGTGCCATTCTCTGTGCCTTCCAACATCTAACTTCTGTAACTTTAGGTGCCATTCTCTGTGCCTTCCAACATTTAACTTCTGTAACTTTAGGTGCCATTCTCTGTGCCTTCCAACATCTAACTTCTGTAACTTTAGGTGCCATTCTCTGTGCCTTCCAACATCTAACTTCTGTAACTTTAGGTGCCATTCTCTGTGCCTTCCAACATCTAACTTCTGTAACTTTAAGTGCCATTCTCTGTGCCTTCCAACATCTAACTTCTGTAACTTTAAGTGCCATTCTCTGTGCCTTCTAACATCTACCAATGTCTGCCATAAACCTCTTTGGCGTCCTGCTTTAGAAGCCACACTGTAATATACAACTTCTGGCTCCATTCTCAATGACCTCCTAGTTTTGACACCATGCTCCATGGAATTCAAGAGTTGACATCGCTCTCTTCTGAATCCTACATTTATTACTAATTAACACCTGATTATAACATGAAAACTACATATGTGTGTGTATATAATATCGCTATGGGTTTTTGCCTCTATGATTTAAATTGTTTAATAAATTAACCTGTTCTGTTTGTATCTTCTCCAGGCAAGACGAGCGGAGGCATTCCTGAAGCATCAACGCCATGATGAGCCATTCTTTATGATGTTGTCCACCCCGGCGTGTCACGCGCCCTTCACCCCCGCCCCACAGTACAGCACGTCATTCCTAAACATCTCAGCTCCCCGAACTGGCAGCTTCAACTATTTTGGAAAGGTAGGTTGTTGCTAGGTGAGTAACTATGTTGCTAGGTTGGTAACTCTGTTGCTAGGTGGGTAACTCTGTCATTAGTTGGGTAAGTCTGTCACTAGATGGATAACTCTGTTGTTAGGTGGGTAACTGTGTTGCTAGGTGGGTAACTATGTTGCTAGGTGGGTAACTCTGTCACTAGGTGGGTAACTCTGTTGTTAGATGGGTAACTCTGTCGCTAGGTAGGTTGTGTCCATCCACCAAAAACCCAAAACAATAGTTGCAATGACCTGACTTTGGCCCAGTGACCTGACTTTGACACAATCACCTGACTTTGTCCCAATCACCTGACTTTAACCCAGTAACCTGACTTTGACACAATCACCTGACTTTAACCCAGTGACCTCTGACCTAACTCTGACTCATATTGCCAGTTATAGCTAGCATATCTCAATGGTTTGACAGATTTGTTGTATTTTCTTGTTTGTTTCTACATACACTGTAATTACATTTCTCTGCCTTCATATATCTGTGTTGTTTTGGATTAAGCAACAGGTTAATAGTAATAAAACTAAGACTCTATGCATGCATTATAACATAATTTTGTATTTACTCCTCAAATTCATCATTGCATATCAAAAATACATAGTACCACATCCAATTAATTCTATGGTGCTACACTATTATTTGTAGTATTAAAAACAATAAAATGTTTTATTTATGTAAATAGCTAACATAAATTAACACATAAATAAAATATGGTAAATATACATGCTGTGATATCAGCATTTCCGTAACTTCAGTAGCATTTCAAATGGTTATAAAATAAAAACTGTTCCAGTTAATTCATTCTTGTTTTTTTTATATGTTATTAAGAAATTACTGCACTTTCAGTTGTTCGCTGGTTGTAGGACAAGCACTGGCTGCTGAGGCAGGTGAAGCATCCGCTGGGAAATACATCCCTGCAGTATATCGACTCCACTTACAGAAACAGGTATACAATCAGCATTGATTTTCATGGGAAATTAGTGGGAGTTGAGCGAATCCCACTCTACTCATATTTCACCTTCACCGCTTGACTGGGATGATGTAATCCCTATGAACAAAACCCCATAAAAATGTGCAACATACAGAAAACAGCAGAAAAGAAACAGTGGTGTTAAAAAAATTATCGTTTATTTTTACCTAATACAATTTTTATATTTATAGGAAATGGAACCTTTGTGTAGATGTGTAGAGATCATACCTAGTTAAAGACTTCCGGGAAGCCACTGGACAAGTCCTGTCTGGAAAGGTTTCTGGTTATTCATTGTTAAATGACAGGCATTGTGGCATGGCTGATTGAAAAGAGTTAACAAACTGGCATGAATTACTTGGCAAAGCTCACCAGAAAGAGATTACAAACAGCAGTGATAAACTTTAAAAAAATTTAGTAGAAAGTAGAAAAGTTGTTTTCCCAACAAACTAACAGTTAAATTAAACAGTCTGTAATGGAATGAGTTAAAAAGGAATGATTAACGTGACGGGTCATCCATTTTCATTTCACCATAAATTGACGGGGTTTTGTCCGTATTTATATTAAAGGGAGGGCATTATGTCCGGATGGTTTTTTCTGAGGGGTTTATGTGCAGTTACCGCCATTCACACAATCTTCGCCAGCTTTATCTGTCTTCTGCTGTGCATAGCAGGGTCGGTAGGTTTAGATGTGTCCATTCCTGTATGTTGTCTGGCCAGTTTTTCCTCTGACGGTCCCGTCTTCTCTCGCCCTCCAGGGTGCCTTGCAGGATGGTTTTTGAAATGGGTGATGTTGTTTCACCATTGCCAACAAGGGTTCTTGTTTTCCAGCAAGGGAATCCACTTGCTTCCTCACATATTCACTCGTTTTGTATTTGGTGTAAGAAATGCGGAGGAGTTTTCTGATGCATTTCATGTTTATATTTGAGAGTCTGCAGAAAAATTTGGGAATCAATACAACCTAGTCCACCGTGTGGCGCCAGTGTTGTATCAACTTCTTGGCCCGTAATCTAAGATGGCTGTGGCACATGAATATTTTTGAACAAACAGATGTGAGTATGACCACGCGGTACAAGATGGCAACGCATATGCATGTTGACGAATGGCGGAAATCGGCCAATTTAACACAGGATTTATTGTCTTCTAAAGTAACTTATTAAGCATGATTCATAACGTTTTGTGTATGACCAGAACCATAATGTTCAAGTTCCCCAACACGAAGATAATGGGAGCAGGCTTCTGGGTGGGAATGAATGGAAGTGAACGGACTTACTGAAGAAGACAAAATGGATGACAGAGATAACAACAAGCCACAGGATATAATTGATATGGTTCCAAACAGGGATTCAACTCGTTTGTTAGGAAATACCAATGCTTAGACATCTTATTGAAAATGCTTGTAAATGTGGTATATGTTACAAGAATTACCCAGAAGAAAACATGAGAACTAGACCGTTATAAACACAAGAACTAGACCATTACAAACACAAGAACTAGACCATTACAAACACAAGAACTAGACCATTACAAACACAAGAACTAGACCATTACAAACACAAGAACTAGACCATTACAAACACAAGAACTAGACCAGGACAAATACAAGAACTAGACCATTGCAAACACAAGAACTAGACCATTATAAACACAAGAACTAGACCATTACAAACACATGAACTAGACCATAGCAAACACAAGAACTAGACCATTACTAATACAAGAACTAGACCATTACAAACACGAAAACTAGACCACTAGAAACTCGAGAACTAAACAAACAAGAACTAAACCTAATAAACACAAGAACTAAACCATCCAAACACAAGAACTAGACCATTAGAAACATGAGAACTTAACCTTACAAACACAAGAAAAAAACAAGAACTAGACCATAGATCAATACAAACACAAAAACTAGACAAATACAGACACAAAAACGAGACCAATACAAACACACAGACCTGGGTGGTTACCTGGAGATCGCAACATTGAAACCATAACACTTGATTGACTGTGCGCTCACAAGAGAAAGAGATCAGTGGTATGGAAAACAAATTAATGATATTGTGGCACAAATAAATTGTGGCCATTGTAACCAGCACAGTGGAATTGTTTATTTGACAAGACATTGCGTCAGTCATTGCAACATTACAAATCTGTAGCAGTCTGGAACAGCAGAGCCATTCAGTATTGTATAGATTTCTACAATATATGTATTTGCCGTATTTGGGGCAAATAAAAATAGTGTAGTGTTTTTCAAAAGAATTATAAGTTATTAGGAAAAATTAATTATTGTAAGATAAAATGCAGGTGGCGCACCCTGTTGTCAGTGGATGACCTGGTGGAGCGCGTGATAATGCAGCTGACCAAACAGAATCTCCTGACCAACACATACGTGGTCTTCACTTCAGACAATGGATTCCACTTAGGTAAGTAGCAGAACAAGTCAAATGTATTAAAATCATCTAGTTTTGCCACATTAATCATGTTGCTGGGTACGATGCTTTTTAATGTTGTGGTATTCACTGTATACAAAACTATACATATTCCTGCTTGTACTGAGTAAGTATACCACTCATACTTTCTCAGACCGCACAGTGCACATAAATATCCTACAAATTTTTATACAAATAATTTCAAAGCCCTTTTTTATAATATGGGGCTTCGGAGTGTTCATGTCGGCCACTGGGGTCAAACTCTGCTGGCTCCAACCATCTGTCTCATTGCTGTTTACAACTCTACCCACTCCAGTCCCTCATCTTCCCTTAGACAGGCAATGCTCTTTGACCAGGATTGTCCTTGATGCCATTTCATCTGTTGCAGTGTCCAGCACTCTTCAGCCTCCGTTCCTATATTTTGTCTACTCATTCCACTGCTATGTAATATAAATACTGTTTTAGAAAATACATGGCATTTCAGGGGGTAGAATTTGATTTTTGGGAGTAGTTTTGGATTATGTTAATAGTAAGTGAAATGTGCTCGAGTTTGGTGTGGTTTGACTTAAAGTTGTGACTTAAATAAGTGACTTTTTTGGCATTAGTGCAGTTTTGCAATCTGTACTTACTTGAAAGTGAAGTTTTACAATATGTTCTGTACTTGACTTTGATAGTCTATAGATACTTGAAACTGTACTTTGAAAGTGTAACTTTATTGCATTATGTACTGTACTGTACTTGTATGTATAGTTTAGCAGATAATAAATCAATGAACTGTATGCGTTGTGAGCCAGGACTGTGCTGGGGGAACATGGGGCTGGGGGGGCATCTTTGGGCTTGGGGGGTGCAGTGAGTCTGGGGGTCTGTTTGCCTGCTTCCTCACTGTGTTCTTTATGCCCCAGGTCAGATGTCACTGCCGAACGACAAGCGTCAGCTGTATGAGTTTGACGTGCGTGTGCCGTTGATGGTGGCTGGGCCTGGTATCGCAGCCGGGCGTGTCAGTAAGGTCAGTCAATACAGGGCATTAGTGCTCGATTAGATTTGTTTTATTTTAATTTCTTTATTAATAACTTGAAACTTGATTGCTAATTATGGGCGTGTTGTCTGCTATATATTGGACAGTTTGCAAATGCGCAAACTATTTTCTTTGCATTTAAGGGCAATGTCTTTAATTTACAGCTTCATTCATAATTTACAGCTTCACTTATCAGTTTAGTTTCATATATTCTCTAAAGTCCTGCAATTCCTGCGTATCACAAAACTATGACAACAGCTAAACATAAACTTTGATATCATTTCAAGTGATACTTAAAATGTTTAATTTCACGACAATGAATGTAAAATAAAAATGTAATGTTTATGATTCCAGGAAATTATTTTGAACATAGATCTTGCTCCCACCTTCCTAGAAATGACCGGGCAGTCAGTGGCTGCCATGACAGCAGACATGGATGGCCGGTCCTTCCTGGCTCTCCTTACCAACGCCTCATCCAGTGATCCGCCATGGAGGGAAGATTTCCTGGTGGAACATAAGGGGGAATATACGGAGATCAACCCAGGATGTGCCCAATTCAACCATCAAGGGTTGTCGGTAAGATTTACAATTTATATTTTTTATTTTATATAATTATTTTTGGTATTTTTTGTATGATGGCACATTTGAAAGTTGCACATTTCTAAAAAATATGTAAATGTGTTATGCAAAGTTTACCATATATATATATATATATATATATATATATATATATATATATATATATATATATATATATATATATATATGATAATGTGATATTTAACATATTTATTTGGCAATTCTATAAAATAAGTGTTCAACTTGCTGTATTTTATTAACATAAATGCACCTAATTTACCAAATTCCAGAACTGTTAGGCAAACAAAGGTTTCTGATTAAGGAATTAGGACATGATATTTCACAAGAAATGATATTAAACATGTGAGGCTGTTTAAAATTATAATTTCAGTCAACACCAAAGTGTCCTGCCATAATTTCAACTTTGCCTCTGTAAGTTCTGTGGGAGGGTAGCAGACACTTGACTGATGTGGGCACACTTTGATGGGCGTGGGTGAAGCAGAACAGAACATTTTTAAAGTTTATTTGACCCCATGTTGGTACTAGTACAGTATTTGTTGTTTGATCTTTATATAATTTTGAACTTGTATATACAGGCATACATATATGTATATAATTATAATTATGTACACATACACTTATAAACACATACAAAGCATGTACACCTATATAGTAAGCTCTACAATAAAACGTAATCACATAATTAATTCAATCGGGGTCGGTGACTCCTATTAATGAATGAAATGAAATTTATACAATTGTCGCTGTCATTGGAGCCACACTATGTAAGTAACGATTTATTTGGTCCTTACAAGGTGTTTGCCCTTGTGTGTAAGAATGTCTGTGTTCATGTGCTAATCGTTTGAAACATGTGCATCAACTATATAGTATTTATTTGTTTTGTTGACATGTGTAGCAATTTGATAGTGTGCATACATCATTGTATTTGTGTAACAAAAATGTTTTTATATAAAATGAGGAACCTCGTAAGTTATGCATATTTTGTCTTTTACTATTTCAGGGGTGTTATTTATAATATGTGGCAAGTTATATTTGAGAACTTTCATTGCAAATTTATGTTTAGTTCTGAAAGTATTTATCAGTTATTTTTGTACGATTTTCTATAAAAAAAAAGATGGTAGTCTTTGATTTGTAAAAAATTTTGAAAGAAATTCATTAATAGTTTTCCAAGTATTATATCATTTCTGAATCGATTAAATCTTTGTTCAAAGTACACTTGTTTGGCTGCGCGAATATTTTCTTTAATATCATGTTATAAGTTTTTAGGTTAAAATTGATAGGTAAATTAGGGTGTGTCAGTTTTGCTTATAAAGTATGTCTCGATATCAAATTGATTTTTTATGTTTATATTTATTCAATTTCACCAGTTTACTTGGCATTTGCTTGTTTTTTGTCCGTAAAATTTAGTCATTGTTTGGTTTGATTTAATTTCATGTTTAACCTTATGCATTGCCTCCTCATTTAATATATTTATTTTAACATATTTAGGTAGAGGTTCTGTTTTTTTAGTAAAATGTCTGTCGATATAAAATATGGCTGATGATTAGAAAATCTGTCCGTTATTATATTTATGTTAGTAAATGCACCTGTACATGTTAAAAATATTGTGATAGATACATGTAATTAAATGTATTTGTGGCATTGTCTTTTGCAATTTTTAATAGCACGGTGCACTGAATTTAATTGTGAGAACAGGTTGAGATAGACATCATGTATTTTTGTATGTAGAGAAAATGACATAAAATAAGAAAGATAATTTGATAATTTTGATGATAATGTTTGCATTATCATTGCTCTTGTAGAACTGTTTCCCTGACTGCGTTTGTGAGGATTCGTTCAACAATACTTACACATGTGTGAGGAAGCTCTCCAAGTCATACAACCTCATGTACTGTGAGTTCGCAGATCACGAGGTAAGTGTGCGCACAAACGTAGTGTGAGGACTTGTCCACAAGCTTGGGGACCACAAACTTAGTGTGGGGACTTGTCCACAAGCTTGGGGACCACAAACTTAGTGTGAGGACTTGTACACAAGCTTGGGGACCATATCATAAGAAGGATATACATACACTAAAATGAATAAAGAGGAGATCAACTAAAATTGTTCTCTTAGTTATGAAGAACACTTAAAAGAATGTGGTTTATCAACCCTAGAGACAAAGAGGTCAAGAGGTGAGCAAATTTAAGTTTTTAAGATATTGAATGGGTATGAAGATATTGATAGAAATATTTTTTCTCATTTAAGAAAGATAGTAGAACTAGAAGACACAAAGTAACGTTACTGAAGGATCAGTATAGATTGGATATCAGAAAGTACTCGTTCTCACAGAGGATGATAAATGAGTGGAACAGATTATCTACAGATTGTGTTGATGCTAGCAGCGTGAATGTTTAAAAACAAAATTGACAAATATCTCACAGAGGCAGGTTACCCATAAATAAAAAAATGTTGAGCTTTCGATAAGCCAATGGCTTCCTTGTCCACTTGCCTTCTGGGTGTTTTGCTTTGGATAGCAATTTTGTAAAAATGTTATGAAAATGACTCTCCAAGTTTGACCTTGTGTACTGTGAAATTGTGGATGTTTATCAGATTTGTTACGATTATAATTACGGGGATAGTTTTGTTATTTAATAAATTCTTATTTCTTTCACAGGAATTCGTTGAAGTATACGATCTTGATAAAGACCCTTATCAACTGAAAAACATCGCAAAAACAATCAGTCCACATATTCTTGTGGAGATGAATAAACGGCTCGTCAAACTCTCCATATGCAGTGGCACCACCTGCAGAGCTAAAGCTGACCCTTGGCAAAATTGGGCCACGTAAGTCACTCGATGCAAGATTATTGTATGAGAAATATCCTGGTTGGAGATCTGATGACCCTGAGGGTATTTTCAATGCACAGAAAAATTAATTATATAGAAGAATGTGATTTACAAATATATTTATGTTAGAGATATTTGTGAGTTTGATAACCTGATCAGTAGTATTATTGTTGTACCTGGCATCGCATATACTCTGTGAAAAGTGAATTGTTAAAATTTTGTGAGCGAGTGAGTGAGTGAGTGAGTTGAGGTTTTTTGAGTGGGTATTCAAGAAATTTAGTTTATAGCCAGTTAATTTGAATGCAGTAAGACAGAGATGAATACCATAGCATGGCATTGTTATTTTTATGTAGGCTAAAAGATCATTACTATGTGCGTTTCTAATTTCTGAAAGTTGTTTATATATTTAGTTAGCCATGTGATTTTAGCATTGGGTGTAGTTAATAGACACACAGATACAGTGGGATTTACCACCAGTGGTGCTTCACGTAGATAGCCTTTGTTTTGTTGTTTGTATTAATGGTAAGTTCTGTGTGTCCTTGCCTCCTTGGACTTCCGACTACATCGTGGTAGATCGACCTGTTGAAACGCTGATTTTTCAGTTGCTGTGTTAACCAATTAGATTGTGAGCTCGAATTTACGAGGACAGCATACAGGAAGTTAACTTCTATTGGTTGTAGACCTGCCGTTACTGGTCGGACGGGTAATGATGGGTATTTCCTGGAAATGCTCTTTGAAGTTTGGGCACGGGTGCATCTGGTTCCCCGAAACACACCGACCAAACGGTACTAATAATTCAGTGGTCATCCAGGATAAACCGACAAATCCACATTTCAACAGGTCGATCTGCCAGGGGTACTGTGTACTACTCCCACCAGGGGGCCACTGAGGATGGGTTTGTGTAGACATCAGGAACCCAAACTTTGTGCGAAGGAATGTACTTAAATTGGCATCATATACTACAAGTTTATATTCTGGGGCAACATATGTTAAATATTATATGGGGCAGTTAATTAGAATAGGGTCACTGTATTAATTACAGGGAAGCTAAAGCATGTATTGAATGAGTGGCTCCTTAGTTTCTACAGCTAGAGTCAGTAAAGCGACGCAGAAGCATGAATGAATGAGAGTCGCAAAGCATTGGATGTCTCCTTAGACCACTGTTACACGTTACTTTAGCAATGTTATTTAGGTTCTGATACTGAATCACATTTATATTGGAAATAGTGTTTTATATTTATTTGCTTAGGTACAAAGTTTAATTGCTTGTGTACAAAGTTTATTTGCTTGTGTACAAAGTTTATTTGCTTGTGTACAAAGTTTGTTAGATGCCGCTGGTTCAGCTTGTACACAAACAAGACTTTGTTTTGATGTACAGTGCTGAGGAGATAATCTGTCAAAATGTTTGGCTGACATTATTGTCTACAATGCTACGCTATAGCATTACCTTTGGCGCAATCATGGACTGAAAGTGCAATGTCTATGACTTTTCTATAACTTAAAACTATAAATTCAATTAGTACATAAATTTAAACTTGTTCAGATGTAACAAATTCGCTTTTGAAGTTTCCATCCTTCATGTTGCCAATGATATTAAATGATTGATGGTGATTTCTGGAGAAGTAACATATAGTGTGTGTAAGCATGCATGGAGTCTTAAATTGGTTCTTATGTTCGTAACGTTTTGAAAAGTGCCTTAAATTTATTTCACCAAACCAAGTCCAGGCTGTAGGCTATAATTCGACTAAGATGGAATATGGACTGCGTATTGCTGAGCCATATGCTTCTTTAATAAAATGATACAGCTTGATCAACAAATAAATAAATGGCTCCTAAGAGGTGTTTGTTATTTTGTTTTGAATGTGTCATTGAAAAAGGTTTTGAATGTTCAAAGTGTTAGTCTTAAAAAGGTCTTAAATGTGATTAGCCAAAGGCTGCACACACAAACGATGTGATAGAACACTCTGTACAGTGTTGAGTTCGAAGCACTTACAGGAGTACGAGGCATTGGACTCTGGAAGATTGTGTAATAAAACATGGGAGAATGACTTCGCATATGATGTTTACATGTGACGCTATAGCATTACCTTTGGCGCAATCATGGACTGAAAGTGCAATGTCTATGACTTTTCTATAACTTAAAACTATAAATTCAATTAGTACATAAATTTAAACTTGTTCAGATGTAACAAATTCGCTTTTGAAGTTTCCATCCTTCATGTTGCCAATGATATTAAATGATTGATGGTGATTTCTGGAGAAGTAACATATAGTGTGTGTAAGCATGCATGGAGTCTTAAATTGGTTCTTATGTTCGTAACGTTTTGAAAAGTGCCTTAAATTTATTTCACCAAACCAAGTCCAGGCTGTAGGCTATAATTCGACTAAGATGGAATATGGACTGCGTATTGCTGAGCCATATGCTTCTTTAATAAAATGATACAGCTTGATCAACAAATAAATAAATGGCTCCTAAGAGGTGTTTGTTATTTTGTTTTGAATGTGTCATTGAAAAAGGTTTTGAATGTTCAAAGTGTTAGTCTTAAAAAGGTCTTAAATGTGATTAGCCAAAGGCTGCACACACAAACGATGTGATAGAACACTCTGTACAGTGTTGAGTTCGAAGCACTTACAGGAGTACGAGGCATTGGACTCTGGAAGATTGTGTAATAAAACATGGGAGAATGACTTCGCATATGATGTTTACATGTGACGCTATAGCATTACCTTTGGCGCAATCATGGACTGAAAGTGCAATGTCTATGACTTTTCTATAACTTAAAACTATAAATTCAATTAGTACATAAATTTAAACTTGTTCAGATGTAACAAATTCGCTTTTGAAGTTTCCATCCTTCATGTTGCCAATGATATTAAATGATTGATGGTGATTTCTGGAGAAGTAACATATAGTGTGTGTAAGCATGCATGGAGTCTTAAATTGGTTCTTATGTTCGTAACGTTTTGAAAAGTGCCTTAAATTTATTTCACCAAACCAAGTCCAGGCTGTAGGCTATAATTCGACTAAGATGGAATATGGACTGCGTATTGCTGAGCCATATGCTTCTTTAATAAAATGATACAGCTTGATCAACAAATAAATAAATGGCTCCTAAGAGGTGTTTGTTATTTTGTTTTGAATGTGTCATTGAAAAAGGTTTTGAATGTTCAAAGTGTTAGTCTTAAAAAGGTCTTAAATGTGATTAGCCAAAGGCTGCACACACAAACGATGTGATAGAACACTCTGTACAGTGTTGAGTTCGAAGCACTTACAGGAGTACGAGGCATTGGACTCTGGAAGATTGTGTAATAAAACATGGGAGAATGACTTCGCATATGATGTTTACATGTGACGCTATAGCATTACCTTTGGCGCAATCATGGACTGAAAGTGCAATGTCTATGACTTTTCTATAACTTAAAACTATAAATTCAATTAGTACATAAATTTAAACTTGTTCAGATGTAACAAATTCGCTTTTGAAGTTTCCATCCTTCATGTTGCCAATGATATTAAATGATTGATGGTGATTTCTGGAGAAGTAACATATAGTGTGTGTAAGCATGCATGGAGTCTTAAATTGGTTCTTATGTTCGTAACGTTTTGAAAAGTGCCTTAAATTTATTTCACCAAACCAAGTCCAGGCTGTAGGCTATAATTCGACTAAGATGGAATATGGACTGCGTATTGCTGAGCCATATGCTTCTTTAATAAAATGATACAGCTTGATCAACAAATAAATAAATGGCTCCTAAGAGGTGTTTGTTATTTTGTTTTGAATGTGTCATTGAAAAAGGTTTTGAATGTTCAAAGTGTTAGTCTTAAAAAGGTCTTAAATGTGATTAGCCAAAGGCTGCACACACAAACGATGTGATAGAACACTCTGTACAGTGTTGAGTTCGAAGCACTTACAGGAGTACGAGGCATTGGACTCTGGAAGATTGTGTAATAAAACATGGGAGAATGACTTCGCATATGATGTTTACATGTGACGCTATAGCATTACCTTTGGCGCAATCATGGACTGAAAGTGCAATGTCTATGACTTTTCTATAACTTAAAACTATAAATTCAATTAGTACATAAATTTAAACTTGTTCAGATGTAACAAATTCGCTTTTGAAGTTTCCATCCTTCATGTTGCCAATGATATTAAATGATTGATGGTGATTTCTGGAGAAGTAACATATAGTGTGTGTAAGCATGCATGGAGTCTTAAATTGGTTCTTATGTTCGTAACGTTTTGAAAAGTGCCTTAAATTTATTTCACCAAACCAAGTCCAGGCTGTAAGCTATAATTCGACTAAGATGGAATATGGACTGCGTATTGCTGAGCCATATGCTTCTTTAATAAAATGATACAGCTTGATCAACAAATAAATAAATGGCTCCTAAGAGGTGTTTGTTATTTTGTTTTGAATGTGTCATTGAAAAAGGTTTTGAATGTTCAAAGTGTTAGTCTTAAAAAGGTCTTAAATGTGATTAGCCAAAGACTGCACACACAAACGATGTGATAGAACACTCTGTACAGTGTTGAGTTCGAAGCACTTACAGGAGTACGAGGCATTGGACTCTGGAAGATTGTGTAATAAAACATGGGAGAATGACTTCGCATATGATGTTTACATGTGACGCTATAGCATTACCTTTGGCGCAATCATGGACTGAAAGTGCAATGTCTATGACTTTTCTATAACTTAAAACTATAAATTCAATTAGTACATAAATTTAAACTTGTTCAGATGTAACAAATTCGCTTTTGAAGCTTCCATCCTTTATGTTGCCAATGCCACTGTTATACTACCTGAGTTGGCCCAGGACTGCAGAATAACATATCCATAGACCTTATTATCTCTCTGTCTGTGTTCGCACTGTCCCACAACCTTGCACATTCACTTCTAAACTATCATATACTGCTATTGTTGTCTTCATAGGCAAGTTATAGCACTCTCAGAACAGTAAGAACAGTTTATCTTTAGGGCGTATCACCTCAAGCATCTAAGTCTCAACATGACTTCCATACCAACTCTTTATTTTGTTAATGCTACTTGTGATCTTTGCTTTGCTCACTTCTCCAAACGAGAGAGATACGTTACATAGAGGTGACAAAGTGTCCCAATCAGAATGCCCCATCCTGCACTCAATTCTGGATTTTGTCTCTCATAGTTCTAACTATGGCCAGAACGATACAATAATTTACGTTATGACACGTATCGGGATACAGAGGTCATGATACGATACATATCGCGATACCGACAAGACTGACTAGAATGATACAACAACAACAGTAAAACACACGTTTATTTATCACGTGGACTAGGCAATGCTACAGCAGACGTCAAGTTGTCACTCACACGAGGTCCAAATTGCATGTGCATTGAAAAAAATAATAGTGTAAAGATTGTATATAGATCATAGTTAGATATACATGTTGGAAACTTACTACATGTTATATTTTGCTATTTTATCGATACACAGGCAGGTGTAGTTCATGTTGAATGTTTATTACTTCACAAAGATGATGGGAATAATGTTTTGTCTACCACTATAGCATATAGTGTACCTTGATACGGATATTGTGTACTGAACCATGTTGTGTGTATCACGATACACCGGTGCACCAGTATCATTCCAGCCCTAGTTCTAACACTGGTGGAAGGACCAACTATTTCATGACTGTCAACAACAGTAAAAGCATAGACAAGTGGAGTTTAGCCCACTTTATAATCTCTAGACAGAAATCTTGATTCTCCCCCAAATCTTGAAATTGAAAGCAAGCAATTACCATCTGTTGTTGATCATACTTCTTGGTGGTCAAATTGAAACAAACCCAGGACCAGTTAGTCCCCACAGCTGTACAAAATCTCTGTATCCTTGTGGAGTGTACAAAGATGAGCAAGGGAGGATGACAGAGCACTCTTGTGCAACAAATGTGAACTCTGGTACTACATGAAATGCCATGAAAAATATATCCAGTTTCTCTTCTCTTTCCCAAATTTTGACTTGTCAGTGGCACAATCCCAAACAGTCGATGCTACAAACCCATTTTCTCTGCTCTCTAACATCTATACCAATGATGATGCAGAAAACATGCACCCTAAAACGTTGACTCCAACTAAACGTACAACCACTGTAGTAATCACATAACGCCTACCATCAAAAGCAGGAAACATGGTCTAAAGGCAATGATCATAAACTGCGATACATAGTATCAAAAGCACCACCAACCAGCAGCCTTCCGGGCAACAACTGCATATGAAGTTTTCCCAGATAACTACACAGTATACCACAAAGATCCCTTATTACATCAGATGAGCCTCGCTGAAAATGGAGACATTATTTGGGCAAGCATGCAATTTTCCAACACAAAACCATTATATCTCACCAGTTACTATAGACCACAAAACCCAGTTGTTAGATGCTTTAATTTCATCAGTAGCCAAGACGGTCAACAAAAATCCACGCCAACAACCAAATCTAATAACCAGGGGTGACTTCAATTTGCCAGATGTAAACTGGAGCGACTGGTCAGCAATAGCAGATATAAAGCAATGCATGAGAAATTCATTGATTTCTTACTTGACAATGCACTTCCACAACTAGTCACCAGACCAGTGTCAAACAGCATACTGGACCTTCTGGTCACATCAAACCCCAACCTTATAGAACATATGCAAGTGCATCCAGGCATTTCTGACCACTGCCTTATACTGTCTGACATCATGCAACGTGAAACCCAAGTTCCAAAAGAAACCACAAAGAAAGATATATCTTTATGATAACGTTAACCCCCAAATACTGCAAACTAAAGTACAGGAGTTTGTCAGAAATTTTCTAGCGCCAAACCCTCAAGACCAATCAGTAGACACAAACTAGGACACAGTAAGAAATGGACTGAACAAGATCGTGGATGATAATGTCCCATCAAAACTCACTAAAGACAAACGGAATCTACCTTGGATAACAACAAAGATCAAGCGTAAGATGAGAAAACGTGACAAACTGTTCTCAAAAGCCCGTAAAACAAATACCTCAACAGACTGGAAAGCCCACGGTACATATCGTAACTATGTCACCAAATGTGTCCGCTTGTCACACCACGATTAGTTGCTGACCAGTCAGGGGATCCTGAATAGGGGTGCTCTGTCGCGGGTGCAACTGCCGAAAAGCACATCTGGCCCAGCCCGAGTGCTAGGCGACCATCACACACCCGACGCCTACGTGCAGATCCGTGACTAGGCCTAGGGACTTCCAGATTTCACGGTCCTGTCCCCGCTGCCACTCGTCCATCGCCGTAGGTCTTGGCAGAAGCCTGCGTGTGATGTTGTTTAGTGTGAGGAAGTCGGGGCGCCAGCGGCGTCCGCACAAACTCGACAAGAAGACGTTCGTACCCCGGTGGCATGATAAGCCACGACGACCGGGGGCTGTTCTCCTGTGGCAGTCATCGCCAACCTTCACGGCCGCTGGGACAATATGTGTATTCTTCTGCCGTTGTGGCTGGATCACTGTTAGTCGGGCTCCTCACCTCCTCAACAGATGCGTTATAGCACCGAACCTTTTCACTGTCTACCTATGCACCATCCTTTTTCTTGATCGTGACCGACTTCCTCATGGCGTTGAACTTGACTACCGGCTTGATGGGAGGCTATTTAACCTGAGTCGTCTCACTGCCGTCATAGATCTTCAGTATGCTGATGACTGTGCCATCCTTGCCCACTCTGCAGAAGAACTTCAGAGTAGCCTAGACCCCCTTACCGAAGCCTACCAAAGTCTAGGACTTTCCATCAACATCAGAAAAACCAAGGTTATCCATCAACCTACTCCAGGCATAAATGAAGGACCTCCCGAAATCAAAGTATCTGGAGGAATCCTAGAAGTTGTTGAACATTTCCAGTACTTAGGGAGTCACCTGTCCCAGAAAGCCACCATCAAGGCAGAAAATCAGCACTGTATCTGCTGTGCCAGCACGTCCTTCAGGAAACCGCGCCATCGAGTCTTTGATGACCACAACCTCAGGAAAGAGACGATGGTCTACAAAGCCATTTCTATTACCACTACTATACGGGAGTGAGGCTTGGGTTACTTTCCGATGTCACCTGAAGTCCCTGGAGACATTCCATCAACCTCAGAAAGATGCTTCACATCCGGTGGGAAGACCGTCGCACCAATGCCACTGAAGCCAATGCAACCAGCATCGAGGCTATGATCATGCAAAATCAGTTCCGCTGGACTGGCCTCTGTATCAGAATGCCAGACTCCCGCCTCCCTCGGCAAGTACTATTATCCCACTGACTCATGGATTGAGAATCCGTGGTGGGCAGAGAAAAATATTTAAAGACACCACCAAACACTACATGAAGAAGGGTCACATATTAACATAAACACTTGGAAAGACATGGCTGCCGACCGTCTACTTTGGCGCCGCAGCATCCACCAGGCGGCGGCCCGCTTCGAGACTAACCGCCTACTTCACGAGGCGGAGAAGCGGCAGAGGAGAAAGGGGAGGGAAATGTCTCAACACCTGGACGTCTTCCTTCCACCCGGAACCTCCTGCCTCCACTGCAATAAGATCTGCAAATCAAGAATCGGGCTCCTGACTCACCTCAGGATCCATGACCAACCCCTGGCAGACGTCATCCTCGTTTCGAGGAACCGCTGATGATGTCAACAGCATAATTGGCAAGAGTATGACTGAAAAAATTAAATAATTTTGGTCATACGTAAAACTCACCCATACAGAGAACCTAGTAATCCCAACACTTAGAACTGCTGAAAATAGGCAGGCATACTATAAGACAGAGGGACTACTCTCACACTTCCATAGGTCCAAAAGGTCCATCTCCATATGTTTCCATTCCCTATTTACATATCACAACTGATGGCATAGCCAAACAATTATCAAAATTAAATCCATCCAAAGCAAATGGCCCTGACTAAATGTCACCATGTCTCCTCAAAATCATAGTAAATGAGATAGTTCCAGCTTTGAGATGTCTATTCCAGCAATCTTATGATAAAGCAACAATTCCAGTCCAGTGGCGTCAGTGATTGGTCACAGCAATTTATAAAGGCAGCCCAAAACCTGACGCTTGCAATTACCGGCCCATATCTCTGACATGCCTGTGTTGTAAAATCATGGAACATATCATCCTAAGTCATGTCGCTAAACATCTCAAAACATAACATCCTAATTAGTGAGCAACACAGATTCAGGGACTGCCTTTCCACTGTGACCAACTTATAAACTCGACTAACAACTGGTGAGAAACACTCAGTCAGAAAGGACAGACATACGTAATATTACTTGACTTCCAAAGTCTTTGATGAAGTCTCCCATCAACAACTATCAGACAAGTTAAACTACTATGACATCTCAAACAACACCCTTGGCTGGATTAACAGCTTCATTTCAAATTACCTGGTAGTTTCTAACAGAATTGACCATCCCCTAAAATATATAAACACAGTCACTCTGGTCATCAATGTGTACAAATATCCATTTTATCCCAGGACCGTATCCATATGGAACAGACTACCATCATCTGCTGTTCTACACATCACCCAGTCACTACCAGCCTTCCTGTGTGTCGTCGTGCCAGCCATCAGGGAAATGCAACCCTTGCACAGCATTCACATCCTGTAAAGTTGGCATGTTTCTGTATGGAACAGACTACCATCATCTGCTGTTCTACACATCACCCAGTCACTACCAGCCTTCCTGTGTGTCGTCGTGCCAGCCATCAGGGAAAATGCAACCCTTGCACAACATTCACATCCTGTAAAGTTGGCATGTTTCTGTATATAGTTGTACCCTTTGTTTTTATTCACTTTTGTTTTATTTTCCTCGTTTTGGACCACCTTTTGCCATTTATTCTACTTCTGACTCGCCGTTGACATCACGCACCGCAGCAATCCCTGTTTAGCTGTGAATAGCTGTTCAGGGAGTACTGCATCAAGCATATCTATCTACCAACTTTGTTCTGCTTCTTAGAAATATCACAACAACTTATAGTAGAAATAGCGACAACTATTCCTTATGTCATCGGCAAAGAAATTATTAAATTCCACACCACAGCTGCCATTTGTAAAAAATCCAAATTTTTTTCAGTTTCATGACGACAAACCTTGTGTACAACTGTAAACTGAAGATAAGGATCCTGGTGCACTGGCTAGAGGTCTGACCACAAACTCGCACAAGAATGTACACTGCAAATACTTGTAGACATTATTAAAAATAATTTGATGAGCCAAGTTGCACAGAACTAATTTTAAGCATGCTGTGAATCTCCAACACAATAGAAGAGACCATTTTTAGAATACTATGCAGCTGTATTTTACTTTCCAGTGTAGATCCATAACAAATATGCCATCTCAAGTTAATATGGAATGTTTTATTTTATTGTTCGAGTATCCTTTAATCAGATTTGCACAGGTCAGTTATAATGATCTGTTCAGTAAATTAGATCACTCAAAGCCCGGAATGTCGTGACATGTCTTCCTGGAGTAATTTGTCATCCCAGAATGTTGTGACATGTCTTCCAGGAGTAACTTGTCACTATGGAATGTTGTGACACGCCTTCCTGGAGTAACTATCACCCCAGAATGTTGTGACATGTCTTCCCTGAGTAACTTGTCACCCTGGAGTGTTGTGACATGTCTTCCCGGAGGAGTAACTTGTCACCCCAGAATGTTGCCACATATCTTCCTGGAGTAACTAGGTGGCAGACTGGTTGTCCTGCGGTACGCCCATTGCCACTAGGTGGCAGGTTGGTTGTCTTGCTGTACAGCCGTTGCCACTAGGTGGCAGGTTGGTTGTCTTGCTGTACAGCCGTTGCCACTAGGTGGCAGGTTGGTTGTCTTGCTGTACAGCCGTTGCCACTAGGTGGCAGGTTGGTTGTCTTGCTGTACAGCCGTTGCCACTAGGTGGCAGGTTGGTTGTCTTGCTGTACAGCCGTTGCCACTAGGTGGCAGGTTGGTTGTCTTGCTGTACAGCCGTTGCCCCTAGGTGGCAGGTTGGTTGTCTTGCTGTACAGCCGTTGCCCCTAGGTGGCAGGTTGGTTGTCTTGCTGTACAGCCGTTGCCACTAGGTGGCAGGTTGGTTGTCTTGCTGTACAGCCATTGCCACTAGGTGACAGGTTGGTTGTCTTGCTGTACAGCCGTTGCCACTAGGTGGCAGGTTGGTTGTCTTGCTGTACAGCCGTTGCCACTAGGTGGCAGGTTGGTTGTCTTGCTGTACAGCCGTTGCCACTAGGTGGCAGGTTGGTTGTCTTGCTGTACAGCCGTTGCCACTAGGTGGCAGGTTGGTTGTCTTGCTGTACAGCCGTTGCCACTAGGTGGCAGGTTGGTTGTCTTGCTGTACAGCCGTTGCCACTAGGTGGCAGGTTGGTTGTCTTGCTGTACAGCCGTTGCCACTAGGTGGCAGGTTGGTTGTCTTGCTGTACAGCCGTTGCCACTAGGTGGCAGGTTGGTTGTCTTGCTGTACAGCCGTTGCCACTAGGTGGCATGTTGGTTGTCTTGCTGTACAGCCGTTGCCACTAGGTGACAGGTTGGTTGTCTTGCTGTACAGCCGTTGCCACTAGGTGGCAGGTTGGTTGTCTTGCTGTACAGCCGTTGCCACTAGGTGGCAAGTTGGTTGTCTTGCTGTACAGCCGTTGCCACTAGGTGACAGGTTGGTTGTCTTGCTGTACAGCCGTTGCCACTAGGTGGCAGGTTGGTTGTCTTGCTGTACAGCCATTGCCACTAGGTGGCAGGTTGGTTGTCTTGCTGTACAGCCGTTGCCATCAAGTCACAAGTCTTCTTGTGCTTCTTCCAGTGATTCACCTGGCACTCTCTACAAGTAGAACTCTTATCATGAGTGTTCCGTGAACCAATATCTTCTTTCTTCCAGTTATTCAACACATAATTGCATTAATAATCAGTGATATTTCTTTAAAATTCTCAACATTTCATTGTTAAAAATAGATGTTATTACAAATTCTTATTATGAACATTGTAAACTGTGTTTATTGCTGTAGCTGTTGTAGTACAAATAAACCTCACTGTCATAAACTGGTTGTACAAAACATATCTTTGTCAACTGGTAGCGTTGGGCATATCTGCATAGCTGTGTGTTCCAGTTGGAATGACTATAATTGTGTTTAAATAATACAGTAGTATAAGGTAGACAATACTAGACATTATAATAGTAGGGGCCTACATTTTTAATTGTTACCACCCATCAGATCACCAAGTTATTCATTGGTGCTGACATCAACCATGGTAACAGGTGTTAATTGGTTTCAAGAGGCATGCATTGTTTGGTATGGAGTTTGTTTGGTATGGGGTTTGTTTGGTATGTAGTTTGTTTGGTATGGGGGTTTGTTTGGTATGGAGTTTGTTTGGTATGGGGTTTGTTTGGTAAGTAGTTTGTTTGGTATGGGATTTGTTTGGTATGGGGTTTGTTTGGTATGGGGTTTGTTTGGTATGGAGTTTGTTTGGTATGGGGGTTTGTTTGGTATGGAGTTTGTTTGTTATGGGTTTTTTGGTATGGAGTTTGTTTGGTATGGAGTTTGTTTGGTATGGGGGTTTGCTTGGTATGGGGTTTGTTTGGTATGGGGGTTTGTTTGGGTTGTGTATGCGCCCCACATTTATTACCCTTAGCTAGTTAATCATGGGCAATCCCAATCGACTGCTATATATAAATCATCCATAATATGTATCGTCGGCAATGGCCATTGTTATTCCTACAGCTGTTTTACTAAATGTCATTAAAGGGCACTGCCATTTAACAACCATAATGTGTTTTGTATTGCTACGTAAAATAAGCAAAGCACAGCTCCAATGTACACCACATCTAACAACTGCAAGGCAATGGTACAGTGATTGAGATAGCACACACCTGGGCCCTGAAGGTAAAAGGAAGACCAAAATCAACAGGGAGGACTGTGGAAGCAGGGAGAGAACAACTGGGGGGGGAGTTCTTGGAAGATGGCCGAGGACACAGCTAGATATTGCATGAAATCACAAGAGTTACTAAGTGGCCTTATGCACCAACAAGGGTATGAAGAGGATACATAAGTAAACAAAATGAAGAAATTTTAAATTTGCATCAATTGCTTTAAAATCTGTCCATACAAATGGATTATGTGGATACCTTTCCTAGAAGTCTGTAAAATTAATTTTCCGCTGCCTGACTATTCAATGCAGAGGTGGAGAACTTCCACATGCAATTTACAAACACAGGGTTTACCTTATTAAGCATAATTACCTCTTAAGAAACTTAGTATTCGTTCTGTATATTTCAACTGCATCTCGCAGTCTTCTTCAGGAGCTGGAGTAAGACTGGTGGGAGCTCCTGGCCAACGTCTCATCTTCAGTCTGCTGAAGAAGACTGCGAGATGCAGTTGAAATATACAGAACGAACACCAAGTTTCTTGAGAGGTAATTATGCTTAATATTAATAACCAAGAAACTGGATCATCTATCCATTCAAGGACAGAGTTACCTTCTCACTTTACTTTTTTATTCAAAAATAAAAAAGATTTACTAGTTCAAAATATACACGTTAATATTTCACCTATAACTAGCTGTTGGTGTGTGTTAGATGTTTCACCAACTTTGTTTAAATTCTGTACCTGCCTCTGGAGTGTATGCTTAAAGGAATCCAAAGTGCCAGGCAAACAGATAATGTACTTTGAATATAATATTATCTAAAATATTCAAATATGATTTGCTCAGTGGTGTGGGGAGGTGTTATTCATAGTTATCCACCTGTTGATGTCAACACATTATAATAATTACTTTCCATAATTTGTTTGTATATTACATACAATACACAATTCAAAGGAAAGAGAAATTCATCAACAAATCCATGTCTTACTATGAATTGAATACCTTTATTATAGAAACTGTACATTAGTAATAAATTCACAAGGCCATTATAATACATTCATGGTAAAATTTATACATACATACGTATAACCACACAGGTACATGCAAGCAAATAAATCAACGTTCGTTATAATAACTAAACATTTTGATACACTACAATACTGGTATTTTACATCTGCAGTGGTTACTATGATACTGCTGGAGAAATACCAACCAGTTGCTTCTTTTCTTTGGTAACTTTTAATTCCACAAATAATCAAATACCTAGTATTTGTGAAACTTAAGTTATTGCAAAGTTACAACGTGGAGGAAGCACAACGTGGAAACATCTGATATATACAATGTTAAATAACAATAGAGGTTTAATCATCATAATAACAAGGACAGTTTAGCTCCGATCTCTACTTTCTGAAGGAACCATAATTCACCAACACCACATCATAAACTTGCATATCTGTCTCCCTCAATCAATGTGAATCCGGTTAGAGACAGGTTTCCCGCCTTCATAGTGTAAAGACCAATCATGTACCGCTATACTTATGAACACAAAAGTTTTTCACCTTCAGGTAAAACTCTAAAATATAAATTGGCAGTACGTGTTCATGCCAACACATCGGTACCAACTTAACAAAACAAACTTCTTAAATAACACATCATTCTGCCATGGTTTCATAACTTGTTTTATTGCGATGACAAGGAGTGGCAGAAAGATACAACTTAATGAAGAAATATTAATTATCTAGTAACTAGTAATTCATAGTAGCATTCTATAACTGGGTAGATATGTGATGACACTACTCAAATATAATTTTGTTTTAAATGTTCAACAAGAAAGTTTACAGTACAATTTCTTTGCCAGACCTTTTTAACTGGAACACTACAAATGCACCACGACTACCATTTTTTAAATGCAGATTTGGAGTCATATTCAGAGACACATTATGTTGATAGGAAACATAAATATAAGGTAAGGGACTGGTCATGGACAACATTCTTTGTCAAGTTGATTGTGGGGACTATTAACGAGATTATCCGACAAGCAAACTGAAGATGGAGCTAAAGAGAAAGTAATACCAAGTCACGTTATGAAACCTCAAAAGTAAGTTCTTGTGTTCACATATTATCGGTGTGGATCTTGTCAAGGGAGTATTTAAAATTATGGCCGACTACGAATAAACTAATGGTCTATAATCATGTGGAAGTTATCACAACTTTTGTTTCCTTGTCTACCGGCAAAAAGAACCCATCATCCAATGTGAAATAAACTCATTCATTCATTTATCGATCAGCCAGAAACAAACAAGGAACACATGAACAGTAAGCTGGCAATTGTGGGAGACAATGATATCCGCACAATAATGTATAAAACTGCCAATAATGTTTAATATCCAATAGACATCAGCTATTACGTTAGCAGTGTTTATTTTCTACACAACTTGTGACTGGCACCTCAGAACACATTTTAAATCATTAGTCTGCAAAGCCACATATACAGTTGAAGGCAATTTAAGTTTGTCATCAACTAACCAATATTAGACTACAACTGGTGTAACCAGTTGTAGTCTGATATAACGGTTTCAATGTGAAGGTAGGAAACAAATCATAGCAGACAATTTGAATTGTTTTGAAATGGAAACTTGGGACACAGTTATATTGGCTTTTTTTCTTGGTGGATCGACCAAGAGCGATAATAAAATAGCACCAGTGATTCAGTGTTAATTATATCATCAGAAGGAAGAGAATCAAACTACATCTACAATTGTAGATTTTGCTCATAACAAATTGTAGGAAACGTAGTGCAATATTTTTGTTTTCAAAATATATATATAGATATTCTATTGTTAGCTACAATACAGCAATCACATCAATGCCTTCCAGAGATGCTTCTCTATATGTAAACATCTCACATCATGAGGTGAAATGCCAGTCTACCATTGATGTCTTGGATGATATTATTAACTTATGAATACACAACTGAATGAACGATTATAGAAATGTCAAGTAAACATCAGATTTGCCATTTCACTGGCTGAAAGACGCTCTCTAGTAATCTGTCCACTGGCTGTCAATGAGTTTAAGGGGTTCATGGTGACCTATGACCCTGGGGTCATCTGGTGCAACTCTCACCAGTGCATCTCGCTGGGGCTGTATAGTTCCAGGTTATAACCCCACACACCACGTGAACATGGCAAGTAACATGAAGTATGCGACAAGAACAAACAAGGCAGTCCCCAGCTGCTTCCAGAGACTGTGTGGTGTTGGCATGTTCCCCTTTTAACACAAGTCTAAGCCTTTTCCCCAGACACTGTGTCCAAAACAAGTGTTCCCGTGCAATGTCTATTGCACCACCAGAGTTCAGTGGTTCAGTAGTTCATCAAAAGAGGTCTGTACTTCACCAGCAGGGGTCACTGGTTCATTAGTTCACCACCAGAGGACAGTGGTTCAGCAGTTCAGTGACTTAATAATTCACCACCAGATGTCAGTGGTTCAGTAGTTCACCACCAGAGGTCACTGGTTCAATTGTTCATCACCAGAGGTCAGTAGTCTGGTGGCTCGCCACTGGTGATGAGAACTTCTTCGAATCTTGCACCCAGTCGGAGTTTCTTGCCCGAAGAGTCGTCATCCAGCGCCTCCAACAGCTGCACAACAAACAAGTGTTATCATCTCAAATGTGCAACTATTTGCCAAATGTTTGTAGGAGTACACCTTCCCATGCAACTGTTTGACATGATATCATATCATAGCATGAGTTTGCATTTTGAAGAATCAGCAATTTTATAAATAATTATGCAGTAGGGGATGTTTGGGCATAGCTGCTTACTGAAGCATGACCACTTCCACCTTCCATATGGGAGGGTGGGACATAGCTGCATACGAAAACATAATCATCTCCACCTTCAGTAGGGGAAGGTGGGGCATAGCCACTTACTGAAGGATGAACACTTTCAATAGGGGAAGGTAGGGCATAGCCACTTACTGAAGCATGATCACCTTCAATACGGGAAGGTAGGGCATAGCCACTTACTGAAGCATGATCACCTTCAATAGGGGAAGGTGGAGCATAGCCACTTACTGAAGCATGATCACCTTCAGTAGGGGAAGGTGGGACATAGCCACTTACTGAAGCATGATCACCTTCAGTAGGGGAAGGTAGGGCATAGCCACTTACTGAAGCATGATCACCTTCAATAGGGGAAGGTGGGGCATAGCCACTTACTGAAGCATGATCACCTTCAGTAGGGGAAGGTGGGACATAGCCACTTACTGAAGCATGATCACCTTCAATAGGGGAAGGTAGGGCATAGCCACTTACTGAAGCATGATCACCTTCAATAGGGGAAGGTGGGGCATAGCCACTTACTGAAGCATGATCACCTTCAGTAGGGGAAGGTAGGGCATAGCCACTTACTGAAGCATGATCACCTTCAGTAGGGGAAGGTGGGACATAGCCACTTACTGAAGCATGATCACCTTCAATAGGGGAAGGTAGGGCATAGCCACTTATGAAGCATGATCACCTTCAATATGGGAAGGTGGGGCATAGCCACTTACTGAAGCATGATCACCTTCAGTAGGGGAAGGTGGGACATAGCCACTTACTGAAGCATGATCACCTTCAATAGGGGAAGGTAGGGCATAGCCACTTATGAAGCATGATCACCTTCAATATGGGAAGGTAGGGCATAGCCACTTACTGAAGCATGATCACCTTCAATAGGGGAAGGTAGGGCATAGCCACTTACTGAAGCATGATCACCTTCAATAGGGGAAGGTGGGGCATAGCCACTTACTGAAGCATGATCACCTTCAGTAGTGGAAGGTGGAGCCTAGCCACTTACTGAAGCATGATCACCTTCAGTAGGGGAAGGTAGGGCATAGCCACTTACTGAAGCATGATCACCTTCAATAGGGGAAGGTAGGGCATAGCCACTTACTGAAGCATGATCACCTTCAGTAGTGGAAGGTGGAGCCTAGCCACTTACTGAAGCATGATCACCTTCAGTAGGGGAAGGTAGGGCATAGCCACTTACTGAAGCATGATCACCTTCAATAGGGGAAGGTAGGACATAGCCACTTACTGAAGCATGATCACCTTCAATAGGGGAAGGTGGGGCATAGCCACTTACTGAAGCATGATCACCTTCAGTAGTGGAAGGTGGAGCCTAGCCACTTACTGAAGCATGATCACCTTCAATAGGGGAAGGTAGGGCATAGCCACTTACTGAAGCATGATCACCTTCAATAGGGGAAGGTAGGGCATAGCCACTTACTGAAGCATGAACACCTTCATTATTGGAAGGTGGGGCATAGCCACTTACTGAAGCATGATCACCTTCAGTAGTGGAAGGTGGAGCCTAGCCACTTACTGAAGCATGATCACCTTCAATAGGGGAAGGTAGGGCATAGCCACTTACTGAAGCATGATCACCTTCAATAGGGGAAGGTAGGGCATAGCCACTTACTGAAGCATGATCACCTTCAATAGGGGAAGGTAGGGTATAGCCACTTACTGAAGCATGAACACCTTCATTATTGGAAGGTGGGGCATAGCCACTTACTGAAGCATAATCACCTTCAGTAGTGGAAGGTGGAGCCTAGCCACTTACTGAAGCATGAACACCTTCAGTAGGGGAAGGTGGAGCCTAGCCACTTACTGAAGCAGTCACCTTCATTAGGGGAAGGTGGGGCATAGCCACTTACTGAAGCATGATCACCTTCATTAGTGGAAGGTGGGGCATAGCCACTTACTGAAGCATGAACACCTTCATTAGTGGAAGGTGGGGCATAGCCACTTACTGAAGCAGTCACCTTCACTAGGGGAAGGTGGGGCATAGCGGATTACTGTAACTTGTTGACATATTAGCATTTAGCAAAGACCATTCTGAGGGAATCCATATTATGTGTCATTTAAAGAGTGCCGACAGTAAATATGATGTTGCAATGAAGATGGAAATTTCAACAGGTCTGTCACTACAAAGACAACATATCTGCGCTGACCCGTCGTATACAAGTGGAGTATTTGTCACACAATTTTAAAACAACAGAATTTTATTAAATTTAGTTTTAGTGTATAAAAATGTTAAAAAAATATAAGCATTGTTATTTTATTTACCTCATAACTGTACTGTTTGGCATACTGGAAGAGTTCCCTCAAGGCCACGGACACATTGAAGTCTAGCCGGTTGTTCTGGAAATGGCAGAAACAAAGAAATACAGGAAAGAAACACAAAGTTTTAAGATTCTGACACCAGCAAACTTAAAGGGAAACGAGTAATGTTTTTCAGCCAATGAACCTATAAGAGTTACTAAAACATAACCATTAGTAACTACAATTAAGAATGTCACACTAGTGGTTTACTAGGAAAATCTTGTTGAACATACAGCGTCTTAATTTCATGGGACATGCCATACTGTTTGTTAGATAACCCAACATCACGAGTGCGGTATTCTGGCAATATTCGTTCGCCTATTCCTATACTTGCCAATAGGATATGTTCATACAATTTGTGTCAAACTCAACTTATATAACATACTTTGGCCTTTGTTTACAAACCTAGTCGTCCTTATTTACAAAACTCCCTTAATACATCACTTATAGTCTCGGTTACACCGATTTCATAGAACTGCGCATGCGCTAAATGTTTCAAATAGAAGTCGAGTTGGTTTTGGAATGAACAGGTCTGCCGGGGGATGAAGTGTAATCTTCAGTCTTATGGATGCCGTACTATATAAGGACATACCATGTTCTTAACATATAACTCCACCTAAGGTCGACAGTGAGTGCTTATATACACTAAAACAGAACAGGGAAACATTTATTCTTAGTAAGGTAAAGATTCCCTCGTTCTAATTTAAATGACAGGAAGGAATGTTTAAATATTAAAAAATTGCCTGGTTTGTGAGAAGTGTTGGTGGAGAATGTCACAGCAACTACTGCTACTACTACTACTACTACTACTACTACAACTACTACTACTATAATAATAAAATTATTCACGACAAACCTGATAAAATATACATTTTATCTTCCTACGGGTAATGAGCTTAAACATAACTATACAAGTAAATACAGAACTGCCTAAGATTATAAATAATAACAAAATAAGAGTATACTTTAAAATGAAGTAAAGATCTTTAAAAATGATTCAAATAACTTAAGTAAAATGTAGGGCTTAGCTATTTCAGAAATATATGGGTAAAATATATAATATTAATAAGTTAGCTAAAATAGCCCAGTTAAAATATTGAACATTTCACAGGATACTTTGTGTTGTAATCTAAAATACCATGATGGAGCAAAAGTGGACGATAGGGAGTCACCACAGAAAAAAAAGAAACATGAAAGAAACCATTTGGATATGTAAGACAAAGGTAGCGTTCAACTGAAATGAGGGGAACTATGAACTTTCTCACGTATATGATGACATCATCCTACCAGAACGTTGTTAGTACTGACGAAGCCATCTTGTAAATATGGTGAATATCTCTACTGAGGTAAAACCTTTTGGATATGTTAAAAGAAATGCTTCAACAGTCCAGTTAAAATGTTCGTAGCCTCACATGTCACTGTTGTTTAATAAAAAATACTGTTCAGATAACATGTTTTAAAAGCACATATGGAGTTACAATTTCGTAGTGCTGGGCTGAGTGTGTTCCAGATGTACCACTCACCATGGAAAGCTCCATCATGGCTGTACTCATTTCTGGGTCTGTGACTGTGGGCATCTCCTGGATGTTGCGGTAGAACTGTGACACCCATTGGCGGTACCGTGGAATGTCTTTGGCAAATAGCAGCTTGTTGGAAGGAGAGTCCTGATGACAGACAGGCAACAGCATGTTTATTACTATGATTGTCCTGATGACAATCATGAAACAACAATTATTATCCACACTGGCTTCACTACGTATAATGAGATTCTTTAAGTTGTGGGGAAAACTTAAAGAATCTTCTGTTTCAGAAGTTAGCGATTACCTGACAAAACAATTCATGGAGACGTTGTCATAGAGAGATCAACATGCCTCGGCTGTTTCCAGGAATTTCTCACAAGTAAAATAATAGCATTACTTCCCAGCTATTTCAAATTTCACCTTAGTTAACTAAGTAACCAGAACAGAAATGATGTAAGACATATCTAAGAGTAGTTGCGTACGCATATTGCAAGGGCAGAAGAGTAAACAAGAATTGTCGTGCCAAAAAAGAAAGAGATTTACCTTGCCCAGTCTGTGCTCAACGGTGGAGCAACTGTCCATGAATGTCTGTGCGATGACAGACAGACACGAGTCAACGATGTTGGACTTGTGGATGTCAAACACAAACTCTGGGTTCTTGATGATGTTCACCCAGAATCTCAGTGGAAGACTGCAGACCCCAAAACATTAATAATCAATATATCATTGGACACCCAACACATGCCAATGATAAAAACATAACATAAGGCATCTTTGAACAACTAAAATACAACAATCGTCAATACGTCATTGGACATCCAACACACGCCAATCACCAAGACTTTAGTGGGGCCCAACATATGAATCAGAAAAGCTTTTGATCCATGAAATATAAGTAGGTGAGCACCATATGCCGGATTCACGTGTATCCATGCTTTCTATACCATTAATATAAACTATAGATGTTTGTAACATATTGTCAGTTAATTTTCTCCATTTTCTTCTGCACCAGTTTAATTATCCCCAACCTAGCGGTTCCCCATTACCATTCTCCACTGCGTACGTTTGATGACAATGAAAGCAAATTACAGCCGACTGCAACAACATAGCATACAGTCAACAACTATTAATTACATTTAAGGAGTGTGAAATAAATATTAAATGGCACTTTGCGAAGTGCACCCCCTGTAATCGTACTCAACGCCTGTAGCACAAATAATCGGACATGGCCTATGACCCTGTCTATTCGTGCTACTCCGCCACCGTCTCATGGAATACATGAGTGATGCACTTCGCAAAGGTGCCATTTAACATTAATGTTGCCCACGGCAACAGACCTGTTGCTCTTCCATGTGTGAATGACTTCTGGGTCGACGATGTTGTGTCGTTTGATGGCGCTGTCGAGGAAGTCAAAGAGGTGTTTGACGGCTGGTGGCAGCGTGCAGTCGGCCCGCAGGATTGTCATGAACAGGTCATCGATGAACTGTTGCAGTGTGCCCTGGGGACAGTACCAAAGCTACAGCTTGGGACAGAGGGGAGGACGAGGAGGAGAGGGTGGGGATATAGAAATGGGCAAAGGTAAGAAGCAGACAGTGGGCTGAGGGCGAGATAGGGAATGACATGCGAGTGGGAGGAAATGGGAGAGAGTGAAAGCCCGAGACAGGGAAAAGGAGGAGAGATGAGGATGCAGTGAAAGGTAACAGGATGACATGGTGACAGGGCGGCAAGGTGACATGGTGACAAAGAGCAAGACACAGACAAAGCCACCACTAACTAAGACTACCAGCATTGCTCCCTTTGAGAGACATTGCCTATGTAAAGTGACAAGACATTAATGAGAAATCCAACTAACTGTGGCTAATTGTTTGTGTCAACCATTAGAAGTGTCTCTTGCCTCATTCAATCAATCAAACAAGTTAAGTAGATCAAACAGTCAGTGTCAGGTGTAACAAATAAAAACACCATCACTATTCTGATTTTGACACAGCCCCTGGAGGAGGCCCTGAAACATTCAAAGTAATTTACAAGTGAAAACACAAACCCTCACCTTAGTGGCCAGTAACCGAGTCAGAAATATTTCTGAAATGACTTTTGGTCCATGTGATGCACTTGAATTATCGTCGTGTTTCATCTGAAACACAGGGTACACCTATACAACTTTCTCAGTATTTTAAATTGTCGACAGCAAAATCTCTATTATGAATGTTACATTACAATTTCTTATGTAAATTAGCATATTCAATAATAAATAAAAACATTTTAATATCTAAGTTAATGCAAAATAAATAAAGAAATATAAATAGCTAATGGTAAACCAGATGTCAACTCCAGCAAAACCAAACAAATAATGTGCACTGTACTACTGCTTAAATGTGTCCTGCATTTATACTCAAGTTGCCTAACTTTATGCACCTTTTGGTTTGCAAGGTTAACACAGCTATCAAACTATTATTTTAGTAAATAAATTCCAAATTTTTTTGTGATCCTATGTGTACAACTGCAGCTGACCTGACCTCTGGTGATCAACTGCTACAAGCATAATTATAAAATACACTGTTGCCATGGAAAGTTTGGACAAGCAACCATACATGCTATCGTGTTCCAGTTAATCCAGAATCTTTGACTGGCTGCATTTTTAGCCACACGAAACTCTGGAAAAGTTCAGCATCACAGCACTCATTTGTCAAACAAGTGAAACAAACATGGGTTTATATTTGAAATCATGTCTACACTTAAAACCAGGAGCTTTCCACACACATCAATGTCAGGTATTCAGCAGGGTTGTGAATAACAAAGATGGGAGTTGGAAGAGATAAGGGGAACACAAAGCCTGCAAGGTTCCCTTGTCAGACATAAGCTTTGTTGTTGCAAGGTTAACGCCAGCTGGACACAGAATGAAGTCTTACCAGATGCCACACTTTGATGCCATCCTCCACCTCTACAATGGCATTCAGGGCTGACCCCGACGTAATCTCTAATCGCCCTACAGCAAGCGAACAGCTCAGTCAGTGAATGGGTAAGACATATTACAAGTTTCTGTTCTCTAAGGTTTATCTATGTTCTTCAGCAATATACATATTGACTGTATTCTATTCACCAGTAACCTTTAACATGGCCAGTCATCAGCATCCACTAGATGGCGCCAAACACGTAATTGTAGTTTCATTACCTGCCACACATGTCAACGGTACACTCAAAGGACACCATTAAAGTAAGGATGTCAGCTCATAGCTTCACTCAAATATGCAAAGTTTCTCTTAAATATAAATTAATGCAGCTGACAATTATGATTTATAAAATTACATAACATATTAACATAGAAGTCTTGAAGTGGCTTTAACATTAAAACATGATGCTGGAAGTATCATTCAGTGCTTGGACATTTAAGGAACTGAGCATGAAGAACACTGAATATTGCTACAAGCTTGTTCAATAAATACAGACATCTATAACAATGGCAGTTTTTTATGCCTTTGCATCACATAAATGAAACATGTGCACCAGCTTAGAATAGATAATGTACACTGTATGTATTAAAGCAGATTACATTACATTAGACAGATGAGTACAGATGATGTTTGATGATATCGGTACTCCCTAAACAGCTCATTGTACTTTCAATGCTTTGTTTGGACGTTTATGAATGTATTGCTATGCTGTCATCGCCTATGTATATGCTACTCAAAGTACAACTTGGTTTCACGGGTTTCGAGCAAATGTAATCACACAGCTCTGTTGGATTGCGTGTCCATATGTATTGTATATATATCTATATAGATTGGAGTGTGTGAACCTAGTTTATTTCGTATTCAAAGTCACATTGATGTAAATGGGTGTTGAAAAATTATCTTTATTTGTGGCCACGTTACTTTATTATGTTGTTATACTGATGTAAGACATTGCTTATGCATTGTGATTACAACTGTTTTCCTTGTTATTATATAATGGTAATGTTACAGTAGTAGTGATGTTGGTATGCAACTCTTTGTTTCAGTTGCTCTATTTCCTCTGGAAGCTTTTGCTTTCCACATAAAACACTGTCAATACCCAATAGTGGTTCGACTTGGTTACATCTAGAGATGTATTGATAGAAATATTGATAGAAATACGTTTTTCTCTTTCAAGAAAGATAGCAGAACTAGAGGACATGAGGTAAAGTTAGTAAAGGATCAGTGTAGATTGGATATCAGGAAGTACTCATTCTCACAGAGGACAGTAAATGAATGGAACAAATTATCTATGGATTGTATAACTGCTAGCAGCGTGAATATGTTTAAAAACAAGTTGGACACATATCTCAGGAGGGCGGGTTACACGTAGACGAACACTGATGGACTCTCGATAAGCTTGTCCACTTGCCATCTGGGCCTTTGGCTTGGATGGCAAATCTTGTTAATTCTTGTTCAAAATCCTAGGTCGAGGGTCCAGTTTGAGACCAACGCACCCTACTGTCCTTACCATGGACCTTCCTGATGCCCTCGTTGTTGTCCTGTTTGTGGACGAGTGTCATCTGGGAATGGTCAGGGATGTGGTAGTGGGCTAATGTGTTGACACGCTTCATCTTACGCTTCGTCTCTGTTGTACAGTCCTCGTCCTGCAAGGGCAGATGTCCACTCCGGCCCGACCGCCACTCTGACCACATAATGACCATACTCAGTGAAGGATTCTCTCGAAATATAGATTTCAAATTATAGATCATGGTGTAGAATTAGTTCCCTCAATAGAAACTATCCATGACATAATTAGATACACATTTCTAACAATAGATCATGGTGGAGAATTGTCAGATCCATTATGTGACTGTCGTGCTAACAAACACGGCTGCCGCTGTCAGACATTCCGTCGTATTATTTGTTGCATTTCTGGTGTAAACATGTCTTTGCATAACAAACAAAGTTATTTCAGCTAGAATAGTGGAAAGGTTTGATCTGGTAGCTGTAGATGCTCTAGTAATGTAATATGTTATATTTAAATTACCAACTAATTTAGTTGCTAAGGCAAAGCTTGGTCGTGCTCATAATTAGGATAGTCAGATGAGTTTCTGGATCTGACAATTAATTCCTTTAATAGAAGCAATTCATGAAATAAAATGTTAAATAACACCTCAAATAAAATATTTAAATAACCCTGTAACTTAGAATTCTTAAAATATTTTTTTAATATCCACACATGGTACCTTTCTTTAGTGTTAAAACATAATATAGAGCATGGAAAGAGTAGGATGGAGCTAGTTAGTTGGACTGACCGAGTTCGACATCATAGATGGATGGCCGGATGGAGAATGGAGTATTCTTGTAGATGGCGTCCAGAGACTTCTCCTTCGCCTGCGTGATTGTGTCGCAGTCTAGCACCTTGCACAGAGTTGGCTCCTGACGCGACTCGGTCGTCAATTCCACGTTCTGTCACAGTGTCACCAGTCACATGAGTAGGCGCGGTTTACAGAACACTAATTAACCTGACATTTTTTATTCATTTGGTTTTGTACAACTTTATACAGGCATGCAAATATCAGTATCAGCCAGCTGTACAACATCTTGTAGATGTCTTGTGTTAACTGGACACACATGAATTGTACACACTGACGCACACATGAATTGTACACATTGGCACACACACACATATGAATTGTACACATTGACACATATAAATTGTACACATTGACACATAAATTGTACACATTGACACACATGAATTGTACACATTGACACACATGAATATACAAATAGGGTGGTCAGTGGAACATGCAAGTGAACCAAACAAACCTACTAGCAGGTGTGTTTTGTGGAACACACAAGTTAAAACCTTACACACCTTTTATTATTTTATGAAACAACTATTTATCTGAAAAAACAATAGAAATACATAGTTTGTGGAACGCACATGACACTTCAAACACACTTGCATGTATTAAGACACACCTACTTGTATGTATTGACACAATTACTTATAAAAATCAATGTCACACACATTAACATGTGCGTGTTGTGGAATACCCAAAGTAACCTGACCCAAAGTAACATGACTCAAAGTAACCTAATCCAAAGTAACCTGACCCAAAGTAACATGACTCAAAGTAACCTGACCCAAAGTAACCTGACCCAAAGTAACCTGACTCAAAGTAACCTGATCCAAAGTAACCTGACATGCCTACACGTGTGCTTTGAGGAACACACTAACAAGTGAGAGATTAGAAGAAAGTATTGTCATGGCATAAAACATTCCAGAGATAAAGTTGTGTATGTTGAGAGAGTGACATACAAGTGTGTTGAAGTAACAGTTGAGAGAGTGACATACAAGTGTGTTGAAGTAACAGTTGATAGAGTGACATACAAGTGTGTGGAAGTAACAGTTGAGAGTGACATACAAGTGTGTGGAAGTAACAGTTGAGAGTGACATACAAGTGTGCGGAAGTAACATTTGCGAGAGCATGACATACAAATGTGTGGAAGTAACAGTTGAGAGTGACATACAAGTGTGTGGAAGTAACAGTTGAGAGAGTGACATACAAGTGTGTGGAAGTAACAGTTGAGAGAGTGACATACAAGTGTGTTGAAGTAACAGTTGATAGCGTGACATACAAGTGTGTGGAAGTAACAGTTGAGAGAGTGACATACAAGTGTGTGGAAGTAACAGTTGATAGAGTGACATACAAGTGTGTGGAAGTAACAGTTGAGAGTGACATACAAGTGTGTGGAAGTAACAGTTGAGAGTGACATACAAGTGTGCGGAAGTAACATTTGCGAGAGCATGACATACAAATGTGTGGAAGTAACAGTTGAGAGAGTGACATACAAGTGTGTGGAAGCAACAGTTGAGAGAGTGACATACAAGTGTGTGGAAGTAACAGTTGAGAGAGTGACATACAAGTGTGTGGAAGTAACAGTTGAGAGAGCGAAATACAAGTGTGTGGAAATAACAGTTGATAGAGTGACATACAAGTGTGTGGAAAAAACAGTTGATAGAGTGACATACAAGTGTGTGGAAGTAACAGTTGATAGAGTGATATACAAGTGTGTTGAAGTAACAGTTGATAGAGTGACATACAAGTGTGTTGAAATAACAGTTGAGAGAGTGACATACAAGTGTGTGGAAGTCGATCTTCTCCCGCAGTAGCCTGTCTTCAGAGAGTGAGTACTTGGCTTCTGATGTGATGGCATCCACAGGTCCTTTCTCCGTCTGGTGCTTGATGCTCTTGTACAGCATAAACATGGTCTTCCCTGCATGTTTCTGTCAACAGGCAAATCACAAATACCTCTTAGTGGCTAACACTCAACAATAATTTTAATCCAACAACAATGTTATTTCCAGAGGTGCCAACTTCAGATGATGTAAAAGCGTAATACCCTTGCAATAACCCACACTCCCAACATACACTCCTAAACCCTGAGAAGATTGGTAAAAATGCAATTTTTTACACTCTGAATACTGTAATACACAACATGTTTACTCTCAAAGTACTTCACCACAAAAGGGAACAATTTTATGATTTCCAAATCTGTGCTACCATCAGTAACAACACTCTATGGCCTTTCTGAAGAATAGTGCTAATATTATCATCACATTTCTTCTGTTTTTATTGCACTGGACGTCACATCGTGCAGGACAGTGTATGTCACCATAGACAGGGTGTTATCAGAAGTAATTACCCATGTAATAAAATATTATATCCACTGAAGAATTTACGCTACTGTACAATACTTTGATCATCCGTTTAATTTCCAACCTACTGTGGATATGCTGAACATGTTTTTTCATAATGTCATCATACAAACACATCTGTACTTCTCAGCTTCAAGTAGTCTTGCATATAGAGATATGTACACCTGTAGTTCAAAGGGATACTCACCTTCAGGTAGTCGTACATGCAGAGAGACATCCAGTTTGTCAACAACTTTTCCACGACTGACTCCGTCCTAAAATATTTATCACATTATTTGCTTTTCTTTGTTTTTATTTCACTCAAGAGCCAATTAAACAAATTAACATGTTTTTGTAGTACATTTGTTTCATGCCCACTGATGCATCAGACACGGTAAAGTAAAGAGTTTTTCTTGAGTTAAGTCTTAGGTCTATTTTTGTATACATTACTAAATTTAAAAATAACTGTTTGTAACAATGCTAAGAGAAGCCATAGCTCATATGTTTGTAACAATGCTAAGAGAAGCCGTAGCCCATATGCCATTAACTTTTGACCATGTTGAAGCCAAGCCATGAACATGTAGCCAGTAGACTACCGGGTAAGTGATTGAAATGTAGTGGGTGTAGCCCTTAACTGGCCAGTAGGCGAACTGGGAATCTATATTACAATTAGACATAAACCCAGAGTAGGCAAAGTGGGCACGAATCCTAACTACAAGGTGACTAGGTTCCAACTGTCAGTGCTGACCTTCTGAACATTAACTTTGGGTTCTTCTTTTCGACTGAGCGATCAATGAGTTCATTAAGTAGCGCCTTGAGGATCTCTGTGGCATACTCCATCTTGTCCTGCAAGACGACCATAAGCAGGGAGGCAACGAGGGCCTTGTCACGGATCATGAAACCCCTCTGTTCCTCCAAGGTTCGGATGAAGATCAGGAGGAACTGTTTGCTGTTGAGGAGCTGGTTGAACTGACCCAGGGCCTGGTCCGTACCCCCGAAGGTTGTTGTCACGGAGGGTGGGGTACTGTGCAGGATGGGGTGGTCACTGTATGAGGGGAAGAGCACCTTGAAGGTGTAGGTGCGGAAGTCCCAGAACGGCACCCCCTTCACATTCAGGTCGCTTGTGAAGTCGGACACTTCTGTCTGCAGCTCAGCAAAGGCTGCAAGAAGACAGAAGAATGGGTTAGGCAGTGGGACAGTGGCCTGCAACCTTAGGCAGTGGGACAGTGACTCGCAGATTTAGGCAGTGGGACAGTGGAATGCACACTTAAGCAGGGGACAGTGGCCCGCACACATAGGCAGTGGGACAGTGGCCCACACACTTAGGCTGTGGGACAGTGTACCGCACACTTAGGCAGTGGGACAGTGGCCCGCACACATAGGCAATGGGATAGTGGCCTGCACACTTAGGCAATGGGATAGTGGCCCGCACACTAAGGGCAAAGCATAATGCAGTGGAACCTCAATATTAAGATCACCCTCAGGACTGGGTCAAAGTGATTGGAAATAGCGAGGTGACCATACTAATGTCCTATACATTACTTCTACGCAAATAATTTGCGACTGTCCCAGGGTGATCACAATGGCACGGTGGCTGTATTACCAAGGTAAATCGAGGTTCAACTGTAAAATAAGTGTGGCCCCCTTGGATCTGTGTACACAGGGCAAGTGGTACAAGTCTGCATGTCCAAACCAAATGAAGCTTACTCTGCTTGCACTAGAAATGGAGTAATCATACTCACTAGAAATGGAGTAATCATACTCAGTAATCGTAATCATGTGTAATCATCGAACCTTTTTGAGTAATCGTTTTCGTACTCATTGGTCAAGTAATCGTAATCATGCTTGATTACATTGCTAAAGTAATTGTAAACATGATTACAATCACAATTTTCTTGTGTACATTTCTATTGCCCTAACTACATTGCATGCAGGTTCTTCATTTTGTATCTAATGCATGGACTTTATTTTAATATCGTGTTTGATTTTTTTTTTTAATAACATGGTGACAATAATAACGTGGAATTTTATTTATTTTGTTATGTCAGTTTTATTCTTAAATGCAATCATGATTGTAATCATGGTTACATGCAAAAGTAACAGTGATTGTAGTGATTGTAGTAACTGAATACATCTGTGGTCTAATTTTCCCATCTCTGGCTTTCATTCAATAAACTCACCCTGCTTGCATTCATTGCGGACATTGCTCTCAAGTGTGTCCAGTTGGATCTGCATCTTCTTGAACTGGCGCTCGGCATACGTGCTCTTGCGCTTGTAGATAATGAGGATGACAATGATGACTGAGATGAGAAAGCCCCCGCCCAGAGCCACGCCTATGATCCACAGCACATTGCCTGCGTTCACCCCGGGTTTTTGGTACTCCAATTCACCAAGCTGGTACACAAGGTTGCCAACTGTCACCTGGAACAACACGCACAACGATGGAACGTCAGGGCAACATGTATACAATGGGATGTCATGGCAACATGTAAACAATGGTAATGTCATGGCAATTTGTAAACAATGGGTATGTCATGGCAACATGTGTATAATAGGTATGTCATGGCAAGATGAATACAATGGGAATGTCATAACAACATACTAAGTACTTAATAATGATTGTATTTTGTACTGTAGTATTTGAGTAACAAGAGTTAGTAAAATGAGATGAGACAAGGGGGAGTTGTGTTGTGTTTGAGTAACAAGAGTTAGTAAAATGAGATGAGACAAGGTGGAGTTGTGTTGTGTTTGAGTAACAAGAGTCAGTAAAATAAGACGAGACATGGGGGAGTTGTGTTGTGTTTGAGTAACAAGAGTCAGTAAAATGAGACGAGACATGGGGGAGTTGTGTTGTGTTTGAGTAACAAGAGTTAGTAAAATGAGATGAGACAAGGGGGAGTTGTGTTGTGTTTGAGTAACAAGAGTTAGTAAAATGAGATGAGACAAGGGGGAGTTGTGTTGTGTTTGAGTAACAAGAGTTAGTAAAATGAGACGAGACAAGGGGGAGTTGTGTTGTGTTTGAGTAACAAGAGTTAGTAAAATGAGATGAGACAAGGGGGAGTTGTGTTGTGTTTGAGTAACAAGAGTTAGTAAAATGAGATGAGACAAGGGGGAGTTGTGTTGTATTTGAGTATCAAGAGTTAGTAAAATGAGATGAGACAAGGTAGAGTTGTGTTGTGTTTGAGTAACAAGAGTTAGTAAAATAAGATGAGACAAGGTGGAGTTGTGTTGTGTTTGAGTAACAAGAGTTAGTAAAATGAGATGAGACAAGGTGGAGTTGTGTTTGAGTAACAAGAGTTAGTAAAATAAGATGAGACAAGGGGGAGTTGTGTTGTGTTTGAGTAACAAGAGTTAGTAAAATGAGATGAGACAAGGGGGAGTTGTGTTGTGTTTGAGTAACAAGAGTTAGTAAAATAAGATGAGACAAGGGGGAGTTGTGTTGTGTTTGAGTAACAAGAGTTAGTAAAATGAGATGAGACAAGGGGGAGTTGTGTTGTGTTTGAGTAACAAGAGTTAGTAAAATGAGATGAGACAAGGTGGAGTTGTGTTGTGTTTGAGTAACAAGAGTTAGTAAAATGAGATGAGACAAGGTGGAGTTGTGTTGTGTTTGAGTAACAAGAGTTAGTAAAATGAGACGAGACAAGGTGGAGTTGTGTTGTGTTTGAGTAACAAGAGTTAGTAAAATGAGATGAGACAAGGTGGAGTTGTGTTGTGTTTGAGTAACAAGAGTTAGTAAAATGAGATGAGACAAGGGGTAGTTGTGTTGTGTTTGAGTAACAAGAGTTAGTAAAATAAGATGAGACAAGGTGGAGTTGTGTTGTGTTTGAGTAACAAGAGTTAGTAAAATGAGATGAGACAAGGGGTAGTTGTGTTGTGTTTGAGTAACAAGAGTTAGTAAAATAAGATGAGACAAGGGGGAGTTGTGTTGTGTTTGAGTAACAAGAGTTAGTAAAATGAGAAGAGACAAGGGGGAGTTGTGTTGTGCACTGTGTACAAAATGACTAATAAACATGAGTGAATTGTTGAATCTGGACTTGTTAGACAAATATTACAGTTACGGCCTGACAACAATAGTTTTGTGTACGTTTTGAAATTGTTCAAGGACAATATGAAACAGGCTGCAACATGAAAGATTGGGTAATATAAAAGGGGTGACACTACAAACTTCACACGACCTAAGTATAGTTAGATTTACTGCTACAAATTTATATTTACCTGAACTATAGGTCGCTTATTGACATCCTCATGGCCTGCGGTCACACCTGGGGGTTGCTTATCAGGTGGAGTGCAGTAGAGGATTTTACTGTTCAGTGATTTCACTTTGCATGGCAATGTTCCTATATACACCTTCACTTCAGACGATTCACAGGCCGCATCAAGGTTCTCACCCTGCAAGCAGAAGTTCATTCAACTATATTTATATGATAATCGGCAAGAACCCAAAGGTTATTATGCCAATATGGTTATTGTATGCCTAGATGCAAATTCAACTGTGTTATATATATATATATTATATATATATATATATATATATATATATATATATATATATATATATATATATATATATATCTGTTCACTGAAGTTAACTGAATTACCAGACTGCCATTTGTAGAAATGTTTATCTAATTTTATTATATCACAATTTCTGTTTTAAACTGAATGTATTTTAAGAAATATAAAAAAAACTACTGCAAAAGAAAATCTAAAACAACCATGATAAAAACCTTATAACAATTGCAATGACTGATAAGAGAAACTGCAAGTTTGAAAGAATAATTGGATGAGAAGAATTGTGGGAGTGAAAAGAATCGACACGCAAGGAATGGAGGAACTGAGGAAAGAGGTTGGTGTGAGAGAGAGTTTCAGGAGGAAGCCGGTGAGGTTAAATTAGGCTGGACACGTGGAAAGAGTGGAAGTGGAATGGTTGATGAAGAGAGCGGATGCGCTTAGAGTGGAGGACAGAAGGAGAAGAGGAAGACTGTGACTGAGATGGGAGGACTGTGTGAAGAGAGATTTGGCGGGATTGGGAAGGGAGGATGAGAACACAGGATGGGGGAGTGGAGACATTTGGTGGAGATGGCAGTAAAATGGGATCTGTGAGGAAGAAGGGAAAAAAAATCGCCGACTGGTATCAGTACCAGCCTCACCCCGGACTTGAGTGATAAAAGAGGAGAGCAACAACAAGAAATAAATACCAACCTGCAACTCCAATGCTCCACCGCCATACACCCGCCAACCATTCTTGAACTTGTTGTACACAGGGTTGGGGGCAACTTTAAGGCTGCTGGGAACATCTGGGAAGTAGGCAGAGATGTTCCTCACTGACTCCACTCCGTCCATCACAAACCCAACTGTTGTATGAATATCATTGTTAGTGCTGCGTTTCTTTCTCAGATCACTAGAGGGCAGCACTGGGAAGGGGCACTCGAGGACACTGTCACTGCGGACGTCACAGTTCTGAAAGCATTTCGAGCACAGACCCTGAAATAATTTAAACTGAAAGTAGATGGGAAGTTTGCAAGGAATGAACATGAAACATTTGTGTAGGTTTTGTTAAAAAATAGATAGTGCATAAAAGATTTCTAATATTCTATTTCAAATTTTCATATAATCATTTTAGCATACCATTTTGTGCCAGGCAGATACATAACTGTCACAACAGCGTAAGCATGAGATTGTTCCAGCAATAACTTAAAATAGTTAAATAAAAGTAAGTCCTTAGTTTGCTTGATAGAGCTTTCTTCAAGTAAACTCAGGACTATCGATAGGTATCTGTTATTAAAATGTAGTCAGTGGAATAGCAATTTATTTAAACTCAAAATGTCATGTCAAAACAGGAGAAGACGAGAGACAGAGAAAAACAGAGGGCAGCAGTCAACTGAGATGAGGGGAACTATGAACTTCCACACGTCTACAATGACGTCATCCTACCAGGATATCATCATTAATACTGATAAGGCCAATTTCAGAAGTTGGCGAATGCTTTACTGAGGTAAATAAAACCTTTAGGATATGTTAAAAGAAGCTCTTAAACATGATATGTCAAAACATGGATCCTATGACTTATATTTGCTGTGATACAGCCGAGAGATAAACTCACAGTCAAGTTAGACTTTGTTTCGTCACGCCTGATGAACATCTGCGGTTGCTGGATGCTTTTGAAATATGCTCCCTGAAGCGTGACCATCCTGCCACCACTGGAAGACATGTAACAACAGTAGAATTTAATTGAATTGGTGTTTATTCAACATTTCTGCATCGTACAAAAAAACATTACAATATATATACAACAAAATCTACCATGAAATGTTGAACGGGAAATACAAGAAATGTAAAAGCTTATAAATTAGCATTTCCCATATCACAGTACATACACAAATGTAATCAATTCGGATCAAAGGACACGTTTGGACACACAAACTAATACACGCAAAGAAAAGGCAAATGTGATAATTTATCACATAAAGTAAAAATATATATATTCCCAACCATGCAGAAAGCAGAATACAGAGGATTACACATTTACATAAATTATTATGTTTTATACAAGTGATGTTACTAACAAAATAATCTTTAACAAATCATATCTAAAAACTTCCTAACTGTTCAACCATTTTAAATGTTTACATAAAACTGTTCAATGTTCTATCATTTTAAGTAATGACACCATTATACAAATACATACGCTTGGAATGTAGTCAATGGATGAATACTGGTGATATTTGGATCTTCTGTGAACTGGAATGGACCAAGACCATCTACGTCATTACCATCAAACTGCACTATGACAGACTTGTTGACAGGTGTATCGAATGCTGGCGTCAAACAGTGCAACCTCTCCCGGGCCACTGGAGTGCTGCAAATACAATTTGTACTGATAAATGTATACCCTTAACAAAACAATCTATAGAATTCTAAAAAAATTCTATAGAATTCAACACAGTATAGTATCATTTTGTTATAGAAAACTATAGAATACAACAGATTCAATAAAAACAGTTTATGTCTACTTAAATTTTCTATAGATTTCAATAGAATTTTATAGAATTCTACATAACATAGCAGAATACTGTATGCAAAACTATAGAAACTACAAACCCTACAGCTTTGTCTAAAAAAATCCTAGAATAGAATATAAAAAATTCTACAGAATATTCTATAAACAATCTTTTCTGAATTCTATACAAACTATATTGTTTCTACAAAAATCCTATAGAATATTCTAAAGCAATTCTGTAAATTGCTTGGCTAAGGGGTAAGTATGCTGCTGTAACATTTCAGAATTGTGGGAATGAAAAGAGTAGTAAAGTAAAAAAAATGGAGGAGCTAAGGGAGGAGGTTGGTGAGAAAGAGAGTTTCAGATGGAAGATGGTGAGGAGTTGGTTAAGGTGGGCTGGACATGTGGATGGGATGGAAGGGGAACGGTTGATGAGAGCGAGGGATGGGAGAGAGGGGTAGGGTGATGGCGACGGCAGTGAAACAGGATCAACGATGGAAGGAGAAGGAAAACAAAAATGGAAGACCAGTATCGGTGCCAGCATCACCCTGGACTTCAGGGGTAAAGACGAGAGCAACAATTAAGAAAGATGGCAAAATACATTCGGCTAGGGTGAGCATATTATTTCCTCCAGAATATTGTCGAGTCATAACAAATGTAGTGTCTTAACAATGGTCAGATGATTACTTGAAGGTGTTAGAATGTGTCTATTTATAAAGTAGCATTTTTACCATGACTCTACACCAATGTCACATAAAACACGTACAGTTTCATATCAATTTAAGTTAGAAACGAATAAATATGCACTCAGAGACAAAAAAGCATGTGTGTGTATATATATATATATATAACTTTTTCACATGTACAGTTAATGTAAGACGTGTGCATATTTATATATTTTTAATTTTCATTCTTTTTACATGCATTTTTAATGCACAACATGCATGTATATTTATATATATTTTTTTTAACTAGTATTTTGGGTTCAAAATAAACATTTATTATAAAAAATAATGAATAAAACATGATACTGCATTTTTTAGATTTGCATATTTGTACATTCATGTAATTGGGAAAGGCTGACAGACTCACGTGAGTTTGCAACGGGAACTTCCAATGAGAACAACAGTGTTTGATCCTATGTTTAACATGGTTCCATTTATAGTTAGCCTAGTTCCACCAGACCTTGGGCCAACCTTTGGAGACACAGAAGTAACCTTTGGAATCTGAAACAAGACAACAAAACGATATGTTGATGTAATGTGTCACAGCAATTAATATTATTTATCCCAATTATCACTCAAGTTGCTATATTAGATTATGTGTGCTTAACTAAAAAGCCTAATTGACTTTTGACTACCATGCTAACACTAATCTATATATAGTATCCACAGCTTGGAGAGTAGAACTAAACCATACACAGATATGAGAACACCTACAATAACATATGCTGATATGCCTGTCACCCAAGACATTGACACCACCCTTAAAGGCAACCAACTGTTTTGAATATTGCCCCAACAAACAACCAAATATTCCACATTTACAGTCGCACCCCAAATTAAATGCAATACGCGACAATACTTGTGATACTGTGATGTCACCAATGCACAAAGGAAAGAAACACTTCAAAGTAAGAATACTCATTTAAAGTAAGTGGAAAGTGTGACAAAAATGAATGTAAACAGTTGTTTGTGATCATGAATGAGTCTGAGAAAGATACATCAGTTGAAAGTAGAAAAATCCAAAGTGGCATTAAAAGAAGAACTACAAAGTTCAGTTGATCTTATCAAACACCAGTCATTTAATTTTATCATGGACACAATGATTTAACAAGATTTGCCATCCAAGCCAAAGGCCCAGATGGCAAGTGGACAAGGAAGCCACTGGCTTATCAAGAGTCCAACAATATTCATCTAAATGTAACCCGCCCTCCTGAGATATGTGTCTACCTTGTTTTAAAACATATTCACGCTGCTAGCAGTTATACAATCTATAGACAATTTGTTCCATTCATTTATTGTCCTCTGTGAGAACGAATACAGTATTTTAAATGCGGCCTAACTATTGCTTTATACAGAGGTATAATTAGCTGTATTCCTTGTATGTTATCTTTCTCCTAATCAACCGAAGAATTTGATTACCCTTTGAAGCTGCAATATCAACACTGCTCTGAAACTTTCATATCAGTGCTCATCGTAACTCCTAAGTCCTTTTCTTTTGCAATAGTACCCAGAACAGTATCTCTCGTTTTGTAGTTTACATCCAAGTTCCCATGTCCTGTATGTAGGCATTTACATTTCCCAAAATTGAACATCTACCATTTCTCAGACCATTTCACTAATCTGTCTAGATCGTTTTGTACATGTTGTTTATCACCATCAGTGTTAACCTTTCTAAACACTTTTGTATCATCCGCAAATTTGAGTACGTTACTTGTTATGTTGTCGTCCATGTCATTGATATATATTAAGAATAATAAAGGTCCTAATACTGATCCTTGTGGTACCCCACTGATTTCCAGTTTGAAACTTCTCCACCTACTACAACTCGTTGTCTTCTGCCATTTGACTTGAGTTGTTAAATAAAGTGTTAACTACCAACAATTTGTGTCATCTGAATCATGGGCATGAGTAGACGAGAGAAAACTTCACTATTCCATGATAGCAACGCAGACAACTGCAACACTGATTAAGCACATGCCTACAACATAGAAAACCCTATATTGCAGGTGGCAATAAAATATTACCTGATATTCGAAGAGATTATGCCAAATGTCAGACTTCTGGTCAACAGTGATCTTCACTTCCACGTTCTTTGGTTTATCGACAGAGTGTGTACGACACACTATCCTACAGTACAAAAAATCATATGGTTAATTCAATACATTATCAAGATGTGTAACAAATACAACCAAACTCAGTCCAGTTAGCAAATACCACGGTAAAATCATCAACCAGCCATTGCATGAATCAACCATCACACAAATCAGCCATTGCAAGAATAAGCCGTTGCACGAATTAGCCATCGCATGAATCAGCTATCGCACGAATCAACCATCACATGAATCAACCATCGCATGAATCATGAGGCAGTTCCTCTCAGATGTTTACTTGCTATAATGTACCAAAAAGCTGACAAGCAGTCATATATGAAATTTGGTGTTCACGTTTATGGCTAGAATTGCTGAATGAAAATTATCTGTTGTATGCCATCCACAATAATGACATACGATGGCTTAACTTGACTTATGACATTAAACTCCAAACAGCCCTGCCTTGAGCTAACATAGGAGTGGTTTTTTTTCAGAGTTTTCTTTCTCTAGAATTAGTGAGTCCATCGCAAGTATTTTTATTTCCCTGTGTGGGGTCTTTTACTTCCCCTGGCATAGGCACCAAACATAAGGGACCAACGGATTTTACTGTCTCTTCTGAAAGACACAGGCAAAGTGGGGTAAACGAAGTTGCCCAAGCTTCAAAACGGTGGAGGTGGTTTTGAACCCCAGTCCCCTCGACCGAAAGTCCAATGCTCTACCACCGCGCCCCACACTCATGGCAGATTCATACTACAAAACAATGGATGAAGATGCTTTATATTCACAATAGCTTTTGAAACTGTACTGTTAATGACTTAATGTCATACGTATAATTGTTTATCTATGAACCGCTGTGCATTCTATTGAGAAATATGTCTGATGCGTCTGACATAAAATATTTGAATTAGATTTAAAAACACATACTGGATCGAGATCTTGTACTTTTCCTTAATAACATCGCAGGGTTTCCCATCAACTGTCACTGCACGTTGTACGTGGTCATAACTGCGACCCAGGTTTGTTCCACTGATCGTTAGCAACGTGCCACCCGCCACTGGCCCAGACATGGGAGACACCTGGAGGGAAACAGTTGGGTAACATGTCACTACAATCAGTTTTCATTCGACTACTCTACAACTGGGCAGAAGTGACCACAGCCTTCATCTGTGAGGTCTAGCTACTTACACTATTTGGGATAAAACCAAGTTTCTGTTGCGACTACTGTAAGCCAGACCAGACTGTGAACTCTTGCCTTGTACACGTCAAAACAATGTATTTAAAACTCCATCCTCAACTGATTTAGCCTATCTCAAATCAGGTTCGCTGATGTCCAAATATGTATTGTGTGAATAGTTTAGGTAACATCCGCAGTTGATAAAAAAAATGCAAATTTTTTTTTCAAATCATCGAAAGAATTGACTTTAGTCTCGTTAGATCTGGTAAGGCTCAAAATACTGGATATCCAACAGTTTTTTTCAAATCATCAAAAGAATTGACTTTAGTTGATAAATCTGGCAAGGCTCAAAATACTGGATTATTATTGTGCAGGTATATTATCTGAGAAATAGATGTGATATATATATATATATATATGATATATATGGTATACATACTTGGTTGTCATTTGCAGTCCATATTGTTCAATATACGGGCATTGCCATTATTCAATCATATTATGTTGCATTCACTTCATGAACTGAGCAAAGCGCAGCTCATCTTGTCAATAATCATGGGTTATAATAGCTAGGCTATTCAGCTGAATGAGTTCAGGTATAATATAGGGGTTACCAGTTACACAGACACTTAGATATCAACAGTTACATATTACTAAGATTGGCAATGACAATAAGTAAAAAGTGAATTTGAAATGAGACTAGTAAAAAACTCAAATTGAGGAGGGACCTTTAAAATATGTTATTATGAATAAATTATTTCTTTTTAAAGCTCTTTCACAAGATACCACACTATAGTTGAAGTTGTAACCAGTTTACATAAGTTCCAGCTTACATTTGTGTGAATGCATGCATGTGTGCATGTGTGCATTTTTCATGGTGTTTCCCTTTAAAAACTACCCGACATGATGTATCACTGAAGGCTTGGGACAGTATATAAATTAAAAATACCACTTACAGACCTATCCTTACCTTTGTTATTTTTGGAGGTGCGCAGTCAGTCGATGGCCGTGCGCATACTGTACTGTAGCTACAGATGTTGGAACACCACACACATTTGAACTTGGCCGTGGTGGAACTGCTGGACAGACTGAGACATCTACTGCAGTCATGACCCAGCTCACTACATTTGTAGATGGTCACTGTGTCGGGAAGGATGGAAAACAAACATTTGTAGATGGTCACTGTGTCGGGAAGGATGGAAAACAAACATTTGTAGATGGTCACTGTGTCGGGAAGGATGGAAAACAAACATTTGTAGATGGTCACTGTGTCGGGAAGGATGGAAAACAAACATTTGTAGATGGTCACTGTGTCGGGAAGGATGGAAAACAAACATTTGTAGATGGTCACTGTGTCGGGAAGGATGGAAAACAAACATTTGTAGATGGTCACTGTGTCGGGAAGGATGGAAAACAAACATTTGTAGATGGTCAGTGTCGGGAAGGATGGAAAACAAACATTTGTAGATGGTCACTGTGTCGGGAAGGATGGAAAACAAATATTTGTAGATGGTCACTGTGTCGGGAAGGATGGAAAACAAACATTTACAATCTTACACAAGCTTCAGGCAGAAATATAAAGTTGATTATTCAGGAAATGTTTGCTTCTGAAGGCTTCCATGAAAATGCAAATTATTACACCCTTGTGTATACGACGCCATTACCTGCAGCTGAATGTAAACAAGATCTGTAGTACAGAGGCCTGTAGTACACATGCCTGTAGTACAGAGACCTGCAGTACAGAGACCTGCAGTACACAGACCTGCAATACATAGACCTGCGGTACAGAAGTATGTACTGCAGAGGTAGTTTTTGAAGAATATTGAAACAATTATTAAATTTTGGGGCAGACGCATGAATTAAAAGAACCAGACCAGGTCGGCTAAGCAACAGTAGCTAGATGATGTTTACCTTTGGTCTTGCGAATGTCATCAATTAGATGGTTGCCATGCCAGACAACTTGTAGTTGCACCTTCTTCTGGTCATCACTTGAACTGTACGAATACTACAACAAAAACAAGAGTTACACATGCATCCCTTGAACTGTACGAATACTACAAGAGTTGTCTGGAACCATGCTATGCACACATCCCTTGAACTGTACAAATACTACAAGAGTTGTCTGGAACCATGCTTTGCACACATCCCTTGAACTGTACAAATACTACAAGAGTTGTCTAGAACCATGCTATGCAGAAATCCCTTGAACTGTACGAATGTTACAAGAGTTGTCTGGAACCATGCTATGCACACATCCCTTGAACTGTACGAATACAACAAAAAGAGTTGTCTGGAACCATGCTATGCACACATCCCTTGAACTGTACAAATACAACAAAAAGAGTTGTCTGGAACCATGCTATGCACACATCCCTTGAACTGTACAAATACAACAACAAGAGTTGTCTGGAACCATGGTATGCAAACATCCCTTGAACTGAACGAATACTACATCAAGAGTTGTCTGCAACTATGATATGAACACAGCAGCAATTATTATTCCTTATGTTTCCTGTGAGAAACATTCAAGTAATGTGCATCCAGTTTTTAATTGTAAGTCCTAGATGAAATATTTTAATAAGCTAATATTTATAGCATACTAATGGTAAAGCTGATCATCATAATGAATCCTAAATTTAAGAAAATCTTTTTAAGCAGATTACAAAAAGTTTATCTGTAATTTGATCACTGGGAAAAAATAATTAGTTATAATGAAAATCTTCTTTTCTCATAAAAAAAAGTGGATTTAATGCCCTATTGGTGAAAAATTTGTGTGTGTGCGTCACAAATAATCTACAACAATTGTCACAACAAGACTTAGAGCATTAAGTCTGGAGTCGCCAGTGAATCTTACTGGCCATTAAAAAAAAACAGCTAAACTACCTATTGTTAAGTGTGGTTTCTGCTATCGTGATAACGACATATCTATTCCACAGCTCTAGATTGTGACTCATAGCATCAGGGCTGTGCAAGATCCATGAAGAATGGTTAGACATAAATCTATTCAGCCATGCAAAAAACATACAAGAGACCTTTTTCCAAATTGGCATGAACAATGGATTTAAAGGTTTAGTTAAATAGTTAGTTACCTTAGTTTCTTTGCATTTCACAGATGTACTGTTCACCCTGGTGGCAGGAACACGCAGTAGGGGGTCAAGCTGCACTAGACACTCATAGCCACTTTCTCCATCCTAAACACAATCAAATAAGTAGACAATTCACAAATATGGCCAATGCTATACATATTTTATATGAACACAGCTATAACCATACATAATCCCTGTACCCCCACTCATATTTTACTGTGGAACAAAATAGTTATTTTTTTGTTAGCCACTTTGGTGGTTATGGTGAGAGCATCGGGCAAGAATCCATTAGCTAGCCACTTTGGTGGTTACGACAAGAGAACTGGCAATAATGCATTGGTTAGCCACTACACTAGTAGCAACTACATATGGGATTCACTGAAACCTTTGACAACCAAATAGTTGATGGCACAAGATGATGTCTCAGCCTCGCCCACTGCTTCAGGCTTCAGAAGTGCTGCGGGGGGGGGGGGGGGGGGCAGAATGTCAAAGCTTTCATAAGCAACTGCCCAACTTACTTGTGGCTCTGGCAAGTTAGACCCTTGAAGTAGGATCTCCTTCTTAATCTCTGCTGGCACAAGGATCTCCTCACTCACTAGCAGATGGGGACAGGACTGGGAAACAGAACAACAAACCAATACTGGTCAATGTTCAGAATTACTATTAAAAAGTCAAGGCAATAAACAGTTGCAGTTGCCTGGCACTGAACCTCCAGAATACACAAGAAGTAATGAGACATTCTAGAATTGAGAACTATGTAATATAATTAGTTTAGTAGAGTGGAAACCAATTACAGTAAGCCTTGTTGTTCAGTGTTGTGTACACTACCATAAGTTATTACATATCATTTCAGTACATTGCTGTAGACGAAGGCTGTGGTAGTCGATGCCCACAAAAAGCTTTGTCCACTGTAAATGGCTATTTTCAGCCATGATTTGTATAAGAAAATCAAACCCATGGGTAGGTGTTTCATGACAGAATTAACCCTCTATGATATTAAAAAAAATCCTAACATTGGGTACAAAATCCATTAAGGGTGTAGATAAAGGTAAGTTGTTCGGAACATAGCAAATGGCTTACTTTACTACTAACCATGGGAGTGATCACAAGAGACAAAATACACTCCCAAAATATTCTGAGAAGAGAACAGATCAATCAAGAGAAGAGAACTCACATTGTTGTTCTGTACAAAGACATCTGTTCGATCACATACATCTTTCTCTGTACACTTATTCTCGTGGATACACCAGTGGCAGCCCCATAATGCATTGGTGCAGGAAGTGCAACTATCAGCAAAATAAACACATTAGATATAGCGCTGACAGAGAAATTATACACATAGTAAGTACGGCTGTTAGAAGCAGGTGAACAAACTGTGATTGCAAGACATTTGGTGAAAATTACAATAACATTTCAACTTGGCTGCAGTAGTTCATCGGTTAGAGTGCTGAACTGTCAATTAAGAGGATCAGGGTTCAAGGTCACCTGCTGCTGCTTCAAAGCCTGGGGAATTTCGTTCACCCCAATTTGCTTGTGTCTATCCGAAGAGACACCAAAAGCCATAAATCCCTTCTACCTGGTGTCTGTTCCAGGGCAAGTAAAAGATCCCACACAGGGGATAAATTTGTAATGGGTTGCATTGTGTTTTGTGCTATAATTGCATTTCACTGGTGCTGGCTTCGCCTAAGGAAAGGCGAAAGTCTCAACAATAACCGTTTGGCTGCTTATCTCCAAGTTATTATTTTCGAATCGCATTAGTCTGGACGTCATTGTAACTAGGGGTCTAACTTCATTTAAAATGTAGATTTATTGATGCTGATGTAACAGTAATTGGATACTACCACCACTCCTGAAAAATGTTTTGCACGTGGTTTCATTTCTGAGGGTGGTGGGGGTCAGCTTCCAGGTAGTGGGCTTCTATAGCGAACAATACGGTATGTGTAAACCACCCTTCTGAGATAACTGTCAATTTTGTTTTTAAACATATTCATGCTGCTAGCATTTACAATCTGTAGATAATTTGTTCCATTCAGTTAGTTTCCTCTGTGAGAACGAGTACTTCCTGATATCCAATCTACACTGATCTTTTACTAATGTTACCTCATGTCCTCAAGTTCTATTATCTTTCTTGAGTGAGAAAAAATATTTCTATCAATATTTTCATAGCCATTCAATATCTTAAAACTTCAATTTGATCTCCTCTTAACCTCCTTGTCTCTAGGGTTGTTTAAACCACACTAGGCATTCTTCATAACTAAGATCTCTCAGTTCTGGGATCAGTTTAGTTATGCAGACAATACTAGACATATCCCAGTTGATTGCTATCATGAATGCAATTTATAATCAACTAATCAACATAGAAATGGGAAATACATGAGTCTGAGATAATGCTTACCTTACATGCACACTGCAGTCATAAAAGTCAAAGTCTGTCTGCAGGAATGACACCATAGTTTCAGTCGATCGTAAACCCAACTTCACAGATATGTGATCTGTAAAAAGATACACTCTCAAAATGTGTATGACTGTAGTCAGTTTGTTTGAGTTGTGTTTCACCTATTGTTTTGACAGCTACAAACACGAGTTGTGCTCATAGGAATGTTAGTAGGACAAATCCTAGGATGTTTTCTTACTTGCCTATACTTGGCTATTTTTAACATAGACATAAGGCTTTTATTAAATAAAAAATGTTTTTTCAGTGTTTCTATTTGTTAATTACATGAACACTTGTGTTGCGGTTTCAAGATATATTTGTGAAATGTTACAACTATACATGATATACACGGTGCCAAGTAACATTGCACAACAAGCAGCAGATTACCGCTTTTCACAATGAGAGGGCAATAGATAAAGATCTGGTGCCACGATCTCCCACCCCGGCAGAATAATTTTTTAGGGTATATTTACTTAATTCTGGTGCAATTTCTAGGTGAAGTAGTGGTTTGGTGGTATATTTGGATTCAAAGTGAATAAATAAATTTTTTCAACATTGAATTTGCGGTCTGGCAGTAGATTTTAGATTGAAAGTGGTAGATTTTGTAAAAAGTTAAGGAACAGGTATAGTTCTACTGCTTTACTTGGCACCTCTGGATATGACAAAGCAACGTCTACCAGACATACCACTTGCAGGACTGTGTGGTTGCTGTGTAATAGCTGCTGCCATGGGTGGTTGACACACCACCTCATTCCCATCAACAGTGGCTGATGTCTCAGTCACACCAAACAAACACTTGTAGTTGTGCGAACTAGACAGGGTGGGCAGATTCGGCACGGTCAGTCTCACCTAAAATGTGTCCAGTTTCACGGTAAACACACATGCTAGAAACATAGTGACCAAGATTATTACCTCAACACCTGAAAAATAGTGAATTCAAATATTTTGCTTGAAGGTGAATGTACAATAGAAATCCTAATTTAAGATCACCTACATGAAAGTGGATGGTAGGTGATAGAAGATGATTAGTCTTTCATGAGGGATTTACCATCAAACCACTACTTCAACATACCATATTTTACCACATTATCACCCCACTCCCAATTCCCGAAACCTTTGGGGTTAACCACCCACCTACTCACATTACCGTTAACTTGGCCACACCCAGAACAAATATTTATGATAAAAATGTAGACGATAAACATGCAGAAACAACACAATATGGGCTGACAGTTGTCGAAAATTCTTCATATTGTCTGCTCCAATGTTTCAGCACTGGTTGGTACTTCGGCCAGGGTGCATTAAATAATGTAAAAAATTTTTTTTTTTAGTCAAACGGAAAGAAACTATAAATAGCTGACTTTGATAAAATTATGCTTACTTGTACTATACGGCTAATGCTAGTGTTGGCTGGATTCACACTGGTGATGCCAGCACAAGCCGAAGACGAATAGGACTGCCATCTCTTTGGCACGTCTGAATTACTGCAACTGGGTTTTGTTGAACACCTGCAAACACAGACAGTAACTTCAATGAACACCTGCAAACACAGACAGTAAGTTCAATGAATTGGTTTTGTTGAACACCTGCAGACATAAAAAGTAACTTAAATGAACACCTGCAAACATAGAACGTAACGTCAATGAACACCTGCGAACATAGAACATAGCGTCAATGAACACCTGCAAACATAGAAAGTAACGTCAATGAACACCTGCAAACATAGAAAGTAACTTCAATGAACACCTACAAACACAGACAGTAACTTAAATGAACACTTACAGATTTTAACAGCAACTTCAATGAACACCTGCAAACACAGAATGTAACTTCAATGAACACCTGCAAACACAGAATGTAACTTCAATGAATGGGTTTTGTTGAACACCTGCAAACATAGACAATAACTGCAACACTCACAGTTGGATAATCATATACACTGTTAGGAAACTGGATGTGCCTAATGCAAACAAACAAGTGATTCCTATACAACATAGAGGATGTATTTTCCAATACCTGTTAGGAAATACAGGAGAGGAATTTGAAGACATCAATATAAGATGTGTTGTATAATTGGCTATATAGTCAGAGAAGGTTGTTATCCTTACTCTAAGAAGATGGAGAACTAAACCTGAACTTACTTGTTCTCAAGCAAACACCAGCCACAGAATGGGTCTTTGTGACACTCTGAGCAGGAGGTGAGCTTGTCACACTCTTGCACTGGTATCTTGACAATCTACAAGAGAAGTTCTCCTGGTGGTAATACAGTGATATGCAGTGATATGCAGTGATATACAGTGGCTCACAAGTATCAGTAATTATGCTACTCTGTTACATAATTTCTCTATGGGTGACCGAGAGACAGAGAGAGGGGTAAACAAAGAGAGGGGGAGAGACAGACAGACAGAGGGAGAGAAAGAGAGAGGGAGAGAGACAGAGAGAGGGGGAGAGAAAGAGAGAGGGGAGAGACAGACAGAGAGGAGGAGAGAAAGAGAGAGGGAGAGAGACAGAGAGAGGGGGAGAGAAAGAGAGAGGGGGAGAGACAGACAGACAGAGGGAGAGAAAGAGAGAGGGAGAGAGACAGAGAGAGGGGGAGAGAAAGAGAGAGGGGGAGAGACAGACAGACAGAGGGAGAGAAAGAGAGAGGGAGAGAGACAAAGAGAGGGGGAGAGAAAGAGAGAGGGGGAGAGAAAGAGAGAGGGGGAGAGACAGACAGACAGAGGGAGAGAAAGAGAGGGAGAGAGACAGAGAGAGGGGGAGAGAGAGAGGGGGAAAGACAGACAGACAGAGGGAGAGAAAGAGAGAGGGAGAGAGACAGATGGAGAGAGGGAGAGAAAGAGATAGGGGGAGAGACAAAGAGAGAGAGAGAGAGAGAGAGAGAGGAGAGACAGACGGACAGGGAGAGATACAAAGAGAGGAGAGACAGATGGACAGAGGGAGAGAAAGGAACATTTATGGATCAACAATTCAATATTTAGAAAGAATGTACTTTCAAAGTAGCAACAGAAAAGAAATATGTTCTGTGTGTCTTCAGGAATCTGAGCAATAGTCCAGAGCAATGCAGGATGCAACAGAAGTGTGACAAATCCTGGATTTGCTAGAGTTGCATAACATGAAAATGCAATAAATTGAAGCAGTGCATACCTGATGGGTAGTCATTGCGTACAGGTGAGTCTGGTTCTGACCGAAGAGTAGGTCTGAATTAATTGGTTGGCCAGAGTCGATGGTGATGTCTTCAAATTCCTCTCCTCTTACAACATCAGATGTCTTAGTAATTAGTACCTGTAACAGAGTAAACTTTGACATAATAGTAATAATAAAATTGTATAGCACCTCAATCCTGAGGAACCTGAACTCAGAGGCAAAACAAACCAGAGTTGTTAAGTAATTCCCAGGGTTCAATACTGTACATCATATCATTATCACTAAGTTTTGTTTATTTAATTATAATTATTATTTATTTCTTGCAATCATGCAATTTAATAAAAGTACAGAAACAAGTGTGTATGCGTGTGCGTGCGTGCGTGCGTGCGTGCGGGCGGGCGGGCGTGCGTGCGTGATAGAAGGATTACTGGAAAAAGGTACACATAAGAGTTATTAAAATATATAATGACTTAATATAGTATCATCTACATTATACAGTTACAATAAAGGTGTTTTGTAAGACTCAGTGACTGAGTCTGACAACACTGAGTCTGACAACACTGAGTCTGACAACACTGAGTGAACATGATAAACATATTGAAGTCACAATGAAATGCGGAGGCATATCCTGCCGCATTTCATTTCAAATGTTTGTACACGTCTCTCTGTCTCTGCTGTCAGAGTCCAGCTATCACATCCATAGAGGAGGATGGATACAGTGAGCGTTCTGTAGAGTTTAAGCTTGGTTTTGAAGCTGATGTCTCTGCTCTTCCAGATGACGTTTAATCTTGACATAGAGTTAGCTGACAAGGCCATGGCCAAAACATCTCAGAGAACAATAAACTAGATATTTAAAACAGGTACAGGCTGTATATAATAAAAATTTAATGAACATGCAAACCTTTTTAATGTGTCCTTGACTAGTTCCAACAAAGGCAACAGTGTAGATGTTCAGAGCAGTGGTTGCAGCAATTGCAGACAGACGATTGTTGCTGCTGTGAAAGACTGGGGCTTGCTCCAGTGGTTGGTCTCCTGCTATGATGTAGTTATCTATGCCATAGGGGCCACAGAAGTCTGTGTTGATTGTAACAGTCTGCAAGAAATTATTAATCACTAGATGATGCATGAATTACTTGATATTTTACAATTCTGAGACTTTTCAGAATATAAAGTGGCATCACCACTTGTGGTATACACCATTGTTGTTAATCAGTTTGATTTTCATAATTAATCATCGGCCAAACCGATCAATTATCGATTATATAATCGGTTTGTGGGCAGCGATTGTAGAAATAAAGCAAAATGATTTTCACCCTGCCACCAGATAACTACCGATTTGAAGTAGGTTGAAATGTTTATTTAAACATTTTTCACTGGCATCAGATTAGGTTGTTTATCGTGGCGGAGCCAGTGTCAGTGGTGACTGGTGGTGCGGCAACAGTGCGAAATTGTGATGGCAACTACTCACCCCAGAAAAACCCACAAAGTCATTCTAACTGTCTGAACAAGTATAATAACCTGGTTCAGGAATACTGTCATGCAGCTTGCTGAAACATTGACTCAGAAACTTGAACTACGAACAGACTAAAAAACAAAAAAACAAACTTGAATGGTGACCAGGCCAAACTCTTAACAACTCTGGTCCTGATAACACGTGTTTAAAATTGCAATTATCATTCGCTAAATTAAATAATTTAATTGGTATCATTTTAGGCATATAAGCCAATCACAGAACTTTCCACCATTGCTACATGGGATAATCAAATAGTTTGTCGTCATCTTCGACAGCAACCGACTCGATGCCATTATAACTATTAATTAGCCTCGATTACCATTAAATAAATTTTTTTTCACTGGTCTTACAGATGGGAATAACCACTTTCATATTATCTAGAAAAATACCTGTTTCGAATGATGCATTGCATATATACGTAAGAGTTTTATCTATGTGGGAAATTACATTTTTCACAACATACTTGTCTATTCCATCGTAACCCATAGAGGAATTTCCTTTACAATTGTTCACAACAGTCAACAATTCTTGTTCACCAGTGGGGTGAAGGAACATGGATATCTCCGTATTCGCACGTGTTTAGTCATAAATGCTTGCTTTATTTTTTGGTGGTTTGATGTTTTTGGCGAGATTTGGTCCAATATTGACAAAGAATTCATTGAAACCATTGGCAAAGTCTTGTTGATTTTTATATGCTCTATTTTCAGCTACAAAATAGTTTGGAAATGGAGTACAATTTCGATTTCTTTTGATTACCGAATTTAAGATTTCTATGTTCCCTTTGCGTCATTGCAGTGTTTTTCCAGTAAATTACTGTAGTATTCTTTTTCTGCATATCGTAAAATATTTGTCAACTTATTTTATATTTTTTTATTTTTATATTTATTCTTTTACAATGCATAAATTATTATTATAATTATATTTATTATTTTATGATTGCATGTATGTATGCGCATATTAATAGGCTGGTACCAGATATATGGTGCTTTATAATTTTTTTAAATAATATTTAGTAGTAATAATGATGGCAACAAAATGTTGAATAAGTAATCTCAATAGTTGCTTTTACAACAAAAATCGTTATTCACAAGTATTGTATACACATTATCAGACATTCAGTGTCCTTACCTCGATTTTGTTGCACGTTTTATGAAACTTTAGTCCATAATAACCTTCTCCTTTGTAGCAATGTTTGATGTTTTCCGTGAACATGTGCCTGATGCTAGACAGGGTGTAGACACAAATGGCTGACTGGGAAGTTGGGCTTGTTGTCTTGCTGTTTTGTGTATCACTTTTAGAGAATGTTGCAATCACAATGGGACTTGTTTCTTGCAAACTGCTGCCCGGTTGAATGATGGTGGCCGCCTGCATGATGTTGTATTCACCACATTTGATGGTCATTTCAACATAGGAGTTGAAAGAGTCATCCTTGTGACATATCTGTATTATCTTTGACACATGTTTTGTTTCATTGTTACTTTGTTGCACAGTCATAAAGTAGCTGAAACCACCTGAACTGAATCCAGTCACATAGTTCACGATGTGGTCCTTCCGGCTGTCTTTATACAACGTTATGCTTGTACGTGGCTTTACTGAAAGGTCACTATAGACAGCATAGTTCAGCGTGTCTGACCCCACAAGAGCTCTGCTGCTCACAGCTGGAATGTCAACACGCAGTTGTTTTGTGGCATCTGTTCCTGTGTAACTAGTTCCAACGTACAGCACATCAATGTTTCTGGGGTCAGAGGGTCCTGGAGCAACAAATGCCACCGTCGACATTGTAGCACTATTTGCTGCAATGCGAAAGTACTGTCTATCATCATATTGATGATATATTTTGATATTACTGAGGTTGCGCACCTGACAAATTCCCTGGAAGACGCTCCCACATGTGATCAGTTGACCATGCTGTTTGTCAATCACTAGGATTTTATTCACATTGTCTGTCTCTATCGTTTGCAAAACTTCGCTTCCCACAAGTGGAACACATGTATTTGATTGTGTAATTGAGCTACAACGTGGGTTATCCTTCACTGGCCCAGTCTCAACAGCTTCATCCAGTGTCAGGTCCGAATGAAGCATGTACAACTGGTTTGTAGCACCTAAGTAGACCAAGCCTGACCTTGTGTCGATTGCTAATTTGTTAAGCGTATGGTTTGTAGTGAACTCAGCCGTGAAGCCTTGCGCAGACTGAAGCAGCACAAACTGAACGGTGAACACAACACAGAGCAATGTCCGTGGCTCCATCTTGTGTGGCCGTATTTAACTAGAATTTGTGAACAATTGTTGTCTTTTTCATTTGTATATTCACTGTATATCTGTAATCACAAGCTGCATCTTCTGGAGGTGAGAATATCACATCAGGTCACCTGGAAAATATAAATAAATACATATTAACAACAGACACAGTGCAGGGCAGACGAAGTGGACATTGCAAACATTTAAACTAAGACACTCATGGTATTTGTAATATTGATAAAAAGTCAAACATTTGTGGATTTGTTGAATTTTAACAGAAATAGCAGAGCTTTGCACATAACTGCTTGAATGAAAAAGTTATAAATTGGATTGTTTGAAAGTAGTTGTGTTATAAGTTGGTGGGTTTGAAGGTAGCTGTATTATACACAGTTGTGTTACAAGTTAGTGTTTTCAACTTTTTTCAACTAAATGCCACTATCAGTTAAAGTTAGTATTCAATTTTCATTATTCTGTTATATAATACTGATCCAAACAATAAATTAAACATAAACACAAAATGTGTGTTGAAATGGCACATCTATGCAGGAAAAGCAGCATTTAGTGACAAGATACCCTCTAGGTGTCACTACTTATCCACTGTCTGCTGTCAAGTCCCACACCCAAGCACAGATGCTGTGTAGGGTTCAGCCTACAGTTGATTTTCCATTGGAGGCCATGTTAACGTTTTACATGATTATAAGAAAACGTGACCATAAAAAATTCTTAAACTTTTCATCTAGTGAACAAACTATAAAAAAATAACTGATTAAATATATATATATGTATATTTTTTACTCAGTTATTCTTTTCATAGTTTGTTCACTCTTCACAAAATTCATCTGCTACATAACGATGCAAGTAGACTGTAAAGACAGGATATCTGAAGAAAATGTTTATAAATGACTGCTACAAAAATGCCAATTAAGTAATAGTGTTGGTGTTAACAAAACTGAATATTTATCACATTTATCACGTACAAACAACACATAATTTACCATTACCATTCATGCAAACTTGACATATCATTATGATCGTCATTAAAATAGTGTGTCACCACAAAATCAGCAGCCTAGTTTAATACACATGAAGTAATAACATACCTAGCAACAAGAGAAGCTGGACAGACCATCTTATTCACACTGACCTGGCTCAAGGGAGGCAGGAATTTAGTCAAATCACTGACACACCATTTTAAGGGGTCATGCCTCAGTTAGACTTCCTGGTGTGTTACACGTGAATGTAGTGCATAGTAAGTTTGGATAGAAGTTTTAAAAAAAATCATACGATCTGACATAAGTGCATTTGTGCAGGGACATTACCAGGTTTGCTGGTGGAAGCTGTTGAGAGTGAAATGGTGGACTTTTAGATAATTTTACAGTCGCGCCTCGTTATAACACGGTGGTCGAGGTCCACGATATTGGACCGTGTTGTAAGCGAGGCGCATTAGGTGTTCCCGTATCTGCCACCAGGGGTACCACGAACAGCAATTAACACGCCACGCTGCCACTGATCGCTGCCTCTGTGATGAAGCCATGTTGTCCCGCACAGTTTATAAAGCTTATTTAGAGTAGAATATTAACGTTAATGTGTGTTGTATCGATTTTAAAATGTCATACTTTATCGAATGTTGAACTGAATAAAATATGTGTGTGGGGAACATGGAATACAAATAATCTGTTATGATGGACTGACTGATCGCACCACTGTGAGGAAGCCCTGTTGTGCCGCATGGTATATAAAGCTTATTTAGAGTAGAACATTAACGTCAATGTGTGCTATATCGATTTTAAAATGTCAAAATGTTGAATTGAATAAATTACATTTTGTGGAATACAAATCGACAATAATATGTTACGATGGGCTGACTGTATGACGCGTCACTATGAGTAATGCTCATCAAAAACAATAACCTGGAGATGAGCAGCGGAACATGTGCATATGAGTTTACGCTTGCAGCGCAAACGTTGATTAAAAATTATCGTCGCTTCACTTCATCCTTTAGCCATCCCCGAAGCGTCGATTCGGGAATGCGCATCTCCTGAGACACTTTGCACTGCGATTCACCCTTTCGTATTCGGATGACCAAATCTAACTTTTCGCGTACCGTGTACGCCTTGCGTTTTGGCATAGCGAAGATTCAGGAACGATATTCGTGATGTGTGTAACAGACTAACGGAAGGCTAATGATACTTCATTGCTGTTTCACCAGAGATTTATATTGCTGTTGCCTGCTCAATTACATTTAACACGATTTTACTCAACTTTTATTTCAATGCACTGTGAGTTATTTTCATGTATCGGCATTCAGTAAGAATTGTTTAATCTTGCCGCCTGAAATTGACTCGCTCTTGCTGCTTGTTATCTAGAATAAACGGGTTAAACTTCAATGTTTTTAATCAGTTGAAAGGTGCAGGAGCAAATTGGCTGGTGTGTCTCTAATGTCTAAATTACCACTGAATGTGTGAACGTTTTATTCACATGCAACGCATTTGTGTGAATCACCATTGCAATTAACAAGTCGCCCAGCCGAAACCAACGCCAGCGATACACGATTGATGGCAGCCCAACCATTGCAGCCCAACCATTTCACCCCTGGCGGCAGAAAATCGGGGTCCACGACCGACCGCATTATATTCGAATCCGCTTAATAACGGGGCACGTTATAACGAGGCGCGACTGTAATAGGCGGAAGGATATTTGTGATTTTTTGGCCACTAGACATATGTGCGCCATAATTCATGCCAATATTGGTAAACATTGAGGGGTATCGCACATACAAGCATATTACAAGAGTTAAAAATGTCTAATATTGACTAAACTCGACCAACATGTCAGTGGGATGATGATGACAGCGGCTGTTAAAATGTTTTAGAATTTTTGATGGTCACGTTTTCTTATAACTATGCAAAACGTTAACATGGCCACCAATGGGAAATGTAACTGTAGGCTGAACCCTTAAACATGTGCTTGGAGCAATCAGCAATGCACACCTTATCAGGATGCTGCAGATATGACCCCCTAAATGAAGAAAGGGAGGGTCAGTAACTACAAAGGGACCATGTCAATAAAGAGTTAAAATTGAAATATTCTGCATTGTAATCATAGAATGTTATGATATTTCCACTTGTAATTTACAGCGAATGTATTTTGTTGCTGAGGTAAGCTGTAAACGCAGTCATTTAAATATGCGTGCTTGTGCAATCTGCAATCTTCTAATTATAATGATGATGTGCATTCTAGGATTTTTAATGTACGATTCAATTTACCAACAGTTTACTGTTTACACAAGAGAAAACGATCTGTTCTCTATTAGAATTGATTGAAATTGTTTACTGCAGACTTCTGATATACATTTCTACAAATACGGTTTCTATAATAAACAAAACCATATTTTACCATACATCCTCGAAAATGCTCAACAAAAATAATTTATTATTCTGCTATTTAACAGCTGACAAATATTCTGTTAATGCAACTGTGATGCTTGTATTTGACCTGACCCCTTAGGCATGCATACTGGCTGAGAACCTAATGAGAAGGAACAGCTAATGAAAGTAATGAACTTGAACTTGTGGGATTTTAGGCTGCCACAAATTACATGATTGCCACACCAGACTACTGGGATAAACCTGGGCAGGGATCACTGGTTGGCATAACTGGCAGTGAGGCATGGATCATTGGTTGGGAGACATGGATCATTGGCAGGGAGGCATGGATCATTGGTTGGAAGGCATGTATCATTGGTTGGGAGACATAGATCATTGGCAGGGAGGCAGGGATCATTGGTTGGAAGGCATGGATCAATGACTGGGGGCATGGATCATTGGCAGGGAGGCATGGATCATTGGAAGGGAGGCATAGATAATTAATTGTGAGGCATGGATCATTGGTTGGGAGGCATGGATCATTAACTGGGAGGCATGGGTCATTGATTGTGAGGCATGGATGATGATTGGTTGGGAGGCATGGATCATTGGTTGGGAGGCATGGATCATTGGTTGGGAGGCGTGGATCTTTGACAGGGAGGAATAGATCAATAGCTAGGAGGCAGGACAAGGGTATAATCAGTTTACAGTTATGAAGTTGTCACCATTGTGGACAACAATGAAAACACCCCAAGTAAACAAAGTAACTCTTTTCAGGCCAGACCAAATTACTCTGCAAGCCACCAAGTTTTCTGATTAGTTTACCAAATTAACAAGTTAACAACATAGGGAGACAAAATGTTTGCACGCATGCTTAACTATAACTAAAATAGTAAATTCAATTGCTTTTCAGTTGTATGTATGTAGAGTCATTTTAATGTATTCATGTAAAACACTTAAGCTATTTTTGGGTTGGCTGGCATGTTTTAAGAGGAACCAAGTCATTTACACAACAATGACTCGATGATGAATAAGTTGATCATTTTAGAAGAATGAGTGTCAATGGCCACATCCCACCATTGACTAGACACACCAAGTAGCCAGCTGTCGCTGGCTCTGGACAAACGAACTCTTGGGTGGGGCTCACATTAACAGTTCAATGTTATACCTACCAAACAGGAAGATCCAGTCTGTAGTTATACCAAATGGGAAGTCTGAGTTTGCTGTGCAACCTTTCTTGGTGTTGCCATAAAGAGTGTTCACTCAGAATGTTCAGTCAAAGCTGAGTTCTCTTAGAAACTCCAATAATAACATTTTACAGGTCTTAACAGACATTGACCCTTCATGGTGGTTAATACAAGGTAATGGATATAATTGTGGCTTTGGTAGTAAGTAACAGTGGTGGTTTAGTAAGTCAGTTTAGTAAGTAAGTCAGAACAACTATTAGCAAGGAAAGCCTTGTAACTTGGAGTTTTATTTGTATTTGTCCACGTGTGCATGCTTGCATTGTCCACTTTCCATAATTAAGTTGCCTCTAATACCAGCAAAATAGATTTACATAAAACTTCATCTTGAAATATTTACTGTGCTAATTATTAAATAATTTTTTAAGATTGTCACATATTATCATAAGTACTTTACAGAGTTAACTATTTACATTTACAATAGTTTAGTGATTGCCTCAGCAGATAAACATAGCAGTCTCTATATATTTTAAACTCAGTTTAATAATCCCAACATGTTGTTCAGTGAACCAGTGTCACGGGTACATATAAAAATGTTTCCTTATTAATATCACATAACTACACCCCAATTAAAAATATCCCATAACTCTTTAAACGAATATGTTAAACCCATATTACTGTATTTTGCGAGAAACAACAGAAAGTTCTTCATGTAACTAGATAAGGCAATGGTTGCTTTGGTCTTATTTGACACATTGTCTTCTGTGTCAAGTAGGTTACAGATCCATCCAACAGCCAATATTTACAACTCGGATCCCCAAATGTACTGCGACACTCTGATTGATCAATATCCATGGCAGGTAAAACTCTCAAAGGGTTCATTGTGACAGGAAACAATTTCACTTAGGTAATAGACATTCACTCTCTTACCAGTATCTGCTGTCAATTCACAATGCATGTGGCTATATTTGATACAACTCGAGATCACTGATGTGTTACATGTTTATCATTGGGCACAGAGACGCTGTGTTGGCGCAGAGACAATACCGAGAGATATGTTTCGACAGAAAAGATAAGTCTCTACTGACCTGCTTGAACTGACACAAAGTGAACCACATTTATAATAGAAACTCACTTGGAAATGGATGTAATTTGCTGTTCACAATACATTCTATATTATAATAAATGTTTTAATGTTGTATATTTATGCAGATTTAATGCATCTCAAGTATTATCTAAATGTGCTTTCTTGATTTCTTAATTTCATAGGTTTGCTCAGAAATATTTTATTTGGTTAACTTCATCAAAATAGAACATTACTAATTGAAGGTGCAATGTCTGATATTTTATATTGTAAAATAATGTTACAAAGTATAGATTATATCTACCCTAATATCGTGACTGTCCAAATGTGCTTTGTTTTATTAAACCACAATTTGTTAACATAATTTCACCTGTTTAGTTTAACTGTTTCACCAGAAATATCATGTTTAAATTTACACTACTTGAATACTTAAGAATGAGAGCGGAATATTACTTAAACATCTTTTGGCCAGTTTATGTAAAGCAAGTTGCATTTCGTAAATGAATAGCTGCTATAATGTATTCTCCTAGTGTTCATATTAAATTCAAAGTACTGAGGCAGATTATCACAAATAAAGCTTCTTCCCAAGAACAATTCCACAATGGAACGACCTCCCTGTTGCAACTGCAGAGGCAGAGTCCTTGGTCAGGTTCAGAACTGAACTAGCCATGACTCTCAATTTAAAGATCAAAATTAAATTACACCTCTTTTCCTTTTTCTTTTCTTTCCATTTCTCCATAGCCTACCAGCTCTACTACCTGTCTACATTATGCACTATATGTTATTTGCCTTCTTTGTCTATTTTTGCGTGAGCATGTAATCTTAAAATTTGAAGGAATTGCCCTAATGTGGAGAAAAATACTTGTTGGCTCTCTTATCTCCCTGTCTCCCCCCCCCCTCTGAACACTTCACTTCAAGTGATATTTGAATACAAAAGGACATTAGACAGTGCATAAGAATATGTGTCATTGGCCACGCCCTTTGGGTGTAACACCCTCAGCGTGTAGGTGGATATTTTCACCTGTTCTTACGAAGCTTTCTCACAGTCACCAGTCAACTTCAAAGACATCAAACAACATCTTATATGAAATTATATCATATGTTTCCACAATAAACACCAATGACATTTGTAAAACCGCAGTCAACAAACCACTACTGTGCATCTAGAGGGGTCATAACCCTAACCTTAGACCCTTAACTTAGAGCAACCAACAAAAGGAAAACTTATGTTAGTGTACATTACTATCAGCCAGCCATCTCTGTCCGACTGTTTCCCATGCTCCAGATACTGTAGAACTACACTGAACTGTCATGACACAAAGTTGCCAGTGTATTGAGTGTATACAGCCAGGAGTAACAGCCATGGGTGGCCACATGTGACCAGACCAGAGACAATATGTGATCACTTGGCCGTGACTGCTGATAAAACAACACCAGAAGTATGTAAATACATGGTACTGCTGATACAACACAGGTTAAGAAGAATGCAAGTGGAAGAAGTATGTAAATACATGGTACTGCTGATACAACACAGGTTAAGAAGAATGCAAGTGGAAGAAGTATGTAAATACACGGTACTGCTGATACAACACAGGTTAAGAAGAATGCAAGTGGAAGAAGTATGTAAATACATGGTACTGCTGATACAACGCAGGTTAAGAAGAATGCAAGTGGAAGGAGTATGTAAATACACGGTACTGCTGATACAACACAGGTTAAGAAGAATGCAAGTGGAAGAAGTATGTAAATACATGGTACTGCTGATACAACGCAGGTTAAGAAGAATGCAAGTGGAAGCCTTCTGGAAAAGGGGAAAGTTTGTGGCCTGAAAGACACGTTTGTGTTTGTCTGACTGGTTGACATGTTCCTAAGTCCTAATAAAGATTGGGTCAATCAAAAAGCTTGTTACTTAATGCCTATTCCATGTATTCCACCATAAGTGACACACAACGTTCCTGATCTGCACAATATAGACCATTATTTATATATAAAGTTGTACAGCCGTAATAGGGTAATCCATATAATATGACCCGGAGAGCATTATTATAAAGTTGTACAGCCGTAATAGGGCAATCCATATAATATGACCCGGAGAGCATTATTATAAAGTTGTACAGCCGTAATAGGGCAATCCATATAATATGACCCGGAGAGCATTATTATAAAGTTGTGCAGCCGTAATAGGGCAATCCATATAATATGAACCGGAGAGCATTATTATAAAGTTGTACAGCCGTAATAGGGCAATCCATATAATATGACCCGGAGAGCGTTATTATAAAGTTGTACAGCCGTAATAGGGCAATCCATATATAATATGACCCAGAGAGCTTTATTATAAAGTTGTACAGCCATAATAGGGCAATCCATATAATATGACCCGGAGAGCATTATTATAAAGTTGTGCAGCCATAATAGGGCAATCCATATAATATGACCCGGAGAGCGTTATTATAAAGTTGTACAGCCGTAATAGGGCAATCCATATAATATGACCCGGAGAGCATTATTATAAAGTTGTACAGCCGTAATAGGGCAATCCACATAATATGACCCGGAGAGCGTTATTATAAAGTTGCCACTTGGAATAGCCTACCAGATAAATAGTTGCACACACCGACAGTGTACTAATCTGAGAGAAGGAAAATTATTGTAAATGCAGCATGAAATGCATGAATGACTGACTACACAGGGAAAACTGCACCATGTTAAATTATACTTGTGATCCTGTTGATATGTAATGAAATATAATGAAAAAAATTATTTGGTAATATCTGGTTAAGCAGAAGCCATAAGAATACAGTAAAACCTGCCTTAACGACCACCTGTATTAAGAGACCATCTGTATTAAGAGACCACCTGTATTAAGAGACCACCTGTATTTTGAGACCAGTTTTCAGCCAACCATTCAGTGGTTGCTTAAGACAGGTTTGACTGTATACACACACTATAACACAAACAGTTATGATTGTTTGTTTGAAAATTATGAGGGAAAGAGTGAGAAAATGACATTGGGAGATAAGGACTGAGGGGGTAAAACAAAGGAGAGGACAAGGGGAGATAAGGACGGAAGGTGGTAAAACAAAGGAGAGGACAAGGGGAGATAAGGACGGAAGGGGGTAAAATAAAGGAGAGGACAAGGGGAGATAAGGACGGAAGGGGGTAAAACAAAGGAGAGGACAAGAGGAAATAAGGACTGAGGGGGTAAAACAAAGGAGAGGACAAGGGGAGATAAGGACGGAAGGGGGTAAAACAAAGGAATGGACAAGATAAAAGTAAACTTGCCAGCAGAAACCTGTACGGTCCAGTTATGTAAATATGGAAGACATTACACTACATTACTCATTCTCATCTATAACAAAGCCATCATGAGATGATCTTAACCTGCTACCCATGGATGGGTGTTTTATCTACTTACTGTCAAGTTGTGAATTTAGTGCCACTCAAGCCTGATAACTACTGAGTAAATGCTTCCAACTGCCAAACAATCAACTAAATTCCCTGTCAGCTGTCACTATAACCACATTAAGAAATCATCTTAGCATTAGCAAACCTAATACTATAAATGTCCAGGTCTTTGGTCACAGCTCTCATTAGATTACAGCCGGCTATTGGACTGATGGGTTGTCTTTCACTGCTTGGACAGTGGTCAGCCTGTCATCTCACTGGTCAGTGTCTGGCCATACACAATCTGAATATGAATCATGTTGTATCAGCTTTCTTTAGTCTTCTATTCTAATGCAGCATTCTTGATGTGATACGCTAAATGGTAAATGCCTGTTTACATTGATGTATAAGCTACTTAACTGGTGGTGATGTGAATCAGTGTAAGGAGAATTAACTATACAGGAGTGACAATAATCCGATTCTGGTCTATGCTTGGAGCAACTCCAGAAAGAAAAAAAAACACTTAACTCTATATATTACAGAAATCATGTTTATGAGCTGAAAATAAAGATCTAAAATTTTTTTATTTTATTAATATTACATGAACATATGTTATCTTTGAACATCGCAGACTGGCTTTATATAAGTTTCACTAGATAAACGACAACCAAGCTTTAGGTAATTAACACGTAGAATACATCTAAGGTCATTAGCCTGTTGTATAAAAACACTCCCCATAAGACTGAAGTATACTGCACACAACGTGACATGTACATCAGGTAGAATTGACAATTCAATCATTATTTGATGCATGATTTGAAATAAATGATGAATTAAATGACTAACCTTACCCTGGTGATATTGTAAGCAGTACAGGTTCTAGAGGTTTCTCTCGTAGAAGAATATACATTCTCACAGCTCTACGCACTACTGACCATGGCAGGTTGTGATATTTCAACATGCACTTTCTGATTAGAACACATGTGATCATGCACATTAACCATCACTATATCACTGCACTAAAATCACAACAATTCACAAACTGGCAACAATATTGAAGCATAATAGAATAATTGGAACTATGATTTGTCCCAATCCGGAACAATAACGAGAAAGAAATACCTGACAGCTATTAGTGTTTTTCATCACAACTATAATCTGAATTTTAGACAATTAAATAAAATTACCCCTTATACTGCCCATTGTGTATACTTTACCCACTGCAGAAATCAATGTGTGGAATGGTATTTGGAACAACACTCGAGTTAAATCAGAGCAAAGTGACTTGACAAAGACCCAGCAGCACGGCAGGACTAGAAGCCTGTGTAAACCATTTTAAGGGTTGGTAATGAGAAAACATTTAACAGATCTACAATCAGATGTGACATTGTGAAAAGTTGAATACACTGTATATGAAACACTTGCTGCTATATGAGTGTAGATGATACTTCTACAGAAGAACCTGTTTAGACACATTGGTGTCTATCTAAGTACATGCTCCTCAAAGTTATTTAAGGTGATACATTGAATGAGTTGGAACTTTGGGCATTGCCAGACTGCAACCAGTGATTGTGGCTGAACCACTACAGAACTGGCTTCCTAACTAACTGGTTAAGTTGTAAAGTTCTATGAAATCCATATAAAATATATATATATATAAAATTAAATACATTAAATAATCTAATCTTAGAACAGCATCTCTTTGGCCACTACTTTGACTACTACTCCTGGGCCAGTGATTAATTACTAATAGAATTAATTAATTAATCAATAATAATTAATTACTAAACAAACTAATCCAACTACTCATAACAGAACTACAAAAGAATGCCTATTACATTGGTATTCTGGGGCAGACATAAAAACATTATCGCTGACATAGCTATAGCCGAATTCAACACTGACATAGCTATAGCCGAATTCAACATAGCTGTAGTTTTACTAATACTACAAACAGTACAGAAACATGAAGACCAAACCTACAAGGCAGCACTGTTCACCATAAGACAGATCGGCCGGGCTTAGAGATGTTTCATGATACCAAAGCAGGTTGAAATTACTTCTTCATGGACTATGTCATTACACCTATGACATGCATATCAGGTTCTGTTCATTCAGATCTGTAGGTTGGATGACTGTCCTTGATAGCAATCTACTCCAGGGACAAAACACAATGTGCATAGTAGAGATTGCACAGTGAATGCAGAGAACAAACAACAAACAAACACAACTATGGTTTTGGGCAACCCATGTACGCACGTGTGCATGTTCATCGCCTTGTAAAAAATTAATAGAGTGTCTGAACATTAACATCACTTTCAAATGTATGAAGTTGAGTCAGTTGATGATCACTGATATGTATAAAGTGTGTGTCATCCCAGTCTGTATGTCTGTGTCAACTAGACATGCTTCAGTGCATTCAACCAGAGGATTATCCACTGTATAGAAGCATGTCCATTATAGACAGGGACTGTAAACCTATCTAAGTCATGTAAAAACATTCTTAGTTCTTACATAGCATGGTATCTGCATGACGGTTCAAAGTTTTTACACTTCACCCCCAGCAGACCGATTCACTCCAACACCAACTCAACTTACACTACACCCCCAGCAGACCGGTTCACTCCAACACCAAACTAACTTATATTTCACCCCCAGCAGACCAGTTCACTCCAACACCAACTCAACTTACACTTCACCCCCAGCAGACCAGTTCACTCCAACACCAAACTAACTTATATTTCACCCCCAGCAGACCAGTTCACTCCAACACCAACTCAACTTACACTTCACCCCCAGCAGACCGGTTCACTCCAACACCAAACTAACTTATATTTCACCCCCAGCAGACCGATTCACTCCAACACCAACTCAACTTACACTTCACCCCCAGCAGACCAGTTCACTCCAACACCAAACTAACTTATATTTCACCCCCAGCAGACCAGTTCACTCCAACACCAACTCAACTTACACTTCACCCCCAGCAGACCGGTTCACTCCAACACCAAACTAACTTATATTTCACCCCCAGCAGACCTGTTCACTCAAACACCAACTTAACTTCAACATGAAGCATTCAGCCATGCTGTAGTTACTGCATGAAGATTATTCATTCACATGTACGCAGTTTGTAGAGCTTCTTAAACGAGCCGACTAGCATCAATTTTTATTTTAAAATGTCACACCCTGTTGAACTGAATAAAATACATGTATGTATACCATTATGGAATAGATTTGTAATGATGATGATGTACGGGACCAATCGGCCTACATATTGAAAATAATAACCTGGATCTGAGCAGCCGAAACTGTATGCCGGAATGCAATTGCTGCACTGGCATAAACAGTAACAATTTCCTAAATGCAGTAAAATAACTCCTCAAGTTATAATTAGCTAACCACTAAAGAAAACAAGCAGGTCACCACTAGCAGTGCACAATACCTTACACCCCAGAAACTCAGTATAAAAATACCACAAAGTGACATTGACATTTTATTGCTATCTGATGCACAAGCCAGACTGACTTGGTTTTGATGTCTCTATCTATGGCATCTAGTGTTGTCCAGCAGGTATCATATTACATGGCTTACAAGGCATACTGCAAGTCATGCATCAGCATCACTTAAAAAAACTACAACTTCTATATAAGGATCATATATCAAGCAGGAAGGTGGAAAAAGTTTGCAGTTTGTATTTATAGAATAAATTTATCATGTCAAATATGTAGTTTGTATACATGGTATTGTGTCCAAAACTGCAATGGGGGCTTATCTGTGTCAAATGGGGGCTTATTTGTGTCAAATGGGGGCTTATCTGTGTCATCAGTCTGTTATATGTGTGTTGGATAATTACAGTCTTGTGGAGAGATAACATCTAGAACTTGTGAGCTTGTATTCACACAAAACACAGATGTAAGACAATCTATACAATACATGTGCTTGCTGTCACTAAAGAACCTAAGGCAGAATGTGGTAAGTGACACTTCCACGGTCTAAGGGTATTGACATTCTAGCTGTGATCCTCCATTAACTCACATGAAATCGCATGATTGCTCCTGTTAAGCTGGTGCGCATGAATAACTTAACCAGACCACACTGCATGTTCTTCCCAGTTTGGCCTGCCTTCTCACAATGGTGCACATCAGTGCCACAACCCAAAAGTGCCATTGGAGCAAAACTGAGAAGATTTTAAAGTTTGACACTAATAATGCAGACTTCAAGAAAATGACTGCGCTCATCAACAGTGTGCATTTCATAATCCTATGGATCTACCATCAAAACACGAGGACACAGATTTACTGCCAATGTTGCAGCCCAACTTTAGGAAGCACGTATATCTCAATGGGTTTCAACTACTACGTGTCTTCTTCTTCTACAGTAATATTGTTGAGAACTATTTTTTAGGGAGGTTCCTGCTGTTAATTCATAAGTTCTGTGCTAAGCCTTTATTACTTATTAGTTGGGCTTACTGCATACAAAACATATTCACACGTTGCATGATTCCCACGAGTTCAGCAAGAGCAGTACAAATTGGCAAACACAGAGATTTTCATATGGGCTGACCAATCTGAAAATCTCCCAGCATGCAACATGTTTGTCATGATAATTTTGTAGATTGTCCACAACATGGCAATCATGATTATAACAATTAGCTATTTATAGTGCCACTTCACATCAACAGACAGTTTAAGTTTAGTGAGATGAACAGATTGCAACAATTATGGCATACGAATACAGAGTAACTGCTGAATTATCAATACCAATTATTCCTTTGTTTTACCAACATATCTGATATTAACTTTTTACAGCTTATCATTTACTGACGATGATACTGAGCCATTCAACTAGGCAGTCTGTGTCATTATCCTGGTTTTTATACATTTGTTGTTTGCTACAGAACCAGCACCTACTGCATCAACTTTATGGTGGATTTTAATGTCCTTTCCATCTGACACTGTTTTCATAGCACTTTTTTTACAAACTGCCATTTTTTTGGTTAACAATATGTGTTTCCAAATTGTTACTGTGTGCAATATACACAGAGGAAACATTTTTATTATCCAATAATGAAATAAGATTATGACTGCATGTTTGCATAAACATAATTGTTTGTAATAAAGTATTTCTTGATGCACACCCCAAGAAAACCAAAACATAAATTTGATTACAGTGACCTGCCAAATGGATTGTGCATACACAAATTCTCATCATAATTTGTGCATCATTATTTGATAAATGTCTAATAAGAGAAATTAATTAAATGACAAACCTTACCCTGGTGATATTGTAAGCAGTAGACGTTTCTCTAGTAGATCATACATTCTCGCAGTTCTACACACTGTTGATTATGGCATGTAGTGATATTTCAACATGCAATTTTTTATTAGAACACACGTTTAACCATCATTATATCACTGAACTAAAATCACAACTCACAAACTGGCAACAATATTGAAGCATAATAGAATAATTGGAACTATAATTTGTCCCAACCAGGAACAATAACAAGATAGGAAATACCTGACCGCTATTACAGTGTTCTTCATCATGATTATAATCTGAATTCTAGACAATTAAATTTGATAACAATGACCTGCTAAATAGATGTATGTGTGCATACACAAATTCTCATCATTATTTGACAAATGTCTAATAAGAGAAATGATTAATTAAATGACAAACCTTACCCTGGTGATATTGTAAGAAATAGAGGTTCCATACATTTCTCTATGCTTGAGAAGGATGTCCATTTTTATAGCTCTACACACCACAGACTATGGCAGGTAGTGACATTTCACCGTGCACTTTCTGATTAGAACACGTGATCATGTGCATTAACCTTTATTATTTGCTGGCATTAAGATCACCACGTTACATCGCATGCATGCATACTAGCAAGCATGCAATACATATACATCAATTACACTAGAAAGGATAATTAGCTATAGAGTGTTTAATGTTAGGTTATATTAGATTAGTTTTGGCCTTGATTACCTAAACTGTATTTGATGATGGTGATTGTAATTGTATTCAATTACGCTATATAGGTTACATTAGATTAGTTTTGGCCTTGATTACCTAAATTGTATTTGATTATGATGATTGTAATTGTATTCAATTACACTATAGTTGTAATCACAATAAAATATGTTTTGGGTACTATAACCCAAACTGTGTCCTCAGATTGAGGTAATTACAAACAAACATTTGTAACACAAACTTTACCACAATATTCAGCACATCTTACTCATTGGTGCTTGGACAATGGTTCTACGTAGGACACCAGAAGAAATCATGAAAACTTTTTATTTCTTAAATAATAATAATGGAAATTGTATGCTGTAATAATAATAATGGAAATTGTATGCTGTAATAATAATAATAATAATGCAAATTGCATGCTGTAATAATAATAATGGAAATTGTATGAACAATGACGTTTTTTGAAGTACTCTAATCACAATAATAGAAATGCTGTAACCAGACCAAACATTGGTCATAATTAGTTTTGTGATTACAGTCAGGGTTATGCTTATGGGCCCTACAACTTATGGGCCCTACAACCCAAACAGGCACCAATCTCTGCCTAACATTTGCACAAGCATTTCAATTCAAACTTGTAACTATGCAATATTTCTATACCTCACATATTTCAACATTATTGCATAAGTTTGGTGAAGAGGAAGTGGATGTTTCATGCACACCTAAACGAGTCTGTTTACAAACGTTCCTGTCACTGTCATCAAGTGACCTGTACAGTGGTAAATAACTCATTATCTCTCTTCCTGTCACCAAGTGAATGCCTCTAGGAATCACTGCCAGGCCTCCCCTGTGTAGAAGGCAGTGATTTAGGAGAAAGCTTTGATAAAGATAATTTGTACCTATTTTGTTGATGTAGTCTACAAGGTGTACATTTACCTGCCAGGTATCACCTATGGTGGAAGAAGTACACATTCCTACAAAGCTGTGAGCTGTTGCACACAAACATGGCAGGCAGCCCTTGTTAAATTTTGTGCAGACATCTGAACAATGGTATATTTTGCTATAATAAATGTGGGTATTTTCCTGACTCATTGTTTGCTCTATTATTCCTTTCATCAACTAAAATGTGCTACACACTAATATGGAACACATTTTAGAACTGATCAGTGAAACATGTTTTCCAGCATGTCTTATATCACTAATGTTTAAACCACTATGTGTTAAAGCAGTTGTAACTGAGCTGCCTTTTAACATTCGCTGAGGAAAGAGAGCTCTTGAGAGAGCAGTTTTTAGAGGAAGGAATGCACTTGGTGACGTAAACGGGAAGTCATTGTAAGAGGCAGGCAAGAATGTTGTGACATTGTCATTTGTCAAGTGAAGTGTGATTGGAGGGGGCATTGTCACGCTATATGTAACCCCACCCCCCTATATGTAATCCCACCCCACGCTCCACTCTAACATCATCACTAGTCTAGCTACTGACAAGCTATGTTCTGATCCTTCTTAACCCTAGGTTCAACCCTAGGTTCAACCCTAGGTTCAACCCTAGGTTCGAACCTAGGTTCAACCCTGCTGGTTATTTCTGCCATAAGTTGTTATGTTCTCTCTAATGATGGCTGTCCCTGATTAATCCACTAGCTACTTGTTGACTGATTCTGTACACAAACTAATCAGTAGCTACCTTAGTTAGTATATTACACCACTCACTGCCCTCTTATTGGCCAATCTATACTCAGCTTTACTCTCTCCCATGTGTGAAAGACTAAATAAACCAGTGGGGTATTTATGGGGTGGGAGGCATTTAACTACATATATAACTACACTTTGGTAAACTATTGGGTGACTATGCTTGTCCCCCCCTTAGCCTCACCCTTTGCGAGATACCCCACTGATACAAACTTAGCATCAGTCATGATCACCAGATGTTTTGTTATCTTTAGCTTCTTGGTGTCTCCCTTAGACTGATCATCCTAAGCAACTTGGAGAGTGCCCAACTGTTGACTTGTTTCTTTCAACTGCTGCGTGGCTTACATAAGGGCTAGACTATGTTTTCTCATACATCATGTCATACACACAAAGTACACATACATAGTTGGTGTCATCTCACCTGTCACCTACATGACACATCAAGGTAATATGGCATCTGTATGACACCTGAATGCTTACCTGTGCATCCCGTTGACAGATTGTGGCACTGCCACAGGACAGGTGAATCACTGGTATTCCAACTCGGCATGAGTTCAACTACAACCAAAGAAAGCCATATGCCCTTTTTAATGCAAATACACAAATTGTGCAAAGGCATGCCTCGTTGACACTAAGGCATCTTTGCTTCCTTTGTTAATTGTGCCAGTCTATTTCTTCCTGTCTCTATTTCCTGTCTCGCTGTTTTTACCACTGATGTCACCATGTTCTTGATTAGCTGAAACCTGCCTCTGTGTTTTATCGCTGATGTCACCACGTTCTTGATTAGCTGAAACCTGCCTCTGTGTTTTTACCACTGATGTCACCACGTTCTTGATTAGCTGAAACCTGCCTCTGTGTTTTTATCACTGATGTCACCAAGTTCTTGATTAGTTGAATACTATAGAACCTTTCATAAAATAGTACACAAAATAAATGGGACAATTGTGGGGTGCAGGGGCATAGTGGTTAGAACATCGGACCCTCAATCGAGAGAACCCGGGTTTGAATCCTCTTGCTGCCATTTTGGTGCTTCGGCAATTTTTTTCACTCCCATTGCCTCAGTTCACTCAGCTGTATAAACGAGTATCTGGCTTTAGACAGTGGTGGATAGGTGAATGAATAGTCTTTACCCAGTAACTGCAGCATGGCTGAATGCTTCCCAGAAGAGTCGAGATGGCATTGGAATGAACAGGTCTGCCAGCAGGTGAAGTAAAAAAGGTGTCAAGGTATGTTCTTATATAGTAGCGCGGTATCCAGTCCTTGGGACTGTTCAAAGCATCTTACACTTCTCTCCCTGCCAGACCTGTTCATTCCAACACCATCTCAACTTCTGTGGACTCATTCAGTCAAGCTGCAGTTACTGCGTCAAGACTATTCATTCACATATCCACCACTGTCCATAGCCAGGTACAAACTTACAGCTGAGTGAACTGTAGCAACGTAAGGTGATTGAAACCGCCAAAGCTTTGAAAGGCAGTAAGCAGGTTCTCTTGATTGAGATTCCAGCGTTCTCACAGCTACATTACCACACCCCACACAAATGTTAAGTGCTTTGAACAGTCCCATGGACTGGATACTGTGCTATATAGGAACGTACTTTGGGAATAAGTAATTTGGGAAACTGCATTAAATTTTTATTTTTGTCTTCTTAAAAATCCTAAAAATGCCATTATAATATGGGTATTAATGATATTTAATTTTACATACAAATAAATTATGATGTAAATTGCATACATTTTACTTCAATTACAAGACCTAATGCTAGGCACACATTGCAATTTTTGGCGAGTTGTGTGTTTATTTGATATAAAACAGATCAGCCGTGCAATGTACTCTGGTCCGTAACTCAACAAAACTCAAGTCACACGTTAATTTTGCCGGTGCAACAGTTATTGAATCGCATCAACAAATGACCCAGTCACAAGACTTATAGCAAAAGTTTAGCAATGTATGCCTACATTGCCTAGCCTAGCATAATAAGCACTGGTCCCTCAATGCCAACTGTTATGTGATGGGCATGGCCAGGGACTCAACACATAGTGACCTAGTTTGCTTGCCCCACACATGCTTACAAACTGCACTGTTGTTCAGGCTGTTCAATGCAATTATCAAACACATACATTTAATGAATGATGGTCTTTGATGCAGCTGACTTGCCTAGTGGTTCCTTTCTACAAGCAATGACATGCTCCATTGAACATAACCTGCTCTACAAGACTCCACTGTTGACTCTCTGACAGTCACCAGTCACCAAACTTGGCCCACCTGGCTGACATCAGCAATCATCATCAAACAGAGTGTTCCCTTTAACTAGCAACACCCAAACACACAGCACAGTTAACTCTTGTAAGCAACTAAAAGTGATAAAACAACTGCTGTTTGTGACACTATTTTCATTAGTGAAATAATGAAGTTGTTTAATTGTATACACAATTTATCATTGTGCATATAACGATATGAGCATGAATAAAATATACTATTGACAAACAAAATGATGTAAACTTGTTCAGTGGCACTGTTAAATATACGTTATACTTGCAACTATGTTGCTCTCCTCTTAATCCCTGAAGTTTGGGATGAGACTGGCACTGATACCGGGTCATTAATTTTTTCCCTTCTTCTATCACTAATCGCTTTTCCTGTCTCCACCTCCCTTCTCCACTCCCCCCTATCCACTGCTCTCATTCTCCCCTCTCCCTCCTGCAAATCTCTTTCCATACAGCTTATTCCATATATATATATATATTATATATATATATATATATATCATTGTCAAATATAATATATAAATATATAAATATATAAATATATATATATATATATATATATATATATATATATATATATATATATATATATATATATATATATATATATATATATAATTATATACACAAAACACCCAATGATATAACCCAAGTAACCCAGAAACTTCCTTAGTGCCAACAATAGCACTATAAGATTATTGAAAATATGACAACCCACCTAAGATTGATGGCACAGACTGAACAAGGATTGTAATGTCTAACAAATGTCCACTCCTTCCGTTTGTGAATCTAGCACAATTACTTCACAAGGTAGCATGCTGAAGACTGCCTGCAGTGGCTGCTGTGGATGTTATGTCATGGTGAACGAGCATGTGTGCAGCCAGGCGTGAAGGCAGAGCCACCTTTTGTTAAATCTATGCTCAAGTGTAAATGGGTAGTGCTGTTTTCAATGTTGACAATTGCATAAGGCGTAGTGCTGTTTTATTTAGTGCCTGTTGAAATTCTACTACACCTTTCATTTAAAAAACTGCCCAGAGCATTCTGCACACCCCATGTGGGTAGACATCAGTGAATGCCCCCTTTATAGCACATGCACATGACACTATGCTTTCAACAACTCTTCATCAGGCTTAGAAGGAATCTTAACAAGCCAAAACAGACAAAGATTACTTGTGTGTCTCTGGGTGTCCAGAACGTTATTTGATGGAGTTTCTACTAAATAAAGGCAAGCTTGACTGGACACACACTAAACATATCTTCAAGGGTGCTTTATGCCCTATAAAACACTGTTATCAGCTTGACCTCTCTTTTGACCAGGGACTGGACGGTACAGACAGCGATCTATGCCCTCAGCCAGTTCCCACGGGACTGTGGCTCAAGCCCCCACAGCTCACCAGAACACTTCTTCATTATGATTTCTATTTCAATGCAGATGATGTCACATATTTGTTTCATTAAATCCTAAACAGTATTACACAGTTTATGTGCACTATGTGCCATCTGTTGTTTCTGATACCTAAGTAAACAATTCACGAAGCTACTCAATCAATAGTCCACACCATCTGATTGAGTCTTTTATGACCTTGATTATGCCTCAGGTGATGTACATAAAATCACAGTAACCTACACTGATGGGCGACACGCCCCATAATGGGTGACATGCCCCCTAAGATATACTGCCTCAGGATTACTAACAGCAAAATGTGCAAATCCATTGTTCAGTAAAATATTAATGACCTATATGTACACCTATTGTGTGTGTGTGTGTGTGTGCGTGCGTGCGTGCGTGCGTGCGTGCATGCATGTGTGCCTGCATATTTTGTCTCCTTGGACATGCATCACTGTAGCAGACAATTATCAATATAAGTGAAATGACACAAAAGACATAAGACAACATTATCCATATTATGTTCTATACTGCTGAGTTAACTGACAATAAGGTGGTATAAGAGGGAGCTCTCTATCATAAGAATTTAACCAAGTTTCTAAATTGCGGCAAAACACGACTATAACAAGGTTACAGTAGAGCCATAACAAACAGCTTAATAACAATAAGTTTAAAAAATCAGTAATTTTCAACAAGATGTTACTGATATGTCAAGTATAAGTTAATAATAAGCACGTTCAGTCATTATCACCACCCTGATTTTCAAGTTTTGCCACATGTCAATTCAGGCATGAACAATAGAATGTGCATCTTAGCATATATGTATATTAATTAATATGACACTTAGGCGGGTGTACATAGGGTGTACACTTAGTAGGCGGGTGTACATAGGGAGGGATAAGAGACTTGGCATACAGATGCCACAGATACATGGAAGTTTACTATGAAAACACTCAAACAACTGTCTTCTTAATTACATTTTCCTGATTGACTAAACTTTATTTTATTTATTGATCAGTCAATTAAAAATGTCAACCTTTTTATTTATAACTATTTGATATACATAATTGCAAGCAATTAACATGTGTTCAATTCTATTCCTTGGTCATAAAACAATGTGCCATATCACAGTTATGGTCAATCTTGTCGTTCATTGTAAAGTTTATGTCGGAGAAATGTCGGAGCATTCGTAGCCACCATGACACAACAGTATATTTCATTGCAATGTAAATGGACTGGGCCACTAGTTAACATGAGTACATGAGAGAAGTGCTGCTCCCGCAGGGACCATCCAGTGTCTGCCAGACAGACATGGCGATTTATGTATCCCAAGATGCTATGGATGTTATGTGCAGAATGCGAGAATCATGACTAAACAGACATCTTGACGGCAAAACGTTCATTCTTCATCGTCCTTCAAATCAAATGATGTTGTGAGAGTTCTCAGAATGGATTATCCTTGTTTAGTCAATGACATGAAAGAATTCTATAAAGAAACCAAGGCTATAAAACGAACGAACGTTGCAGAAATCTTCATGATGTGGCCGTAGTGTATCAAGACAATGCCCACACAATCTGCCCAAGCTGGCCATTTTGTTAACACAAATCTTTCCGCATGTAAATGTCCATTACAAACATACATTACAAACCTAAACACCAAACATGTAATCACAATGTAATAAGACCACATCACAAAATTAAGAAAATGTGAAGAAAACATCTTTTTGTTAGAAAAATTATGCATTTATGCATCAAAATTCTTGGCCATGTATAGCAACAGCCAAATTATCTGTTTAGATGTATGTGTGACCAATGACCAAGCTTAGTTGAAGGAATATGATTGTGACTCACCAAATGACTCATTATAAGCATCTTAATCTATGCTATTTCACAATGGCAATGTAAACACAATGAAGCAGTCAATAGAAGAACAGCTTCAGAATATAAAACTGACTATACAATTGCAACTGAAGTTGTCCTCTGACAACTGTGTTTGCATAACGACATGGTTTGCTGGAAAATTTGGCTCACAAATAATATCGCCTATGTTTAATGGACATGATGCAAACTAGCAATGTCATTGTTGTTGCTAATCAAATCAGAATGCTTTGCAAAAGCCAATCTGGTTTCCTCTTTTAGCAAATAATCAAATCAAATAATCATGCGTGCATGTAGTAATAATCAAATTTGAATTTATTTTAAAAGTAGAAAGATTTAATTAAAATCATTCTATTAGAATACAATTATCTTGGTTGAATCATTGTTGCCTTTGCATTGTTTGCAGTATTTCTTTATTCCGTTATAGCAATCAAGACAGCAATCTGTGACCATTCATTATTTCTCTCAGAGTCCAGCATTGAAAATATATTTTTTTATTCTAAACAGACAGTTTTAGTGCATCTATCATTTCTTCCCAGAAGTGATATACATTATATCAAAACTATGCAGTAGTAGAAACAGAAATGTGCTCAGTGGAAAATGGAATTTAAATCAGTGTTATTCTTGGCAGTATTCGTCACAACATTATCATTATCTACAGATAGACAACAAATAGAGAAACAAACAAACACTAAAAACAATCAAATTGAAAAAAAAACTGACCCTATGTCAGTGAAGTGATCAGTCACCACTGCCCATTGGCTACATAGCAAGTAACACGTTCACTGTTGTACGCCAAATGACGTCAACAACACTAGTTAGTGTCAGCCAAACATTTACCCGACAACAATGAAGAGAAACACAGTGCAACATGTTAGAAGAAATACACACTGCATAATTATTGATTTTTAAATGCAATTTTCAAAACGTCAGGGAATTCAATAATGGCTATTCCAGAAACCTTGATGCTCTCTCTTATATTAATTTATGTGAATGAAAACAAATTCCCCCAGATATGATTACTCCCAAAATAGGAAGTGTTATTTTGAGAGTTTGATGTATTGCATGATTCTTTGCTGGGTTGTACACGCCAAATATGAAACCTTATTGCCTCTAAATTCTGCAATTAATGCAGATGAAATTTGCTTGAACGCAATATTTGCAATGCATATTGTTCAGGAATAAACAAAGCTTCTGATAACTGGCCTATTTACAGATGCAGCAATTATATTCCTCATTTGTTTCAGTGCCCACTGAGGTGTCTTATAGGAGTAATGTTGCTGCTTTCAGCTTAGAAACTTTACAAATGATTTGTAGGAAATGTTGTATATCCCTGCCACCTGTGTCCTATAAACAGAGGACAGAGACAGCTCAAAGGTAACATTGTGACAATAACACAATCCTTACTGACTTTTTGTTTACTTTAACTGTCACATGGAGGAAATATATTCAGGCAATGTCAAACACTTTTAGGCCTAAAAACATGACATGTTTTTTATGTATTTTTTCAAAGGTAAAAAGATGCAGGCTGTATGACATATTTGACCCCCTGTTTCTCATATTGTTTGTATACTATATCAAAAGGTTTTTTCTGACCTGATGAAATTTGTACAACAGATAGCAAGACATCTCAATGAACCTGTAGTCTTCACAGAAGTCTGGTATGCTTATGGAACACTTTTATGCACTTACACAAATCTGGGATAAAACTATACAGTTGAACAGCATTTAGTCAAACATGCATGCACACAGACATACACAGACGTACCCCTGCATGCACACATGCACGCACGCTATAAAAGCTGCGAAGACTACACATTGTATACTACATACCTTATCATCAACCTCCTCCTGCCGTCAGTTCCCACCAGACAGTTCGCATCACACAAACACACATGCAACAATGAACCGTCTCCAGCAGGCGAAGCCATTAGAATTACAATGTGCTAGTAGGAAAGCTGATTAAATAGGCGAGTGTTCCACACGATTCCCGTTCCACCTAATCCAGTAATCGGCAAACATCTAAGCAAATTTATCGACAAGTTCATTGAATTTTTGCCACTCCCTCCTGAATTCAGATCTTGACATTCGTCAGGGAGAGAATGGCGGTCTCGAGGCACTGTCCAGGAATTGCTTAGTGGAGCAAATATCATTTCATAATTGTCAGAGTTATGCCATAGGAGGTCTTAGGCTGGGTCAGCTGGTCAGACTCATCAGGGAGTCCATTAGATTGCTGCTCCCTTAACAGGACCTTTAAGGTTCTAGCAAGATGATCAAGATGACTAATTTGTGAGGAGGACTTGATTTGGCCCAGTAATACATGTTATGTAACGTGGTCAGGCCATATGGCCCACATGTTCTAGTTGTTCTGGTTGTTTCCAGCACTCGGCAACGTTCTATTAACTGACTAGTCTGTATGTTGTGGTTACTACAACTGTATGGTGTTTCAAGGTCTCATTAAACTAGTCGGCTTTTACTGAACATCATAGCCAAGCCCACCTTTATATGCTGGCACTGAGGGTGGTCACTGCCAGGGTGCAGTTAATGTGATCATCCGAGTCAGTCCTCAATGTTGAGAGCCAGGTTTTTATTCCAAACATACCCATGCTCGGCCCGGGTCTTGAACTCAGAACTCTGTCATGTAAAGCAGACGTGCTAACCACTACACAACCGTGCCTCATGCATGCGCTCACACACAGGTACATGCCTGCATTTCTTGCATGGGCCCACACACATGCATGGCTGTACCTCTTCCATACACCCATACACACATGCATGCCTGCATTTCATGCATGTACCCACACACATGCACAAGCCTGCACTTCATTCATGCACCCACATACACGTACGTACATGCCTGTCTTTCATGTATGCCCATTGCCCACACACATGTGCATGGCTTCACTTCTTGCATGCGCTCACACACATGCGTATGGCTGCACTTCTTGACATGACATGCACTAACAGACAGGAAAGCAATGGATTTAGTTTCTTTCTTTTCACGTTAATTTATCAACACTGTGTAGTAACACTGATGGTAAATCATCAACATTGTGTAGTGACACAGATGGTAAGTCATCAACATTGTGTAGTGACACCGATGGTAAGTCATCAACATTGTGTAGTGACACTGATGGCAAGTCATCAACATTGTGTAGTGACACTGATGGTAAGTCATCAACATTGTGTAGTGACATCGATGGTAAGTCATCAACACTGGGTGTTCATTTTATTATCACTTTATAACTTAATTTTCTAATGTTCCCTAAATTTCAGGCAAAAATGTTAAACAGAATACAGAGTTGCTTTTGTACTTTAGAAAGACTGGTGTTGTAGAATTGTTACACAGTCTGCATGGTATCCAAACATAATCCCACAGGACAACATCCCACTATGCTAAAAGTAGACAAAACCACACAATGTTAAAAGTAGAAAAAATTCCAGAATGTTAAAAGTGGACAAAATCCCACAATGCTAAAAGTGGAAAAAATTCCACAATGCTAAAAGCAGACAAAACCACACAATGTTAAAAGTAGACAAAATCCCACAATGTTAAAAGTGCACAAAATCACACAATAATTAAACATTAAAAAAGGTAGCAATTATTTGGTACATAGGGATTGTTTCTTGAGCTTGCCATGTTACAAATATTGACTTATTATTCCTGTTGTGTTCATTCTATTGGTTTATTGCTTTCTTGTTATCTTGTTGGAGGTAACTGATGTGATATCTGTCTTATTGGTAGCTGCACAAATGTCTAATAATTGTTAAGTAAATGTTGTACAGTTTGTGGGATTTTGTCTATATTACACCTGACCAAATAAGCCACTACATTTTAAAACAAACCCTTCAGTAATGTTGTCATCATTTTTAATCAGCTTTTTGTAGCATCCAGTCTTCAATTTTAAACCCTTCTGAAAATGACTGCTCCAAATCTGCCATAGATATGTAAAGTTAACAAATCTATGCTAAGCTGCAGCCTATGAGATGAGATTAACACTGTCATGTGGTTGTCAGGCACTAACTCAAGGGGAACGATACACACACACAAACCAGTGTTTTTCAGCAGGTGATGCATCAACAAAATGACACAATCTAGTCTCTTTCGGTGATTGCACAAAAGCCAACTGGGTGAACGCTGATAACTCTGCTACATCAAAAGGGAATTAAGGAAAAGTAGCTCTTCCTGGCGTTCACTGAACGGGGAAAGGATTGGGAATGTGTCAGATTAAGGGTGTTTTTATTGCCATAAAGGATTTATTTATTTTATTCGCATTATGTGAAGTGGGAATTTATTAAAGCTGCACAGAATATGAAGAATGGAAAGCAGCTTAGATATTTGACACTAACTGGGGTCTAGCTGTATCCCACAGTTTTACATATACACTATATATATATATATATATATATATAGTCGCGCCTCGTTATAACGCGGTGGTCGGGGTCCACGATATCGGACCGCGCTGTAAGCGAGGCGCGTTAGGTGTTCGCATATCTGCCACCAGGGAGCTACTAAACAACAGCGATCGCCGCCCGCTGCACCAAGTCCAAGAACGCTGTCGAAGTTCTGTGTGCTTGCAGCACTGTCTTATACGCCAACATGCAGTTTATGGAACTTATTAAACTTTTTATGCTAGCATCAACGTGTATTATTTTTAAATGTCACACCCTGATGATTCTTGAACTGAATAAAACACATGTACGTATATAGTTATGCCTTATGGAATAGATCTACTACGATGATGATGTACTGGCCAAGGCAATAGGCCTACGAATCGAAAATAATAACCTGGATCTGAGCAGCCGAAAACATATATGATTTGACAAACGTAGTATGTAAGCTGATAAAATACAGAAAACGACAATAGGTAGAATTAATAATTGCTTCACTTTGTCTTTGAACCGATCTCGACCAAAGCGCAAATTTATTACGCACCACTTAACATCGATTCATCGTTTCATATGCGGATGACGAATTCGTATTTTTTGTGCACCGGTAGAGCCTTGGGTTAGGAATTTGGCATGTTGGTTTCGCGTCGCGAAAACGATTAAATTTAGGATGTAATGGAAGCATGTCATTTCACCTAAGTGCATTTAAAACTGTTAATCTGATTCGTACGCGAGGCGTATTTGTGAATCTCGATTGCAATTTACAAACCGTCGAAGCGAAGCGCGAAGCCAGCAACAGCGATTGATGTCGGCGACAGCGCAAGACGAACAACACATTGATACTCGTTCATTGACATTGTTCGCCTAATGTTTCTTGAGAATTGTCAAAGCAATTCTAAGTAGGTTTAAGCAGGCCCATTTGGCATTTTCCCCTGGCGGCAGAAAATCGGGGTCCACGACCGACCGCGTTATATCCGAATCCGCGTAATAACGGGGCACGTTATAACGAGGCGCGACTGTATATATATATATATATATGTATATATATGTATGTATATATAGATATATATACATATATATATTATATATATATATACACATATATATGTATATATATATATATATATACACACACATACATATATATATATTATGTTACATTTCAACAATACATTTTACAATATTTATTTAAAATGATATACTTGTTAGCCTAGGCATGAGTAATTATTATGTTTGATACTAAGATTTTGTATACACTGTTGGAAACATTTTCACTCAAATAGCCTTCAAAGAATAACAAATATGTATAAAAACATCATATGAAATCTCATCAAAGCTTTTTTGACAAATCTCAGCTGAGAGGTGTATTCTTCAAAGGGAATATTCACACACTCAAAATAAGGTGAATATTACACGTTGCCTAACAATGTACCTTGCATTGAAAACATCCCGCTTTTGAAGAGTCAAAAATGTAAGTCCATTTTGATCTGCAGTGCTCTTCGCCACGTGGTTGGTTGGATGTGTCTATTAAATTAACTTCTAACACGTGAAAATGGACTTTCATTATTTTGTCTCCTCGACAGATATGTTGTTGAAGAATCAAATCACTGAATGCCATTTTTTGTGTGTCAGAAGTTTGTATAATAGACTCATATCCAACCAACCACATGGCGCCAATAAAAACTGACTTCCATTGTTTTGACTCTTCAACAGTGATTTGTGAGGTTGCCAACTATAATAACTGGTCATGTACACTTGCCATGTCAAGAGTACCTCCTCATTAGCGATTATATGTATGAGTTCCTCGTTCTTCACTGATGTACTGGGTGCACTCTGAATACAAACACTTGCAATAGTAGAAAACAAAGTTGTGTCAAGTCATTTGTATTCTATCAAAACACAGGGTCAGACAATAATTCACCTCTCTGATGGCAAAACATCAAAAGCCGAGACAGGTGCACCATGTAAGATGAAAGCATTACCTGCCTGCTGCATGCACTGTCCTTATTTCACACCTGCTTTATACATGTAAAACAATGCACAGCGATTTTTTTTAATAGTTGAATACCTCGTAGTTTTTTAGAATCGTTAAAGTTAAACAGCAGCACAGGAATGTTAAAATAGGAAAGCAGATTGATATTTTTTTTTTTTGCACTCAGAATCTGATAAAGTCACATATAAGAGAGACGTGTGATTCAAAAGCTGCCACAAAGCATAATAATCAGAGTTTCAGTGAAAGGGTGACCAATGTGCCTTGTAAGGGGAAAAGCAAATTAATATAGGGCCTATATCATCAAGTTAAAATGTGAATGTTATTCTTACATGACACTGTAAAAAAAAAGACAAACATATGTCAATACAAGGACAAAGACATACGACAGCAAAACATGTGTGACTTCACTTGTTTAATTGGTCAAGTCCATCTTGGGTCTCACCGGACATTGCTAACATGATTTGTCACTTAACCAACATGGTTATGTTTAGGGTCTAATAGTAAGTTTTTAGACACTTTGAGGAACGCGTTGTTCACCACACTGTCTACATCATGCCGTACAGACAGCTACTGCTGTCATTAAGACATCTTTTAATTTGTGCATACATCCATTATTGGAAACATTTCCATTTTTGATTAAAGTAAATGTTTGAAGGAAAATACAATATAGCACAAAACAATAAAACCACTGTGTTCCATATTACGCTAAAATCTTTGGGAAACCCAAGCTCAGCAGTGTGCCAAAGCAAGTGTTAGGCAGTTTCTACTTGGCTAGGAATTCCAGCTGGATCGGTATGTCAAGGAGCTATGGAGGATAAGCGAGTTTAAACAGGTTGGTTTTTAGGTGAGGGTAAAATGCTATTATACTTTCTGTTGACCTAGCGCTAACAGTGAGTGAGTTCCATAGAGTTGGTGTTGCAACTCAGAAAGCTCTAGTTCCGATGTTTGTCTTAACACTGTATCCATCTAAAATAAAATGCACAAAAGAATGAAGATAATATGAAGATAGAAATAGTGAAGAAGTTGATGTGGAGTGTTATTGGATACTGTGAAACAAACAGAGACCTTCAAGATGTGTTTTTGGTCGATAACTGAAGGAATACGCCAGAGACTGTGGACAAACAGTGGTCCTTTATACACGGATGAGGAAACCACTGGAAAGGATAAGAAGGACTGGTCAGGAAACTTCATTTGAGAGAGGGACGTTTGAGAGAGGGACATTTGCTTTGGGCTGCTCAAGGCACTTTACTGGCAGATATGTTTATTCTAACACCATCTCGACTTCTCTGGGAAGCATTCATCCATGTTGTAATTACTGCACGAAGAATATTCGTTCACATATGTACCATTGTTTATAGCCTGGTACTCATTTACACAGCTGAGTGAACTGTAGCAATGTGCAGTGAATGATATTGCCCAAGCTTTGAAATGATAGCAAGAGGATTCGAACCCGGTTTCTCTCGACTGAGTGCCCAATGTTTTAACCACTCCGCGCCCATCAAATAAAATTATGAAAAAACCTCAAATTTAATTTTAAAATGCACAATTTAATTATTTCTTGCAGCAAAATGTTAAGTTTTTTCATAGACAATGTTTGAACATTGAACGTGCCATCATGTCATTGAATGCAGACTGCCAGCACACAATAACATAAACTGCTAAGATCAATAAAACCCCACTGAGTCAGTGTCCCTGTTTAGATTGGTCCTATGCAATATAAAATCTGTCAAAAAACGCATTAATCTACATCCGGCATGACATTAGAGTGAGGCTTTCAAACTGCAAGATAAAAACTGGTCCTTTTTTCGCAAATCAATTATTTCATGGTACTGCGTGGATGGGAGGAAATAGTGACAGTGGCGTGATGAATCGGCTGTCATGTTTAGGTGGCGTTAAGTGGTTACAAAACGGACTCATGAAATTGGAATATAACAATAACCTGTTTCTTGGTTTGTGTTTGGTGGCCGCCCATATTTAGCAGGTGTTCCAACAAAACTATTTCAATATGATAGTATAATGATGGCCATTACCCACCGGGTAGTGTCATGCATGCCTGTTCCTAGTCACAGTCTTCGTATAGCTGTAGTATTGATTTCAGGTGGAAAACAATTTCATTTCTTTAATATATGTGTTCCCTGCTGTCTAATCGACGAAAATTAGGTTCGCATTTCAAAATTTGACCACATGTGTGTGAAGTTTGGATATTGCTGATTCTGTTTCTGTTAATTACAGTAATTGGTAACCCCAACTTGGTATTGCATCAATGGTTGGTATCTATTTTATGAGCATTGGATACGACCCACAGTTGAATTTGGAGGCATCCTGAGCCTCAACCAACTACACCTCCAGGATGATGGTTGGCAAAAAATTTATATTTCTCATATATTGCATTATTTTTTTCAAATTAATACTGCCCTTTCTCGTGGTTATATTTAAAAATGATGAACATGACGAAAATGATGGAAAATTACGAGTTTTTACCGGTGTGCCCATAGATGCTCCAGCACTCAATACAAAGTTGAAATGACAATTATCTTGCTAATACACTTATGAGATTATGACACACAGCTGCCATAAAAATGCTACTGTGATTGACATAATTATTACATAATTATTACATAATAACAAACTATACATTATTTTTAAAATCTTCCAATTCAGCATCTCATAAACTAAAAACTAAATAAATTGTCAAATGCAACATTTGGTAGAATAGGACAGCATTTGTACATCAATAATAAGTCAGACAGCCACCCACGTTGAAGGACCTTTCCCTTAACCCAGGGCAATGCGGAATTAACATGGCTCAGTTGACATACCCATGCATACAGGACACATGATCTTGTCATTCCTTTCTCACTATGTTAGCTTTCTCATTAGCGCCACGGAAATCATCCCACGATGAACCAACAGTGTACACAACAGGCACATGAGACAGGAGGGAGTTCTTTTTAAATGGCAAGTAAATGGAAGTAGACTTGGGAGTCAGAACCAGGTGCACACACATGAGCTTGTGTCCTGGGAGACCACTAGCACTACAGACGCAACAAAGGGTGACCTCCACAGAGCTCCCGAGAGTATGTTTTTTCATGCCCAATTACCCACACATGCGCCATCTTTAAAATATTTTATGACAATTTAAAGTTGATTTAAACTGGTCTGGAAGTGTCTGAGTAATACAGACAAAGATACGAGAGCAATAGCAGTTTTGTGTTTGGTGAACATTTCTCTCGGGGAAGCTCCTACATTTCTAGTAGGAGTCTCCCTGACCTATAATTATGTTTTGGTGATATGTTTGGTCATATATGCATTATGTTACATAATGTTGTTTTGGTTTAACTGAAATGTTCATGGTATTGTATGTATGTATCGATTTTATATATATATATATATATATATATATATATATATATATATATATATATATATATATATATATATATATATATATATATATATGTGATGCCACACGCCAAAACCAGGCTCTTCTCTACAATTTTACAAAACAATTTTATTACAGATTCAAATAGAGAAGATACACAGCTTTAAAATTACACCAACATGAAGAGTGTACCTTACTCCTGGGCCAAGATATTACACTTTTAGTGTACATGTTCTTGGACTAATAGTTTTGAGAAAATCAGCTTTAAAAAACAGCATTGAAAAATTGCTTCTCCCATAGCAACCATGCACTTATAATGCTCCAAATGGAATGAAATTTTGTATGTTCCTCCAGTAGGTGTGTATAAATTAGATGCAGAAGTATAAAGTGGAAAAAACCTATTATTTATTGAATGCCACCTCATTTACTACCAGGTTTGGTATTCCCGGAGAATACCGCGAGCACTGGGTGCCGAACCCCTAAAGTAAATCCCTGAAATATCTGAAAATAAAACATTATTTACACATTACATACACAATAACACTACAATGTCAGTTTCCCCAATTTGGAAAGTTCGCTTCCGCTGGCGCTGAGCTAACCAGTGCAGGCTCCATGTGGTCTTCCCCTGCCCCTGCCGAGGCGACTTCCACGGGCTCGACGCGGCCTTCGAAGTAATCTTCAATCACGGCAGCTATAAATTGCTGTCCTCGAGATTGCACCCCCTCGCACGATCCAACTCGGTAGCTAAATAACCTTCTTTCGATGCCACAGTGCAATTCTTTAACGAATGGAAGACGAAAACAGCGACCGAAACTGGCGAACAAAGACGAAAGGAATGTGTAAACAAGCCGACTGCGCATGCGCGCTTACGTTTTCGACCAATCAGCGAGCGTTTTGCAACTTCCATAGCAACAACAGCACTTTGTTGCTGGATAAATTATGTATAATAGGAGCTGTTCCATTGGTCTAGAGTAAGAGATTCCCAATCACACGTGTAGTTCACATCATAAGCTTTCCAGCCATGTATAACATGTGGGGTTTCCCACTTGTAAGCGAGCGAAGACAGTCGATCAAAAACGCGTAAAAATGGCTTTGTTTCAGACTTCTCAACCACGACGCTAATCAGGGGCTTCAATAAGGTGCTAAATATTACTAGTTTGAACAATCTTTCAGCTTATATAAATGGATTTATGGAAAGATGGATAATTTTGCTGATCGATTCCGTCGTTAACCCATTTTCGACAATTCAAACGTACACCATGCGTTTTAGGCTCCTGCGCCGAACTAAATCTAGCGAGAAGCGCCTGGTTTTGGCGTGGCACATCACATATATATGACTAATTTATGTTTTATTTTTTATGGGTGAAAATAAAGCGCAACAATCAACCAATCCTTGTTCTGACTTCATGCAGGAATTCAAGCCATGATTTTTATGAGTATAAATATATAAGATATACAACAGGAGGATGTAACTATAGTCACAAAGTCACAACCCTTGAAGTGATTCATATGATTGGCATTTGAATGGAGAATCACTTGAATGATAAGTTATTCTTACAAGACCAATTCAGCTGACACTTTGTTCACAGGTAGATTCATTGACACAAGGCAGAATAAAGTCAGACGGACATTACTAAACTTTTGCTTTGTGTTGCGCGACTGGGTCAGCATACATTCCAGGACTGGTCCGATCGAGTACGTTGTACTATAAAAATTGTGGCAACTCGTGTGCACTGCCATGATCATAGTGTTATATTCCGAACTACGGTGGTATCGAATCAGCTCAACAACTGTTGCGCCAGTCAAATCAACACAAGACTTGAGTTTTGCTAAATTGTGGACCAGCGTACATTGCATGACGGATCTGTTTTAAGTCGAATAAACACACAACTCACAATAAAAGTTTAGCAGTGTATGCCAGGCATAAGGAACAGGCCGGCTGTAAACAGCAAACAGCACTGGCCATTTAGAACTGGTACATGTCTGAAGTACCAATGGGAAAAGAACAAAAACAAAACACCGTTTTGTGATGAATGAGAGTAAAATTCCCTTAACAATCAGTAGATTTCCCTGAAGTTTACCTATAATCTTTAACAGCGACTGAACACCAAAGGTAAAATAACAGATATATACAAATTATGTTTCCTTTCCTGATGCAGCTGTGGTTCTGACAATGAAATGTCATGAACTGCAAAATAGTAAACATAATAATGGATAATCAGAGCCATATATGGTATGGGGTGTCATGTTGCCGATGCCCCTGAGTCACCCCATGAATCACACAACCACCTATCAGACCACTTCAGTAATGTGATAGCAAATGAAACAACGTGAAACTAGACAGCGCGCTTGGAATGTTAAAGGTGTGCTAGCCGTGGGCTTTCAGTGAAGCATGGAGAGACCAGGTGATACCAGGTAATCACCTGTCCAAATATCTCCTGTGGCTGTCACATAAAACTTAGGTCCATGCACAGTTTATATATCAGGAAAAGCTAGATTCTACACACAGGGTTCAGCCCTGATTACAACACAACTAGTTAAATAGTAAACAGGTGCAGTGGCTCTGTGACAGAGCATTGGGCTGTCACTCATGAGGATTGGGCTGTCACTCATGAGGACCACAATAACCACTTGCTGCCATTTCGAAACTTTGACAATTTCGTTCACCCCACATTATGTGTGTCTTTCAGAGGAGACACTAAAAGCTGTTGGTCCCTTCTACCTGGTGTCTATGCCAGAGGAAGTAAAAGACCCCATAAAGGGAAACAGAAAAACCAGTTGTTGACTCACTAATTCTACAGAATGAAAACTCTGTAAATATATACCAGTCCTATGTTAGCCATAAACAAGGCTGTTTGGAGTTAAATGCCATAAGTCAACCAGGCATAAGGATTGTTGTTAGTAAATGGTGACCATGGAATACTTACCCTGATTTTGGTATTGGTTTTGTGGAGTGATAAACCTGGTTTGTGGGTTGGTGATGAAGTTAGACATTCAATAGACATAAAGAAACTGTTCCCTGTTGAAATGATAGAGCTGAGCTAAGCCTCCACCATCAAGTATAATAGTATAGAATGTACAACCATGTTATAGTGTGGAGCGGTGGTCTAATGGTTACGGCACCTGCCTGTAGATCAAGAGGACGGTTCAGTTCCACCTCTGCTGTTTTGAAGCTTGGGAAATTTCGTTCACCCCACTTTGCCTGTGTTTTTCGGAAGAGACAGTAAAATCTGTTGGTCCCTTCTATCTGGTGTCCATGCCAGGGGAAGTAAAAGACCCCAAACAGGGAAATGGAAAAAACCTGTGATGGACTCACTAACTCTAGAGAAGGGCACTCTTAATTAAATAAACCCTCAGTGCAATATCCTAGGACTTTGCCAAGTAATTATCCAGATGTAGTTACTCTAAAGACTAAATATGGTAATGTATTTATATTGCAGACACATAATGATGTTTCACATATAATACATATCCACACTTAGATATTATGTATCATTATATTTCACATATAATACATATCCACACTTAGATATTATGTGTCACTGGCACAATCACAACTTGGACTTAACACATCCTTATGGGAAAATCCCAACCAGTGGTTATAAGTGGGGTTGTAAACATGTATCAAGGTTATATACCAGTCATGGGGGCCATTGTTTTTCATGTTTTATACTAATGGCTGACAACCTATCTTCACATGTGTAATATTATACATCTGTAAACTGCCACAACAACCTAACAGAATTACCTATGCCAAGTTGAGAAATGACAACGTACCTAGCTCACAAAATTCACCCCTAAGAAATGTTTTATTTGCCTGCATCTTTGAATTCTAATAAAGTAATAATTGTAATAAGGATTGTTTACAATGACTGTAACCTCCAGAAAATCTTCGCCCAAGTCTGTGTACAGTAGCTTGAATCTGTAGAATAAGATTTCACATACCCCACACCAGAGAACCAGAAGCAGTCACTAAACCACAAACCTTAGATTGGAATCACTCCATGGAGAAAAGATAGACAGAATGGGCACATTTATAAATACAAGAACAACATGATAGATACTCACTGACCCACACATTTACCCCATTACTTGTTAGATGCTTATGGATAAACGCAACAACCAGTTTCACCAAAGTAGCCATTTATCGTACACTTCTAAAAATAGTTTCTTCCCAACTACAGTAAAAGGCAAGAATTCTGTAGCATCAAACATTTATTTTTAGTAACCCATTAGACGCCCATAAGAAGCCTTTTTCAACACCTGACAGACTAAGCTGATCTATGCAACACTGGCGCGATGTGTCCCCAGAACATAACTTTGACAGTTACTTGACATTATACAGATATTGCAAAGAATATACATGCAAGTAACACACACCTATAATGTTGCTTGTATGGTCACACATTCAACCAGAAAACAATGTCGCTGTCGGAGCTGCCAAACTACCCAGTAGCACCAGTAGCTACCACTTTGTTCCAGGTCAGCTAGCCTATGCATAGTGGTGATTAATGTATAGACACTACCCCACCCAGCCCACCTGTTGCCCCCTGAACAGCATCCCAGCAAACCCCTCCAATGTTCCACCATGTATAATGTAGTTTACCACTAACTACTATGTGGTTCACTCACCAGTGGATCAGTATGTGTGTGGAGTAGTCCAAGCAGCAGTGTCCTAGGCAAGACTGTCACCTCCTGCACTGACACATTTGGTCCAGTTAGCCAGCATGGGCAATTAAAGTTACACATGGCTGCACACAGGAGGAAAGGCCAAGGGTATGCAAATGTTTGTGTGGTGGCCTCATAAAACTGGCGTAATTGATCTGTAATGTGTAATCTGTTTGCTTTGGCATTCAAGTGTTAGTTTACTGTCATTTATTTGCTTTGGCAAAATAACTTGGTGGCTTATGTTACCCAATCCTGAAGTAATTTTTTGAGCAGATATTTCAATATTATGTACACACATTTGCCTGGCTACATAGTTATTATTGCTACATGTGGGTTGAGACCTCTCCTCTCTTGCACAATGTCTACCTCTCTGATCACATGATTATTATGAAAATCCTCACTCCATCTCCCCACATGACTGTCCTCATCCCTACATCCACTCCATCTCCCCACACGATTGTCCTCATTCCTACTTGACTGTCCTCATCCCTCCATAACTGACCTAATCCCTACACCCACTCCATCTCCATACATGACTGTCCTTATCCTTACATGACTGTCCTCATCCATACACCCACTCCATCTCCCCCACATGACTGTCCTCATCCTTACATGACTGTCATCATTCCTACACTCACTCCATCTTCCTACTCAACTGTTCTCATCCCTACACCCACTCCATCTCCCTACTCGACTGTCCTCATCCCTAGACTCACTCCATCTCCTTACAAGACTGTCCTCATCCCTACAATCACTCCATCTCCTTACATGACTATCCTCAACCCTACACCCACTCCATCTCCCTACTCAACTGTCCTCATTCCTACACCCACTCCATCTCCTTACATGACTGTTGTATGCTGTGGCATGTCTATGATCTCACAAAGGAGGCCACACCTAGTCACCCATGCTAACATGTAGCGAAGCAATGGAAAAATACTTCAAAAAAAGTAAGCCGGGGGGGCTGGGACCAATGGCCCCCTGAATACGCCAAACCGGGGGAGGGGGGGCATGGACCAATGGCCCCCTGAATACACCACTGGTTGTATGGTACAGTGATTACTGGTTATTACATGTAGCTACATTATGTATAAAAGTGAGAAACCCATAAATTGCAATCAATCAAATGTGTCAAGCTAAATGTATAGAACCGAAGCAATCAACAACATCCATGGAAACTACTGGTATGAAATCAGTAACAACACTGATCACTTTTAATAATAGTTTGCCAGTCTACAGCTGGTAGTGTATGTGATTGATCTTTGCTCTAATAGAAGTCTGCTTTTTGTTGTTATATGCAATGTATGAGTTTTATTTTGGTTAAAGGTCAGTGGTTTCATCTTTGATGTGTCAGCAAGTGATACAATGATGTGGCAAGTGATAGATTGATGACATTGGTGTCTGGTCTCAACCTCCTGTTTCGAAGGCCAACCTCCCATACCCCTCCCCCCATTTTAGGGCCATCATCCCACCTGTTTTGGGGCCAACCTCCCACCTCCTGCCACCCCCACCCGTCACTGAAGCCTAGTTGGGGAGGTGGCCTTGTGTTGCTGATCCTTCAAAGTGAGCATTCAGCTTCAAGTTGTCAGTTCCACTTTTCAGGATCAGAAGATTCAACATTCAATGATCTCTGATTCACAACATGGGAGCCAAAATGTTCTGCTGTGCAATGGGCTGTGCTCTGCATTTTATTCAGTGCAGTTAAGGATAAGTTCATGTGCTGGTCACTTGACCATCTAGATGGTCAGTTTGGATGGTTGGTGTACATATAATTATTCTGACCTGAATACAGTTAATATCATGGTTTACTGTGATCATACAATGGTTAATACACAATTTGTATGTGTTGGTCTAATTGGATTGAGAACATGAAATAATATCCTCCTGATTAAAAAAAAAAAAATTATACACATTCATAAAACATGTATTTGACTAAGACAAACTGACTGGTTATGAAATGAAGGCACTAGCATAAACCAGCCCTAGTTGATATTATCTGACTGGCCAAATAGTTGGACCATCATCAGCCATAGTCAGTAATGGAACAGTAATTCCACTGCACACAAGCATACTTGCTTGAGTGCTTCCATACTTAGTCATCAGTCATGGCAATCCTAAGCTGGAATCTATTTTCATGGCTTTTCATGGACTCTTGTCCAAATGAGAGGATTTTCAAGGCTTGAATTGAATAAGTGTAGACGTGAATGACTTTCTGGGATCATACATATTACTGATGGATGACTATAGACTAGGTACCATGGTGTTTGTCTGTCTAGAATGACCATGTTGCCTGTCTCTGTCTAGCAAGACCATATTGTCTGTCTCCATCTAGTATGACCATGTTGTCAGTCTCTGTCTAGCACGACCATGTTGTCTGTCTCTGTCTAACATGACCATGTATTCTGTCTATGTCTATAACAACCATGTTGTCTGTCTCTGTCTAGCATGACCATGTTGTCTGTCTCTGTCTAATACGACCATGTTTTATGTCTAGTATGACCATGTTGTCAGTCTCTGTCTAACATGACCATGTTTTCTGTCTATGTCTATCACAACCATGTTGTCTGTCTCTGTCTAGCATGACCATGTTGTCTGTCTCTGTCTAGTATGACCATGTTGTCAGTCTCTGTCTAACATGACCATGTTGTCTATCTCTGTCTAGGCCAACTCCACTGTCTGCATGGCTTCTTGTTCAAACTCAACATTTCTATTGACATCACAGCATATCATTGCTACAGTTTATTGTGATCATTACTACACATGAGCTTACCTTTTTGTTTATTGTGATCATTACTACACATGAGCTTACCTTTTTGCAGTGTTCACTGGTTCATTCTATGACAGTTTCAGCATCTGAAACAAACAGATACAATTAATATACTATCATTAAAAATAACACAATAATTTTGCGTCTTAACTTTGGCTTCAACACAGCAACCAACAGACAACACGGCCAGACAGAGAGACTGACAAAGACAGGTGGAGAAACTAGCACAGGTAGGTAAAGGTAAAGGTAGGTTCTTATATCCAGTCTGTATGATCACCTAAAGCACTTTACACTTCACCACCTGGCAGACCTGTTCATTCCAACACCAACTGTTGTCTGTCTCTGGGAAGCATTCAGTCAAATTGAAATTACTGCACAAAGACTAATAATTCACACCCCCCATAGTCAGGTACTCATTTATATGTCCTGAACTGAAGCAAGATGGAACGAAAAGAATTTCCCAATTTTCAAAACAGCAGCTAGAAGATTTGAACTCTGATCCTCTCAATTGACAGTTCTGTGTTCTAACCACTGAGCCACTGCACCCCACAAGATGCAGCCAGATGACGAGATTAGCACAGGTGGCATTTAGGTCTGTCATGGTGCAGCCTCTAGTATGCCTTGTAGTTTTAGCAACTTGGTTTTATCATACATAACTCTGCAGCTGTTCTATCAATGCCTCAGTTATGTCAGTTATGACGGCATGTGTCAGGACATCTATAAATGTCATGGAGATCCCACAGGTGTCACCTGTGTGACAATCTCTCCTGGACTCAATTCTAAAGGACTGACTGACTGATGTAAATACCAGTGCAGTTATACTTAAATTGATGCATAAATGTTTGTTTGTTAACAGATTATGTTTTATGAGAACAAACCCGCAGCAGATACATCATATAACATGCATGAGAGTACAGATACAACACTGCCCTAGCAGGCATGTCACATGGTTCTCAGGGTACAAATACAACACTGTGTCTGAGCAGGCATTTCACATGATCCTCAGAGTACAGATACAACACTCTGTGTGAGCAGGCATTTCACATGGTCCTCAGGGTACAGATACAACACTGTGTGAGCAGGCATTTCACATGGTCCCCAGGGTACAAATACAACACTGTGTGTGAGCAGGCATTTCACATGGTCCTCAGAGTACAGATACAACACTCTGTGTGAGCAGGCATTTCACATGGTCCTCAGGGTACAAATACAACACTGCATGTGAGCAGGCATTTCACATGGTCCTCAGAGTACAAATACAACAGTGTGTGAGCAGGCATTTCACATGGTCCTCAGAGTACAGATACAACACTCTGTGTGAGCAGGCATTTCACATGGTCCTCAGGGTACAAATACAACACTGCATGTGAGCAGGCATTTCACATGGTCCTCAGAGTACAAATACAACACTGTGTGTGAGCAGGCATTTCACATGATCCTCAGAGTACAGATACAACACTCTGTGTGAGCAGGCATTTCACATGGTCCTCAGGGTACAAATACAACACTGCATGTGAGCAGGCATTTCACATGGTCCTCAGAGTACAAATACAACACTGTGTGTGAGCAGGCATTTCACATGGTCCTCAGAGTACAGATACAACACTCTGTGTGAGCAGGCATTTCACATGGTCCCCAGGGTACAAATACAACACTGCATGTGAGCAAGCATTTCACATGGTCCTCAGGGTACAAATACAACACTGCATGTGAGCAGGCATTTCACATGGTCATCAGGGTACAAATACAACACTGCATGTGAGCAGGCATTTCACATGGTCCTCAGGGTACAGATACAACACTGCGCGTCATAAGACTATACTTCAATTGTGTCTGTACAACATCCTGAACAGCTACACAACCATCTGAATAACAGCTTCCAACAATCCACAGTTATCAGTTCTGATAATGTGGAAAAAGAGTCTACCAATAAAGTGAATTTAACATTAAATACAAACCTGTCTAAATATATAATAAAGAAGTGTAAATACTGAAAATATGTTATTGAAAAATATATTTTCAAGGTTCATATTATTGAAAGTAATCATGTTTGCAATGTAAATAATGCAATATCTTCCAATGAGGTAAATTGGATATTGGCAAATGTGATATTTGTATGAACACATTTGATATCTAAATTGTGAAAATTTGAAGTATTGTTCATTTAATGCATTTAATACAAAATTATTAACATTAAGATAAACTAGATTCAACTACTTTTGCATGGACAAATTTGTGGTTTGGCTACAGAAGTTGGCTGACAGGAAGGAAGCAGTCTATAGCCACATTAATGTCCCTCCTGGGACAAAAGCACACGTCATTAATCAGTCAACTTCCTTTCCTTGAATCAACTGTTCTCACCTGACAATCTTCATAGAAAGAGGCAAGCCGGAAGTACTCAAGATCGTTCCATATAAATGATTTAAGGTTAATGTAACTGCACAAATTATTTAGTTTATAACTTTATAAACAACAGGATGAACAAGAGCACTGTAAAAATACCCTATAATTGTTGTGTTGTTGGGACTTCAGAGCTGAAAAGAGCAGTTCATAAACGTTTTTGTAACTTTACAGCTATAGGAAATGTTATACAAACATCAGATTTACAGTCTGCATATGGACACCAATGCCTCAGTTTGAGCTTTCTTAGCTTCTATGCTATAAAACAGTTTGTGGCTGTGTCTGTCTGTCTGACTGTTTGTCTGTCTGTGAGTCTGTCTGTCTATCTGTTCCCTCAGATCTCTGTCAGTTTCACATGTATGGGGCTGACATTCTGTAGGTGTCCCCGGGGGCCCATGGGGATGGTTCATACGTTAAAAAAATTATAAAAATTCCCTGGTGGTTATATTACGAAGGAACCTATGTGGACATCTGACGTAGATGATGTAACTCAGAACAATTGTTTGCAGCTGTGCATGTTTTCTACGATATATTAAGTTCCTTCATATGGTACAAACTTTTCATGAAACCGTTGTACATGATTTTTGGGGCCATAAAGTTGTCATTGCCATTGGCATCGCCCTGTTAAAACTTGAATGGTCAGTGCAAAGAGAGACAAGTTCTTGTGGTGGCTGTCTTTTCTCATGTGCAATGCTGGGCAACTCCACTAGTTTACTATAAAACAACGATGTAACCACTTTTCACAACAAGCCTCGTTCTATTTCACAGGTACATTACGCCTCATTTGAAGGGTGATTTCCCATGACTGACACAATACAAAGGTGCATAGTTTCATCTGTTGCATATCGGAAATGCTGCATTAGGAATGACCACACCCACTATCCATTGTTTGCAGACAACAGTCGACATTGTTCACTGCCTTCCATGGGGTCTGGTCCATTTCAGTCATTAATTCACAACAACATGGTGCTCACAACAGCAACACAACAACATGGTGCTCACAACAGCTGCACAATATGGTGCTCACAACAGCAACACAACAACATGGTGCTTGCAAAACAGCAACACAACAACATGGTGCTTGCAAAACAGCAACACAACAACATGGTGCTCACAACAGCAACACAACAACATGGTGCTCACAACAGCAACACAACAACATGGTGCTCACAACAGCTGCACAATATGGTGCTCACAACAGCAACACAACAACATGGTGCTTGCAAAACAGCAACACAACAACATGGTGCTCACAACAGCAACACAACAACATGGTGCTCACAACAGCAACACAACAACATGGTGCTCACAACAGCAACTCAACAACATGGTGCTCACAACAGCAACACAACAACATGGTGCTCACAACAGCAAAACAACAACATGGTGCTCGCAACAGCAACACAACATGGTGCTCACAACAGCAACACAACAACATGGTGCTCACAACAGCAACACAACATGGTGCTCACAACAGCAACACAACAACATGGTGCTCACAACAGCAACACAACATGGTGCTCACAACAGCAACACAACACGGTGCTCACAACAGCAACACAACATTGTGCTCACAACAGCAACACAACATGGTGCTCACAACAGCAACACAACAACATGGTGCTCACAACAGCAACAACACCTCCTATGAAAGCGGCTTTTTAGCCTTAGTATGAGTCTCACAGACCCTAACTTGACAATTGTATACTATATGTAATTATTATATGTATGCTTTTACATACTCACTTGTTCAGTGATATGTACATTTGTCTAAATAAAGTACATATGTCTGTCTGTCTGTCTGTCTGTCTTGAAAGCATCAGCTATTTAAAACCCACTGTTGTTTGTGACAACTAAATTTTTATTGCTTTAACCACCTCAACTATGCTTATTTTCTTGTTCATAAACTCATTTAAAAAGGGAGTTATCATTTCCAAATCATGACCATGGAATTAAAATAATGATCTAGCCCCACAAATGACATGTACGATGGTTACACGAGTTCAGTCCTAGACTGTATAAAAATGTCACAAAATTGACTCCCATGACAATGACAATATAGTCAGCAAATGTCAGCACCGGCACCACAGTAGCGATGATGGATTGTAATATATTCTTGATCGCTCACTAATCACCTTACGTGGATCAATAAGACACTAGACTCAATCTGACCACATGGAGCAGCAAGAACGTACAAGAGTATTAGAGTATGGCTATCGATCACGTTTGGGTGTTAGAGGGCTGGCAGGATGGATTTACTGGACTAACGCCTGCAGACTGCCCTACAACCATGACATTACCAGCAGTGAATGTTGCTGAATATGACGAATGTTAAATTTTGTGGTTTAATATAGATGCTATGATGATGTTTGTTGGGTAAATATGACTGTTATTGGGGGTATTAACAGTAGGTAAATGAAAACAATATAAACACTGTGTTTTCTGTTTCATTTTATGGAAAAATTTCCAGTAGAGCCTGTACAAGATTCTTATTTCATTTTAGTCAGTCCTTGTACAGGCCCTACTGGAATTTTTCCATAAAATATTTTTTAAATGTCTATTTGGGAAGATAAATTGGGAGATATGTTGTCTTTCCATATAAGCTTAGGTGAAAAAACAAGGAAATAAAGAACCAGCTAGTAAATTACTAATGTGGTAAAACAAAAAATATGATGTTGATCTGTGTGCATGCGTGTCCGTGTATGTGCATGCGTGTATGCGTGCGCGCATGGGTGCATGCATGTGTGCATGCATACATCCGTGCGTGATAATATCATTTTATGAGAGGAGAGCTAAATTATACCTGTTGATTGGTAGAAATGAAATCTATTTCACCAAATTTACACGAAGAACCCAGTAATTAAAGTCTACATTGCTACACTGTACATGACGTTGCTACGGTTACTGGCACCAGTGATATATGTGTAAACCTGTGTCGAACTCTACCTGAGTACAATGCTACCTGTGGGTGGTCACACTTCAGTGAATGCAAGGTATTTCAGGTGAGGAATCCTCTGCAGGGCATCACACTCCAACTACCTGGAATAGTAGACAGAGTGTCAGTGTCAAATGTCGGGCCCCATGGAGGCTCACAAAGGCAGATAAAGTTCTTGTTATCAGATGGTGCATCTCCCTGCTAGCATACTGTTGTCCTCACACAGGCATACTTTTTAACCCAGGGTCCTAATGAAAGAACTGCTTTCAGCATGTGCTTAAGTACAAGCCAACTGTCCGGGTGACAATCCCACAACCATTGTGTTCGTTAACTCTGTGTAATTAGTTAAGCATAGTGAGGTATATGGTTACTTGCTGGGAGTGCAGGTTGAAGTGTGGTAATTTGCTCATAATGGCTGGGTCTACACAAGTGCCTGCAAGGATGACAAACAAAGCTGGCCAGTGTGACCATATAGAGGTCAGCATATTAGTCATAAACAGTTCATTCATTCATCAATTCATTCATTCTTGCGAGGTAGTTAGCATCATTGATTGAGCACGGCATGGATGCTTCTGCAGTGGCTCATGAGAGATGGAATCCACAGCAATTTACACATCTACCCCCTGTGTGGGATCTTTTACTGGTGGGCAGAAATAGAGTAACAGGAACAAAGTCATGGTAATAAAATCACAGTTCTGACTAGGAAAAGTCACATGGAAATAAAGTCACAACATTGTTTTATTCGAAGACTATAATATTATACTATATGCAAAAGTACAGTCTTGCACGTTTTCATTATTAATTGAGCACAATATATTTTTATGATTAAGATGAATAATCCCCCTGGATATGTATACAGTATTTATAAGAACATAATTTTATTTTAACCCACAACTATTGAGTGATAATGTTTATTTTCGTAGTAATTTATTACAGTGTAGTACTTGAATTTATTTTAAAATAATTGGCAGCTTTTACACTGTAAAGTATATGTAAGTTATGATATAAAAATATTTGATTCTGAAGAAGAAGATCTGATCATGGAGGAACCATCTGGATCCTGTGATCAGAATCGTCATAAGGTAAGGTAACCTGTTTTATTAAATAAACATTTCACTGGAGCCATCCACAAGTTCTGGCTTAGACAGGGCAGTTTAGTGGCCAATAACAGAGTCAGCTTTGAAAGTAGCTTCTCAAGAGTCATTAACAAAATAGTTAGGTGACCAAATGCTTCTGTGATCTGTAATCATGTGTCAATATATAGTGTTTTGTATTTAGTAGTTCAACTAATGTCATAAAAATACAGAACAATAACACAGGCAAAGTGGGGCAAATGAAACTGCCCAAGTTTTGAAATAGCAGCAGGTGGTTTTGAACCCTGGTTCCTCCATGCCCTACACACAGCCACCCCACCCCATTTCAATTAAACTATTGTATTTCACCACATTCATGATTCAGCATCACTCAGGTCTGCCATGATTGGAGAATTTGGTACATTACATAAACTGAACACTGTTTCAGTTATTGGTTCTGATAATATGGAATGTGATCCCATCATTAGGATCCAAGTTTAATCCTACAATTCACGTCATCAACCACATGCCAATGAAACCATATGACTGAGGTACCAGTTAAAAACAGCAAAGTTGCAAAACAAATCAAGGAGTATAGTTTCCAGCCATCAGGTAGAGTTCATTTGACTAGACAGATATGAGAATTCCACGGCAAACAGTAGTACTACCTATAATTTCACGCCTGGCTAAGTGCAAATTGAACTGACTGCATCGAGTCAGTGAAATAGAGAACATAGTTAACTCCACGGGTTTGACATCCTGCTTTCGGCAGTAGTATAGATTGGTGGTTATTGTCGTTCCTTGCCTAGGGTTCCTAGTAGCTGCAGACAGTGCATAATAGTTCTACAATACCTGGTTACTCAGTTGGTTGGCAGTCATTTCCTCAGCTATTTTCTTTGTCACATGCCACACCCCCTGCTGTTGTCAAACCTAATAGTTCATTACTTCCTTCTTCTCCCATCACCCACCCTTTGTTGGTGGAACTGTCAGTGTACAAAGGGTGCGGTTATTTAAACACCCCTGTCAAGGTTGACTCAGTCATGGTGGTAAGTTCTGTGCATTAACAGTTAACCCAATTCCAGGGTAAATTGTCCCTTACTTCAGCAATTAGTCTAGCTTCTATTTCAGTTGTCAATTAACTACAGTAGTTGTCAATCATACAACTGTCAGTCATTCAATTAAATGCTATATTTGATTACACGATTATGTCCTAAAAAACGTCTTCCATGCTGCAACTAGTGTTCATTATTGAGCACAGTTCCAGCACTAATTACTGGTAGATATTTATTGGATAAAATAATTTTATTGAGTGTGGCCAAAGTGTACTATTCAACCAGTGATTTGCCACCTAATCAAACTTTCCAACATTAATTCTTGTATGTCCACCACCTACAGTGTAAAGACTTGCTGGATTCATTTGTATACTTCCTAATTAGCTTGAAATACCCAGCCATGAATGCCTGTGTTGCTTCAGCTGCTGGGGGTCTTGCTCATTAATCCCCTGATAGTAAGCCACTGATAGTGGAAAATGGGTAATTGTATATGTTACCCCTTCCCGCCCAAGAGACCAACATAGGGGTACAAAGAGGAGGAAGTAGGCATCAATATTGGTTTAGATATATTACCCTGCAACTACCCCCACTACCACCTCTGACCACATGTCTCTCACTGTTTACATAAAGGGGCATCATCACCACTTAGCAGTTTACACTGTGGGGTATTATCTGACCAAACAATGATTCCCAGAGTGGCTACTCAAAATAAACACCTGAAAGTGCTCATGGTTACTGGACTGTCTTCAAGGCTTTTCCACTTGGAGAAGCTCTCTGGCTCACTGCTACATGGCTGTCTTCATGGCTTGCTCCAAGAAGATAGCCTGAAGGTTTGCAAGACTCTACATAGAGTTTACTGTGTTTTCTTTACAAGAGTAAACAATTATGCCTTTATACTCCACTCACTGACCCGAAAGACTTGACTTGAGTCTCAAATTAAATTATATGATAACAACACTGGACAATAGATTATTAAGATATGATGGATGTGACAAAATGGTGGCCAAATCAGTACTGGAACAAAGCTGCATCTTGAAGGCAATTGCACAAACAATTCATGACTACTGCCATTTTCCAACCTACTTAATAGTTGGATTAAAAATATAACAATATTGCCATCCAAGGCAAAACATCCAGATGGCAAGTGGACAAGAAAGTCGTTAGTTTATTGAGAGTCCAAAATTTGTTCATCTATGTGTATCCCACCCTTCTGAGACATTTGTCAATTTTGTTTTTAAACAAATTCACGCTGTAGATAATTTGTTCCATTCATCTATTGTCCTTTGCAAGAATGAGTACTTTCTGGTACAAAATCTACACTGATCCTTCACTAGAATTATTTTGTGTCGTCTAGTTCTACTATTAAATGAGAAAAATATATTTCTATCAATATTTTCATATCCATTCAATGCCTTAGAAACTTCAATTTGATCTCCTGATAACCTCCTTGTCTCTAGGGTTGTTAAACCACATTCTATTAGGTGTTCTTAATAACTAAGGTCTCTCACGTCTGTCATGGAGAAAGGGCTGCAGTCCTCATAGTATCAACCAAATACACTGGGAATTCTTGGGTAATCGAGTGGCACAGCCACTTAGGAACAGTTACAGAAATGTCAATGGTTATTACTGTCAAATAATAACAACACTTTATAGCCTTCAGTAGAACCTTATTAATGTCAAGCCACATGTTTAGCACATCCGAATTGGATGCCACAGTTGTGGGTTCAAGACCCAGACTAGGCACGCTACATTTGGTATAAAAACCTGGCTGTCAATTTCAGGGACTGTGCATCCCTCTTGACTTGGTGATCACTTTCATGGTTGTCATGTCTAGTTAATTGGGGGCATAAAAGAATGACTGAGGAAGACATGCATGCACCCTGGCAGTGACCACCTTCAGTGCCAGCATGGAAAGGTAGGCATGATTTTCTGGAAAAGGTTGCCTAGTTGAATGAGACCTTGAATAAAAAATAACTTATTTGCAATAATATATATATATGGTCAAAATATATATTTTTCCTCATTGCTTATACATATATATGCATATATGTATATATATATATATAATATATAAGCAATTAGGAAAAATATATATTTTGACCATAATATGTAACTCATGACAAATCCAGTTACACTAACATCAATCATAAACGATTCCACTGCAACGTTCACACAATACACAATTTCAACCTTGAAGAAAAAGCATTACTGATTTTGGAAATGCCCAAATTATCAACTACAAAATCAATGCAAATCATGTTTTACAGCTAATAAAACCATTCGGTCACATCTAATCTACTGAACATTTGAATTTACAAACTCCAAAGTTGTTTTTACTCATTTACAGTAACATGTCAGCTGAATAAACTAGTAAGTGACACAAAGGACGATATCCTAGATGGTGTGGAGGAGACGGAACAGAATTACATGATCGATGGACAGAATTAGGTGTGTGTATGCATTGGCAAGACGGGGCTGATTGAGTCTGAAATTGTGCAATCATGTCAGTAAATCAAATGATTCCTTCGAGATAGCCTAGCTGTCTGGAGAAAGTGACCAGGCAGGACACACAGACAGATGTTTAGAAATGAGATCTTGCACAATGAAGTCTTGCTGCAGTAACAAATTGGGATCAAGAACACCGGTGAGGTTGTCTGGGCAAGAGGCTAAATGAATCAGTCTCAATTTGTCTGGTGACCTTTCAGGTTTGGTCAGTCAGTCCATCCTCACATACATATCTGTATACATAAATATTTTTCTATCATAACTTTCTATACTGTACTCACATGGAAATCTGCTTATGTATGTGTTAACAAGTGTCAACATTACTGACTGTCAAACAAGATCATACGCCATTTATTCCTATATTGACTGTCATTTGTAAATTTTATAGTTTGAGATAATAAGAGACATGTGAAAACTTGTATCATATTATAAGTTATTTAACTTCACTTAGTGTCCTAATAGTTAGGTCAGGTTGTTGAATTGAGTTATTGACACTTATTATTTACATTTTTACGTAAGTTCCTTGAATAAACCCTGTTCCCGCAATGCCTACTGGTTTGCTTTTTGTACATCCAGTAAAAATGACATAAGGTGAGCAACTGTCTGCCTTTTTGCCCTGCCCTGCCTTATGACCTGCCCTGCCCTGCCTTACGACCTGCCCTGCCTTACCCTGTCTTGCCTTATATCCTGCCCTGCCTTGCCTTGGTGAGCATACGTTGGTGCACCACTCCCACTTGTCTGTGTAGTCTACTCCATTACTATCTAGAATAATGCATCAGTGAAGCATTTTTAGAAGCCATCTGGTGAAATACTTCATCTGAATTGTCAGCCTCTAGGAATAAGCTGAAACAAAGCCCTGTACGACAAATTCAGCATAAAAATAATGAGGATGGTGGTTTTAAGGTTATGACTAGCTTTTCTTATACTTCAAGGTACATTTACCATATATATGTAAGGAATGATGTAATGTGTAGCGAGCGAGTATGTGTGAATGTATATGTAAGTATAGTACTAAACACATACATGCACGCACGCACGCACGCACGCACGCACGGGTGCACGTACACACGCAAGCAAGCACAGTTGATTGATACAACTGAGAGGGGCATTCATGTATCAAATCAAAAAAACTTGCCGCAAGGAAAACAAGTCATAAACTCTACAACATCTGGAAATCATATCATCCAAGGAGATTAACGACCAGGTTTTCATCACAACGGAAGGCATGCATGCCTGCTTGCACTCATGCATGCACTTACATGATTGTACTGAATACTGTATACCGAAGACTGTGTCTGCCACTTGTGCCTAGCACTACTCACCCCATATGGCATCTTGTAGTAGGCTGCATCCAAAGGAAATCAACTGACTCACTATGTGACAGATAACCCAGGGGTGATATCTTGGCAAACAGCCCCAGTTGGTTTCTCACTGATAAGTCATCTAGAACTAACTAAACTTACCTTCTATCCCAGTGTAATACCCACAGGGGTGATATCTAGACTAATGGATTCAGTGGATCCCTCCCTAATGTCACCTAGAACTAACAACAGCCCTACCTCTCCCCCTGTGTAATACCCCAAGGGGTGATATCTTGGCTAGTAACCCCAGTTGGTCTTTCACTGATATGTTACTTAGACCTCTCCTTCTGGTTGATAGCAGTAGTCCCATGACATTACCCTAGTCCAGGAGATACCCCCTGGGATAACCAAGGATGGAAGGGTTCCAAACACAGTATTCCCAAACACAGTATTCCCAAACACAAGGGAGTGTCTAGTGTTTTGTGAAGCCATCATCTCAAACTTCATATATATTTGTGTTTGGAACCATTCCATGGCAACAGAGACATCTCAAACACTTGCCACCCCCTTGTGTTTGGAATCCTTCCATGGCAACAGAGACATCACAAACACTTGCCACCCTGGTGTTTGGAACCTTTCCATATCAACGGAGACATCACAAACACTGTATATATATATATATATATATATATATATATATATATAATATAAATCTTCTTTTACATGCATGTTATTTTTCAGCGATGTTGTTTTCTCCAATAGATGGGTTTGTCCAAACTCAGAAGTGCCTCAAACCTAGCTGTGTATCAGCCAAAATGACTCTATTTCCAATCTGCAAGTTCCAGCCATGCTTTATAGGTGAACCAACGGGTTCAAGATTGCTACATAAGCCTAATAAGACAAATAATGTAGCTATCAGCCAACCATGGGATGACCCAGTTATTTTCAATTCCATCAAGACCTTTGGTCTATACTATAAGACATTTGCACATTACTGTAATACTATTTACCCAACCCCCAAAGCTGAGTTGTGGCTGCAATCATTGATGTCTGATTGTCAATTGATGTAGGTAATTTGAGAGCTTGGCAATCTAGCCATTGATGTTTCCTGGAATGAGATGTCTAACTTGAGATGAATGAACAGGGCTAACAGGAGACTGGGATGGATCACCGTTTCACTTCCGGGTTCATGGCATACGAATATTAATCCATCCATAAACCCCTCCAGACAAGCCCCTCCGACATAACCCCCTTGGACAAAATCTCCAGACATAACCCCTACCCCCTCCAGACAAAACCCATACGTTCACAGACAACATAGAAGTTTTCGTCCATATTTATATTAAAAGTGAAGGGGTTTCGTCGTCCGGAGGGGATTTGTCTCTATTGTTATTAAAGTGAGGGGCTATGTCCAGACGGGGTTTGTCTGGAGGGAGTTTTGTGCAGAGGGGGTAATGTCTGGTTACCTACGAGAATATAGTTCCAGTGATTTACTTCCTTTTGGCAATTTTTTGTTGCTTGCAAAATAATTTTGATATTTGAGGACTCCGACACTTATGCTGTGCCCAGAATAAAATTTCTAGTGACTGACTGTACACTTATATGTGTGCCAGTGACTGTTGGATCCCTTGTGCATGAAAACATGATGTAATTGTTTTGGACACCACTTCATGGGCAGCATGCTGAATTTCTGAAGAAAAAAATTACAGCAGTTTGACGAAATGATAAATACTAACATGTTAATTTTCAGAATATTCAAAATATAAATTTTCGAACAGCATTAGAAAATGTTAACATTGTCAGCAATGGGTAAATAAATAGTGACCCGCCCCAGAAGGGGTGGCTCAAGCAAATGGGTAGTGTACATTTCACAATGAACCAACTGGCCATTGAGAGTGTAACCTGCCAAGCTAACCCTTTTCTAAAGGGTTTATTAGTTTGTTTCCTGGAAGTGGCATGCTGGCGTCAATGTTTTTTTGCAAGCAATCTGTTATCAGTATTCTGGTTTTTCCTAGATAAGTCTCAGGCAAGGGTCTGGCCCAGTGAACAGGGCTGGCCTCTGCTTGATCTGAGGCACGAGTAGATTAATTTATAAATAAAAAATTCATAAATTAGGAATTTACCCTTTAGCACCAGTTACAGGTTTCTCACTTAAACCTATTTTATGGATGCTTGTGAAAATATTGCTATTTACTCTGCCTGATTAATGGGTTGCTGCATTCTCATTCAGGGAAAGGAGATAAGGGCCAGCTAGATATGGATACAGCCGGCATAGATGCATTCCATGCCCCAGAAGGGAAAGATAACAACACTAAAGAGGCTAAATGTCTCTTTGGTTAGAGAATCATATATAACTGTTTTGCATTCAGGAACATGAGCTGATAATATCACAGAAAATGGAATTGAGGGTTTTGTTAATTAGGTGCGTTGAATCTTATCAAGCACTGCTGCACCACATAAGGTGTACTGCTCCAAACTGTAGTGTTGCACCATACTGCACTGCATTACACTGTAGTGTTGCACCATACTGCACTAAATTACACTGCAGTGTTGCACCATACTGCACTGCATTACACTGTAGTGTTGCACCATACTGCACTAAATTACACTGCAGTGTTGCACCATACTGCACTAAATTACACTGCAGTGTTGCACCATACTGCACTGCAGTTCTGCACCATACTGCACTACATTACACTGAAGTGTTGCACCATACTGCACTGCAGTTCTGCACCATACTGCACTAAATTACACTGCAGTGTTGTATCATACTGCACTACATTACACTGTAGTGTTGCACCATACTGCACTGCATTACACTGTAGTGTTGCACCATACTGCACTAAATTACACTGCAGTGTTGCACCATACTGCAATGCAGTTCTGCACCATACTGCACTAAATTACACTGCAGTGTTGCACCATACTGCACTGCAGTTCTGCACCATACTGCACTACATTACACTGAAGTGTTGCACCATACTGCACTACATTACACTGGAGTGTTGCACCATATTGCACTACATTACACTGAAGTGTTGCACCATACTACATTATAATGTAGGGCTGCACTGCATCTTCCTAGAAAACAATTACTGTACCACCTTGCACTGCACTGCAATGTACAAGTTTACACTATAGTGCTGCACTACACTGCATCACACAATATTGAAGTGCTGTATCACACTACACCAATTTACATTGCAGTGCTGCACCATACTAGATTATAGTGCTGTAATACAAAAAACATCACACTAGATTGTAGTGCTCCAACACACTGCATCACACTAGATTGTAATGCTGCATCACACTAGATTGTAGTGCTGCATCACACTATATTGTAGTGCTGCATCACACTGAATCACACTAGATTTTAGTGCTGCAACACACTACATCACTCTAGATTTTACTGCTCCAGCACATAGCATCACACTAGATTGTAGTGCTGCATCACAGTGCATCACACTATATTGTAGTGCTGCATCATACTGCATCGCACTAGATTTTAGTGCTGCAACACACTACATCACTATAGAGTGTAGTGCTGCAGCACATTGCACCACCACAGATTGCAGTGCTACAACAAACACACTGCATCACCCTAGATTGTAGTGCTGCAATACACTGCATAACATTAAATGTGTGTGCAACAACACACTGCATCACACTACATTGTAGTGCTGCAATACACTGCATCACACCAATTTTCATTGCAACGTTGCATCACACTGCACCAATTTACATTCTAGTGCAGCACCACATTCTAGTGCAGCACCACATTCTAGTGCAGCACCACACTGCATTGCTGTACACCAGGACTATAAGTTGCATTTAGTAAATAAATAATTACTACCATTAATTCACAAAGATTACACATCATCAGAGAATCACTGAACTCTGCGTGAGCATCCTACCTGTCTTTCTTGCAGACATCTTTAATACATCAAAGGGGATATTCCCTGGACAGATGAAAAGAAATTCCCAAAAGCTGCCTGTGTAAGACAGGAACCAGGCAACATGATAATCTGGTAAACACTACATGTTCTGTAAGTGGGATCTAAGGGAGAAGTACAGGTCAACAAGGACTTTAGCTATCAAGAAAGGCCTACAGCCAATGCAGCATCAGTCTGCACTTAGGACTAGCCACAGGGGACTGTGTTCTGATAGCACAAACTTTACTGCTGACAAATGAGACTATTGGCAGGCTGCTTTCATTTATTAAGGACCACCGTTCATAATTCTAAGTCAAATGCAAGTGTGGCTTCACTTGCCAAAAGATTTCTTAACAATGTTAGACATGTCCTTTTATATACAATTTTGCATAATTTTTAAGTAAAGAAGTTATTATGTTACCACATTATGCGTACTATGTATGACTACCTATGTGTACTCTAAAGAGGTCAACAATAACTACCAACTTTTCTGAATTTTCATTGGCTCGCCATCCTTCTCGCAATAGTGGCCACCCACATTTCAGTGGTTTCTAGGAATCGTTCTACGTTAATATAATGATAATACTTCCGTATAATAAATTACTTCCGTTATTTTAATAGCAGGAATCTTGTGTTAATGACAAAGACCTTTTACTTATTTAACTTATTAACTAGTTTTAACTCATCTGAATATTCATCTTAACTTATTTAATTGGTTTTAACTTATCCTATCTTAATTTATGAATTTATCTTACCTTAGTTAATTGGTTTTAACTTATTTTAATTCATCTCACTTTATCTTGACTTATTTTACATATTTTACTTTGTTAGCGCCTTTGAGTTTTTACCCACATATACAGGGCGTAATAAATTCTTAATTTATAATTTTGTTTTATTTATAAATGTACCCATCATGCCTCAGATCGAAGCAGAGGCCAGCCCTGTTCACCAACTGAAGCAGGAAAACAACAGCCAGCCCAGTGGCCAGACCCTTGCTTGAGACTCATCTAGGAAAAATCAGAACGCTGATAACAAATTGCTTGCAAAAAAATATCGAAGCCAGCATGCCACTTCCAGGAAACAAATTCATAAACCCCAGGCTCCAACTGATGATAATATACAGACCTGTGTTTGTACTGGAAATGCATCCCTGAGAATATCTAAGAATAGACGGCAACTGACAAATACAAATGTTTATGCGCTGCAATTTTGTACGTACAAATGATAATTCAGACTTAATAAGACATTTGCAAGAACTCAATCGATGCAGCGATACATCTGAAACTGTCTGAACTGAAAGGAATCTTCTCATGGGATTTATTATACAAATAAAATGTCACACCTATATTAATTCTGCAAAATTTTTTGTTGTATCAAATGTACTTCATATGGAAAACCTGCCAAATTAACTATCCCCACTTTTTGTCTAGTCTTCCAACTTCCAAATTGTAGCCTAACATTTTAGAATGTGCGTACGCATGCACATGTACAACAACACACATATATATTTACTTACCAGGTAGTGTTTTAATTTATCACTGCAACACAATCTTCAACGGTGTTCTGGTGCTGCCATCTGATGGCAGAACTAACAACCAGCTGTGCAAGGCCAAAGTTAGCACTTCAACTGTGTTCATGCGACTGTATGACTCGTGTGGAGTAGCCAGCAAGGACTGCCAACTACTGAGTGTGAACAAGTCAGGAAGCTGATTTAAAAACACTCATTTCCATATTTAGTTAAATTACAAGTGGTAGCGGGAGGGTTGCATTACACACTATAATAAATAAACCATTATACACCCAAGTAATGAAATACCTTGAAAAAGTCCAAGTGGCCCTATTGATTAAATGCAACTAAACACGAGTGAAAAAGTCGATGCTAACAACAGTAATCCATGACTTGCTGTATAATTACCAACATTTAATTACTGGTTCGTCAACATGTCATGTCAAAAGCGCATGTTTTGCAAAGGTAATATTGTAATTTGCATCCCATTAACATAGCAATGACACAATTAGATCTCAAACATGTCAACATGTCTCTTAGCATCCGAATAATGCATACATTGTTCTTTACAAGACTATATTTGTTGGCACCTGGAATGGTTCATTACTTTTTCATTATTCACGTGAGATGACGTTAAACAGATTCAAATATTTATGAATATGGCTGAATTTCCTGGAGTTGAATGGCCAAAATGTAAATGAGTTTCAGTGATTTCAACCATCAAGTTATGGGAGATATGATTACATGTTGTGAGACAGGTGACTGCAGTAGGAACCAGGAGGCCACTCGATACATCGCAGGTATACCATCCTTGAGACAAATTCCATGGTTTATTGATATGTCTTATGTGTCCAACACACGTTAACGCATGCAACGCATTTAGGGTATCACATCACACATAAAATTATGGGGTAATTAAGGTCTTATATTTTGACATCTCAAAACACGTTTTTACAAAAAAGGGTAGAAATTGAGAGTGAATTAATCTATATCATGGAACGTTGGATATTTTACACGTTAAAGGGTATATATTTGGATTTAATCCATCAACTTAAAAGAGTATAATATAAGTTATAACTTGTGGAATGTGACTTCTGCCCTTGGAAAGGGGTGTATATATAAATCCTTGCAGAAAATAGTGTGCAGTAATTCTAAAAATATGCAGACAATACTCAAAGCATCAATGCAAAACTAAATCCAGTGAAATAATTTGTGAAACAAACTTCCTAACATATCTATCCAAACATTTGACAGAACAAAATCATGGCTAAGCATACACCGCTGTCTTATTTCTCATGTACACCAAATATCCGTATCAAGGACTATTGCACAAACTTGTGTTTATGTTACCTGGTTTGTGAACAGAGATCACTAGCTGTGTGTATCCACACCAGGTTACACATTTATCTCCAGGATTGGGTCTTTATTCCCCTGGTATAGACACCAAGACATATATCGTATTTGACATATTAAGCGTATATGCCATAAGTAGTATACAACTCCTTTTCTAATCAGCAGGGTGCACAATTATTGTAATTTGACTAGTGTGGAAATTTTTTCGCCATCTGGTGTTAAACAGTTGGGACCACTTTTCAGTTGTTCTACACTAGTCACCCAAATTTTTTTTTGCTGTTTGCTTATAAGAACAGATTCCTTGTAATCTTTCCATGGCCCAATTTTTTTCCAGCGCACTGTAAGCTTGTTAGGTCGAATACAGTAGCTTTTTAATTTTTCAGCTAAATATGCATATTTCAGAAATGTCCTGTACCCATTTGTTTGATGCTAACAAGTTTACACATTTTGTTCAATGAAACACCAAACCAACAAAGGCTACCTGTAACTCGTGGCTTCACTGGTGCATAATATAGCACTAACATAACAGTGAAATTGTGTGAAATTTTCGTGCAAATCTTTTGCCATGCACTGAAACAATCTACGCCAATGCATGCTCAATCACATTCAAAGTTATTCAAATGTTAGATCAGCTGATTTTTGTGTTTCGATGCTATCGTTGAGATTTCTGTTAAGCATCAGTACCAGTAAGCGTTATTGTTGTTGGTATGTTGTATTCTTTGCTGAACATAATTCTTTCCAACTCTCTAATTTAAAGTACAAGTACTTCCGTCAAAAATCGATCACATGATGCATTGCGTTTATACACGTCCACCAATTAGCGATCAAAAACATGGCATTCCAGGTAATGACTATCGAGTCATTCTGATAGCTTGGGGCACATACATTAAATATTTCTTTTAGTGCAGTGACCCAGGCATGACGGAGATAGACAACACTACACAGTTTTGATTATTTATAAAAAGGCTATTTTTTAGATGTTCCATTTAGCCAACAGTACTGATCTCATATGGGAAGCCTCAATAGGTCTTTGAAGCCTCATAGATGTCAGACATGCGTAATGGCGCATGTGAAATGTAGTATGCTTAGCTTATGATTTCTACTGACTGCCAGCCATGTCACAGTCCTCTACAGGGAATACACATAATCATATCGTCCAGATCATGCAGTGCAAAAACTCAATGTTTACCCTTCTCCTCCCATAGTCAAGGTGAATATTCACCCTTGTCCTCCCATAATCAGATAATTGTTTGTGGAATGAATTGTCATGAATTCAAAAGCACAATTCTTATATATTAAGAATCTTATTTAGAGGTGTCTGTATGTGTGTGAATGGTATGTGCGGGCATGCATGCATGCGTGCGTGCGTGCGTGCGTGCGTGCGTGCAACCAAACATTAGATTCTAAATCAGACAACAGGACAGAAAATGGCTCTGGCTCTTCCTCCCCTCCCCCCTTGCCCTCTCTCCTTCCCTCCCTCCCTCTCCCTCTCCCCTAACTCTCCCTCTGTCCCTTTCCTGCTCCCTCTCCCACTCTCCCTTACCTTCATTCTCTCCCATCTCTCTCTCGCCCCCTCCCTCCCTCTCACCCTCTGCCCCCAACCCCTCCTCCCTCTGTCTCCCCCTCTATCCTCCACTCCTTCTCCCATCTCTCTCTTCCCCTCCTCCCCATCTCTCTCCCCTCCCCTCCCCTCCCCTCTCTCCCTCCTTCCTCCCCATCTCTCTCTCCCCCCTCCCCTTCCCTCTCTCCACCCTCCCCCTCTACCTCTCTATCACCTGCCCTTCTCCCCATCTCTCTCTCCCCTCCTCCCCATCTCTCTCCCTCCTTCCTTCCTATCTCTCTCCCCTCCCCTCCTCTCCCTCTATCCTCCTCCTTCTCTCTCCTCCTCCCCTTCTCTCCCTCCCTCCCTCCCCCTCTCTCCTCCCCTTCTCCCCATCTCTCTCTCCTCCTCCCCTTCTCTCCCTCCCTCCCTCCCCCTCTCTCCTCCCCTTCTCCCCATCTCTCTCTCCTTCTCCCCTCCTCATCTTTATTCCCTCCCTCTCACCCTCCCCCTACCCCTCTTCTCCCCCTCTCTCCCCTCCCCCTCTCACTCTCCTCCCCTTCTCCCCATATCTCTCCTCTCCTCCCTCTCTCTCTCCTCCATCTCTCTCTCTCCCTCTCCTCCCCATCTCTCTCCCCTCCCCTTCCCTCTCTTCCTCCCCCTCTCCCTCTCCTCCCCTTCTCCCCATCTCTCTCTCCCCTCCTCCCTCTCTCCTCCCTTCCTCCCCATATCTATCCCATCCTTCTCCCTCCATCTCTCTCTCCTCCCCTTCCCACTCCCTCCCTCCCTCTCTCCTCCCCTTCTCCCCTCCCTCTCTCCTCCCTCTCTCCTCCCCCTCCCTCCCTCTCTCCTCCCCCTCCCTCCCCTTCTCCCCTCCCTCCCTCTCTCCTCCCCCTCCCCTTCTCCCCTCCCTCCCTCTCTCCTCCCCTCCCCCCTCCTCCCCATCCCTCTCCTGCTCTAGCAGTCATACTTGTGTGCTTACACTGTAGATATAATCAATGTTAATATAACATAATCTTAAGAGCATTCTCAGAGCCTCTACTCTATCACAATATGACAGCAATTTTTAACCACATTGTTAACCATACATTAATTTTGGCCATGCCTCCCCACCACAGGGGCACCACCCTCCCCTGTAGCTATCTGATTGGGGATGGGGTAGCCCATTAAGTAGGCATAAACTCCCAGCAGGTCATCTCCTAAATCAGGGCAAGTACTCCAGTGAAGGGGAAGTGGACTCTCATATCTGGAGAGATACAGGCAGGGTAGGACAGCCACTGAATAAGAATGAAAAACAAAACTGCATTTGTATGTGTCATAAATCTGGCTACTTTGGCCATTCGGAAGTTAATTACAATACTAAAATATGCATACATAAATTATAGATAAAGATGTCTAATGCATTAAAATAACATTGAGGATAATTAGTAAATATAACATTAAGCACTAATTAAAATAAGTTAAAATAAAATACTAATATTTAAAAGTGAATACACTGTACTAAAATGTTCGTGTCATTGAAGTAAAAGTGACATGAACCCATATCTAGCATAAAATGCACAAACATGTTGAAAAAGAAAAGTTTTAAGCTGCTTCTTGAAGTGATTATTGCATAATCTCACAAAGGTGAAGGGGCCCAATGGATCCCCCTAAGTATGCCATTGTATGGCAGTTTAGTACTCTGAAGAGTAAAGACATGTCACTCTTACACTTGATGAGATGAGAGAGCCCAGAGTATGTAGACAGTAAATGAAGACTGAAACACCACCCATCAATGGGGAATGTTGACAAAGGCCAGCAGCTGCCAAGTGATAAGTCTGAGACAGTCATCCTTCTAGTCTGATGAGTCTGACACATACAGCTTTGCATCCCTTCAATCTTCCACATTTTTCGGTTATAGTTTGTAATAATTTCACAAGTAGTGGTGAGCCATGAAATTTCTCCAGGTAAGTCTGTTACTCTTTGTAAAGAATTAAAATGAGAATTCTAATGAATAAACCCTACTGGTACTCTTATTTGGAATAATTATAAATGAATTCTAGAGAACATCAGGTCTATATGTACTGCTTGCTGTTCTATTGGACCCGGAAGGGCAGTGGAACATTCAAAGAACCATTGCACTAATGACACCAGATGAGGTACTGTTGGTCTGTGTAGTGAAGTTAGCCAACAAAAACACACCCTTTGAGCATCAGAAGTTGGTCATCACAGTCACAGAGAATGACATAAACCAACAATGTTAATGATAATTGTCAAAACCGGATGGTTTCACTGGGTACTGCATGTAAATATTTAGAGCCCGTTATCACAGACAAATTTAGATTCTTATGCAGGCAAAATGTGGGCCTACGTTGGTTATAATTATTTGAATTACACGTTGATTGGTAAATGACATACTTTCAAAACTAACTATAGTGAGACTTGTGAATATATAGGATCACCTGGCAACACAAGCATAGTGAACTACTGGTGAAAAAACCATTGTTTATCTGCCAAATGTCTCCAATAAATTGTCTTCACCTAACATTCTGACTAAGTGCTCCTCGCAGCCAAATCCCATATTTCTTGGTCTTCCCCCCAAAAAAATTCCTATGAGAGAAACGCGCAGCTGGATGGATGTTCTACTGTCTGTCTTGGCATCAGTTCCCGGCACCTCTTGCAGCGCAGAAGTGTTTCCATCACATCCATAACACAGAGATGTCATTTTTTATCATGTGTGATAGATATCTACTGGTGCAGTGAACCTAAATAGAAGACAAAAACTAAGTTTTCACTCTAAAACACATTCCTTTTGGAGCATGAACGATGTGGAAACATCTGGAAGGGGTGAAGGAACAAAACGGTTGATCCAAGGCAACAGATGAAGCACAAAAAACATACTCTGTTCCATCATTCAGGATTACATACCTCCAGCCTACAGCACTTGCCCTGTCTCATTTATCCCTTCCTGACATGTTAATGCCCCAAACCCAGGAATTATGAAAACTATATCAGCATAAACTGGTACCGCCCTTCTCAGAATTTCATGGAGTCAACAAACCACAAAAACAACTCCATCATTTCAACATTTTACACCTTGAAATCCACCATGAATCATTGTGCTATTCAGTGCATTTGTGATTTGAACAATTACATAACTTACCTGGATGTAATCAAGTGAAATATTGGTAACATGTTTCAACAATTAATACAGCAACTGGAACAAAAAGACAGAACTACTGCGATGCAATCCTCAGGAAACCCAAGCTCAGCAGTGCACCGAAACAAAAAGGTTAGGTAGTTTTTAATTGGTTAGCAGTTCCAGTCTGAATAGTTGGATTGGTTTTTTGAGGAGCTATGGATGATAAGTGAGTTTAAACATGTGGGTTTTTAGGTACCGGTGAAAGGTTATTATATTTCCTGCTGACTTAACGCTAACACGGAATGAGTTCCGCAGAACCAGATTTACTGTTAATCAACAGACCTGTTCATTTGGCCACCAATTCAACGTCTCGGAAGTAGTCACCAGAGTTGCAATTGCTTGCAAAAGGTGTTCAGAACAAAAATTTTCAAACTTTCAATGACACCAAGCAGATCTGATATGGAGTCTGGACTCTAGTCTCCTGGACCAAGTCGTTTATGCGTTTATGGGTACTGTATTACCCTACCCCAAGTGTTACCTTACCCCACACCATATGAACCCTTGAAACATGCTCTTAATTTACATGTGTTGAGAAGGATGAATGATCAGTCACCCTTGTCAGCACCCCCCCTCCTCCTTCAGAGGATCAACAGATGCACTGCCATTCAACCCCTACAAGGGGTGAGGGTGATTAATGCAAGAAGTGTGCTGCTGTCAAACCCTGCTAAAGTGGGATGACCTACAGGTTCTGGCACTTCTTGGGAGATCAGTTATAAATGTATGATCATTAGACACACTGAGGACTTTAGGATGAAGAGTTTTTAACACTTTGCATGTGACAGAAAGTGTTGGATAGAACATGCAGCTCCTCACTGCAGACACTGTGGCCCCTGTGGAGTCATCTATCTGCCTCCTCCTCCAGCACCCCTTCACCCATCAGGGATGGAGTGAGCGAGGGAGAGAGGGAGGGAGAGAGGGAGGGATAGAATGTGCAGCTCATCATAACAGACACTATAGTGCAATCCTCTATCTGCCTCCTGCTCCAGCATCCCTTCACCCAGGGAGGGAGGGAGCGAGGGAGGGAGCAAGGGAGGGAGGGAGGGAGCGAGCGAGGGAGCGAGCGAGGGAGGGAGCGAGAGAGGCAGCGAGGGAGGGAGCGAGGGAGGGAGCGAGGGAGGGAGCGAGGGAGTCAGTGCACACGTGAGTGAGTGAATGAGTGAGCATTACAAAGTATGTATGTAAGAGTTAGCCACAAAAAACATTTCATCAATGTAGCAAGGTTAAATAATGAATGTAAAGGTCAAAAAGAAGATATTTTGTAATTCCAAATATGAGTGTCAGACATTTAAAGAACATGCTATTAAAAGACTGCAGGGGTAGTTGGAATGTGATGAAGAGTTGTGTGCTGTAACCTGGTTGGGCAGGTGCTTTACTGACGTGCAGGGGCAGCAGCGTGGGCAAAAGGGTTTTTAAAATAAATTACCAATAATCTTACATCTGACCCACAAACAAAAATATTGACGTCTGCTATTTTTCTCCAGTTCATTTGCTTTAGACTCATGATGGGCATAAATTTTAAAAGATAATAGAAGCGTAACATTGTAATACATTGTAATACAGTGGAACCTCACAATTAAGGTCACACTCAGGAGTATGTCAAAGTGACATGAATAGTGAGGTGACCATTTTAGCGCGACTAATGTCCTAGACTTTACTGTTATGGAAATAATTTGGAACTGTCACAGGGTGACTATAATGTCGAGGTGACTGTAAAGCGAGATTTGATTGTACTTGCTTCAGAATGCTTGTGTAAGTATAGAAAGAGATATAGATGCCCTGGAGCTATTTCAGCCACACTTAAGCTTTTTGCTGATGCACCGTTCATTGCGGTCTCACGTGTGATGAGAGAACATGTTCACCAGTATAGGGCACATCACTGACACTATTCTAACATATTACAAGATCATTTGGGAAGTACACTTATCACATTTACCATTATTAAAGGAGAATCTAAAACAAATTATTCCATGCATCATTAAACATATTATAATTAACAGACAGCAGCATATTTTGTTAAGCACTGCAGGGCAGATGTGACCCGTGGCATGACCTTGAGGGGGCTGCTCAGAGTGAGACAAGATGACCATAACATTACCAAAAATCAACCCATCATAAAATGCATATTTCCAGGAAATATAACACTACTTGAGAAGCATAATCAACTGAGTGCCTACAACAGGGCCTGTACAATGTCATAAGAATACAAATATGTTGGGGGTGATACATGATCTGTGACGTCATGTGCTAAAAAAACCTTAAGCAGCTTAATGGCAATGTATGGTGATTTACATTGGCTGATTTGTTGGCATGCCAATATACACCATGGGAAGCAGTGGCCTAATGGTTAGAGCATCCGACTGTCAATCAAGAGGACAGTGGTTCAATTCCACCTCCGCTGTGTCAAAGCTTGGGCAACTTCGTTCACCCCCGTTTATCTGTGTTTTTCGGAAGAGACACTAAAATTCTCTTCTACTTGGTGTCTATGCCAGAAGTAAAAGATTCCATGCATAGAAATGGGAAAAACCCTGTTTTGGTCTCACTAACTATAGAAAAGGAAGACTCTTAAATAAACCACTCCTACATTAACCCTAGACAGAGTTGTTTAGAGTTAAATGACAAGCCATAAATACAGCGGTTTTATGTTTTAAAATCGTGTATTTTTTATGTATTTAAGGAAATGAAGGATCACACGTTTTGCATGAATATTATTGAAATGTTATAAAATACTATTACATTAGGACAGAGTATTATTACATTGTGTCGCAATGTCTGGCTGTAAAACAGTCGTACCCCAAACTGAAAAATATGGTGTCGTTCGGTAAGTGTAGAAAGACAGTTCTCTTTTGACTCGCATTTACTAATTCCTGTTTATACAATTGCTGATGGTTAATTTACTACAGCAATAAATATTAAAATATCAGATATCAACATTAAGACATTTGAGATTGATAACTTTAGAGAATTGGGGCATTTTAGTTATATGAAACATCACTCAGCTCTGTATGAGTTAACCAATAAAATTGCTGTGCTCTGCCTGTAAATGCAATTAAACTCCTTTCTGAAAAACACTGTACATACACTGATTCATGATTCAGGTCACTCTTGCAGAAACCAGTTTCAGATTTTCAATTAGTCATGCTATCATACCCTTATCTAATTATTAGTCCTTGGATCATTAGAAGTCAGCCAACCTATAAAGGGACTGTTAGTCATTTTCCATGTAATTACCTCCAGCCCTAGCTAAGCCAGTGTTTGCCCCAGGCAGGGTTTCTCCCCCTCAGATGTGTTGACATAATACCTGTGGGGGACATATCCCTCCACCCCTGGGGCACAACAAAGAGGACTGATGGGTGGATTCCATTATAGACCAGCCAGGGGTAGCTCTGATCAAATCTGACTAATCTACATATCAAGTTCTAATTATTGAGATACTGGAAATGCATGTCATGGTAAATTGGATTTTATATTAAAGGAAATTATGTCATCAACTATTATGGTAAATGATTTATAATATTAAAGAAATTATTTTTCTAAATATGTAATAAAAAATATATTAATAAAAACATGGCAACAAAATCATCCATTTTTTTATTTATAAATAATTCAGATTATATAATCTAGTGGATAATTTATTTTCTAAAGGGCTGCGTTATGACATACCATAGTTATGCAATGCAGATTTAGATCACCTCTTGAACATTGCTGGTTCAATGCTGTTGGCAATTACCAGGCTTATGTACATTTCCCTAGTAATGGGTTTGCCTGCCAACTGGCTAAATCAACATTAGCCCATTACTATGACAACATATCATGTTTTTGTTTTACTGAATGCTCAACTGTCAGGTCTGCAGGTCAGACAATTTTGGTGCACGGAAACACAACATTGACCAAATCCAAACAAGCAGTGGCATTTTTAGGGTGGGGACATTTGGAGGTGGCCCCCCTTTGGCTTAAAATCCCCCCCGTTATTTTTTCCAGTGGAACCTAAACTAATGGGTTGGTCCCCCTTTGGCCTCTCCCTTTTCAAGAAACACCACTGCAAACAATATACACCACTGCAAACAATATACACCACTGCAAACAATATACACCACTGCAAACAATATACATCACTGCAAACAATATACACCACTGCAAACAAGTTTTATTCCGCTAAAACACATGTAATCTGGAGCCTGGACAAATTATATGAAGGTGTTTGTGCAATCATGAATTCCATGATTTGCTTTGACAGTAAAACATTTGTTATGACGTGATGTTTTAATTATACTGCAGGTAGACAATTATATAATTATGTGTAAACTATGAAAAAATCGCATCACTTAATTGTGACAACAGATTTGTGTACATCAAAAAACTATAACAATGCCCTAAATAATTGAGCAATTTATGTCATTTCACAAAACTGTAACTGACACAAATGGGAAGGCATAATGATTATGAGGGTAAACTTCATAAGGGGTAGATAAGCAGCTGTATGAACCATACATTCCACTGAAACGTTCCACTGACTTATTTTTTTTTTATAGCTACATATACATCAGTCTTCCTAGAACCTGTTGCACCTAAATCAGGACATCTCAGTCCTAGGAAAACCTGTTGTCTCTAAATCATGCACTGTTTACTTACTATTCTGTGTTCATGATTTATAACCCCTGGGGCACTCACTCCTCAGGAATGTGAGGGTGGCGCTAATTGGGAGAGCTTATTATATCTGATTTATCGCCACATTCACCTGACAGTACTGCATTATTACAGTTTCATTTCTAGGAAATGCAAAATAAAAAGATTTGACAATTTTATAAAAAGTTGTAGGTCGTTGTACATTGTATATACATTACGTCGAATATGGTATTTGGGTTTTTGGTTTATCTGATGCACCATTGAAAGAGCTTCGAATTATGTATAGTTTATCATTGTCTGATAATTATGTCAGGAGGCAATACATTGTAACTTCAATGAAATCTGGCAGATTCTCGGGCATTCTGATCAAAAACTTGCAAAAAATTTCACTGCCACTTTCATTGCCACTTTACTTTCATTGCCACTTTCATTGCTACTTTCACTGCCACTTCCACTTTCATTGCCACTTTCACTGCCACTTTCATTGCTACTTTCATTGCTACTTTCATTGCTTCTTTCATTGCTACTTTCACTGCCGCTTTCATTGCTACTTTCATTGCTACTTTCATTGCTACTTTCACTGCCACTTTAACCCACATTACTCATTTTCAGTAATTGTCGAAATAATCAAATAATCGTTAAAACGCTGCCAAACTAAAAAAAGTCACTGACATTGAATAGTCAATCAGGAGTGTAATGTGTAAAAGCCCACATATCTCCAAGGACCCCCTCTGTGTGTGCCATATCAGATACTCCATTTTGCTGCTATCTTCTCCTTGCAGACCCCACCAGACTTTCTTTGTCCCAACCATGTTGTAGAAAAAGCTAGCTGAAGAGTAAGTTGACACCAGTTGAGGTGGCCCCATGGAATGCACTACAACCGAGAGGACTGTTCTATCAGAAACACTTCACATCAGAAGACAGGGAAAGGGAAAGCTAATTTATGTAGCCTTATACAGCCCAACAAAATCAAGATAGCAACAACTTTGTGTGTGCTCCAGTGTTGAAATCAATTATAGAAACAAATTATATACCTGGAATGATGCTGGACCGCCTGGACGTGGTGATAATACAACTATACAACCCACGATTGGACACTGTCTTATCGGAAATACTTTACACCAGAACACAGGGAAAGAGAAAGCTCATTTTAAGTAACCTCATTTAGCCCAACAAACAGTGGCATGGATAGGATATGGCAAAGGGAGAGGTGAAAGGGGGAGGTGAAAGGGGAGGCCAAGGGAGGAGGTGAAAGGGGGAGGCCAAGGGAGGAGGTCAAAGGGCAGGCTAAAGGGGGAGGCCAGGGGAGGAGGCTAAAGGGGGAGGCCAAGGGAGGAGGTGAAAGGGGGAGGCCAAGGGAGGAGGTGAAAGGGGGAGGCCAAGGGAGGAGGTCAGAGGGCAGGCTAAAGGGGGAGGCCAGGGGAGGAGGCTAAAGGGGGAGGCCAAGGGAGGTCAAAGGGCAGGCTAAAGGGGGAGGCCAGGGGAGGAGGCTAAAGGGGGAGGCCAAGGGAGGAGGCTAAAGGGGGGAGGCCAAGGGAGGAGGCTAAAGGGGAGGCCAAATGGGGAGGCCACGGGAGGAGGTTAAAGGGGGAGGCCAAGGAAGTAGGCTAAAGGGGGAGGCCAAGGGAGGAAGCTAAAGGGGGAGGCCAAAGAGGGAGGCCAAGGGGGGACAACTTAGTTGTCCATTATTTTACCATGCTGGTGCAGCAGATTCCATATATAAAAAATGTAAGCCAAAGGGGTTATGGCCCAATGGTGCCCCTCTAAATATACAGCTACAATTAAATGAAGATAATAACAACCTTGGGTGTGCACCAGTGTTAAAGTCAGCCATAAAATAATAACAACTAGTGCTTAAATCAGTCATTAGATAATAACAACCAGTGTTCAAATCAGTCAAAGAAATGAATGAGACGAAACTGTACCTGGGATGAAGCGGGACGTGGTGATAACTATCCCTATTATACAGCATCCAGTATGGATGAGTTTCTGCCAACACTGGACAGCTGCTCAGCCAATACAGCTGCTTCCTTTAATAATGCTGATGGGTTTGTGGCAGGGATAATGTTTACCACTTCATCTTCTTCCCATCTTCTCAAGCTCCACAGACACAGAAGCCCCAGTGATTTTACTGATTGCTTCCAAGGAAGTTGCGGTACTAAGTGATGTGATGATTCAGCCTAAGACTATTGGTTAAAAATTAGAATTGTTATTTAATTTACTTTAATTTACTCCAAGAATAGTCAGGTAGGAGATGTAATTTAGTTAATAATTACCAACAAACGGCATGTTAACAATTAATTAATCTATTGAAAAATAAGTTTGTTACCCATCAGAATACTTGTTGTGCTCAAGAGAGTATTCTGACAGGTAATATACTTATTTTTTCAATATGAATGAAACAGAATATGGAATCAACTTACATGCATATGTACAAGAATACGTTTCAATTTAAAAATGGTACACTTTGAGTGGTTTGTCCTACTTTCAACGAAGGTAAGTATTTAATTTTGTCAACTTCCTTTTGGTAGGTACTAGACTCAGTTCGATTTTATCACTTTCGTATTGTCACAAACCATTTTCTATTAGGTAGTTTTGTCAACAGTTGGTATGTACCAACCTGTACCAACATTGAAGGACAATGGGTAGTTCTCTGTACACTTTCCAGTAATTTGACAATGCTCCTTTTCTACGGGACACTTTGGACAACTCCAGAAACAAAAGTCGAGGAAGTTGCGAGTTACAGTTGGTACGATAACCATCAGGGTGCTAACCCTGATCTGTTCCGTAGGAACAGATCAGGGTTAGCACAGGCTTTGCTGCGTAACTGTATATATATATATATATATATATATATATATATAATAAATTATATAACATGAACAATCATCTTATTGATCAACCAAACAATTAATTTGCATGGCCATATGTACCAACTAGGGTAAAAAGATGAGTAAATAAACAATTAATTAACAGCATCATTTGACGCACACTGAGCAACAAAAATAGCAATAGTTTCACCTTGGCTTTGGTACAAACATAAAGAAACATCACAAACTTGAGATCAGGGCTCGTATTCTCGAAAGACGAATTTGTAACTGAAGTCTTCCATAAAAATGGTGGCAAAGCTGAGTTCGGGGCAGTCACTCATGGAATATATAATACCAAGATGACATGGCAAATTTAAGATTATGACGCAAGCATGTGCGTGTTGACTGAGATACAACATGGATTATGTAATACTTCAATAGGCATATTCGGTATTTAGCACGCAAACAATATTTATCCAGATATTCCATTCTATGATACTTTTGCTGCCATGTTTACAAAAAAACTTGACTTACAAATTTGTAAGTCTTTTGAGAATATGGGCCCTGCTCTCTAATGAAACATCACAAACTTGAGATCTGCTTTCTAATGATATCACTGTCCCTCAACACAATTCCCATTCATATCACATTCATTACAGATGTATGACAGCAATACTGTATTCTATGGAAAGAATCCACAGGCTTAATCTGCCTATTTATTCCTCCCAACTGCCTGGGGGACGCCATGGTGGGGCATAGGCCTTTGTCTGTTTTTATCCTGCCCGAACCCTGGAGAGCCTTGGGCAGCTGCTGACAGTGACTCACAGACAAAGAAGGTAGACACATCTGACTGGGACCCACATACAGCAGTACCTGGAGGGGATTTATAGCCCTGGCTCCAAGACAACATCCTACTAACAATGATTTATTTTTTCTCATCTGAATGCATGAAACACCACCATGTCATCACTAGGGGAAGCAGCAGCTAAATCTGTAACACTAATAAATTTTATGTCTGCCTCTACATCCCCTATAGTAACTGCAAACTGCAACACACTTAGACTATCCCTGGTATCTGGAACATACTCAATCAGTGGTATTCACAGGTGTTCAAATACTAGTAACCTGGATTCATCCACACACACTGTACTGAATATTCGGGGAATGGAATATTCATCCAGCAACACACCTCGACATTTACTGGAATCTGGAACATTACATTCAAGTATCGTGGATGTTCAAATACTAGTAACCTGGATTTATCCATATGCACTGTAATTAATATTCCTGTTCACTGCAATGACTTACAAGACAACATGGTGCCACTGTAATATGTACTTACTTATACTAATCATAGGGCACTTTTCTAGAATTCAGGCCCACCTCATTTTCACCAGTGTAAACTTGTAGAGATGCAATATGTACAGCAATCATGTACAATGGTCAAATGCATAGTAATCTATTGAATGTGTAAATTACTGTATATATTGAGTGTAGAAAATGCATTTCATCTTTCCTGATGCTCAAATGTGCAGACGATTGAGTGATGTCGTTACTTTGTGAGCGATATTAAACAACACCGTTACATCCGCACATTCGAGTGTCGAAAAAAGTGATTGAACACATTTTTTTATATATTGCATCTTTATAATGCCAAAAATTAGGTGGGTCCAGATTCTAGAAAAGAACCAATTATAGTCACTGTTTATTTATTTACAAACAACACAACAATGCAACTAAACTGTACTAAGATTAGAGTTCTGCTGTCTGCATTTTTAAAAACATACATTGAGGTAAATATATATATATATATATATGGAAGCTATGTGACATGTTAAACATTTAACCATACATTTACTAAATTTAATACAAATCATATATTTTATTGATTGCATGAAACAATAGTAATATTTGTCTTCGAGGAAAAGCGTGCAATTAATAAACACCACTGCCAAATGTCTGTTATAAGCACACAAAAATTAATTACTGATTGTCGTTTTAGATTAAATTATGTCAATGAAAAAAGGGGGACCGCAACAATTAAATGCACTTCTAAATATAAGTCTGACATAAATCAATTATGTCATATTACTGTTGGTTTTTATGTCTACAATGTTGTTAAGAATTGTTTATGTATTTGTTGATGTTTCACTGGTTGCTATCTGGTTTATTCTGCTATTCACACCTGTCACTATTCATTAGAACAGTGAGAAAAACTTATACAAAGATTTACAGTGGCCTCTGTTCCATAGTTCCATGAAAACATGTTTTTGTGCGCTACAATGTATTTGATTCTACTAACGTAAAAATAAGTGGCACTTTTTAACACAGCAGGAATAGGGAAAGACTCCATCAAAGCCATTATGATTCTACCGGTGATTCTATTCAGCGGCGTCCACTGTATTCCATAAAATCACAATGACAGCTGATAAGAATTCAGACAGTCATGACACAATTCACAAACAGAGTTCCAAAAGTAAAAAAGATTTTGTACAGTGGAACCTCACTATTAGGGTCACCCTTAAGACTGGACAAAAGTGACCTGACCAGCGAGGTGACTGTATTAGAGGGACTAATGTCCTATATTTTACTGTTATGGAAATTATTTGGAACTGTCCCAGAGTGACCATAATGACAAGATGGCTGTGTTACTGAGGTGACCATAAAGCGACGGACGGACGGACGGACGGACGGACGGACGGACAAACAGATAGACAGACAGACATCAACACCAACATCAACCTCCAGCCCAAGGTCCTACATTTTGGCAGATATAACAAACACCGCCCTGGTTAGTAGAGAAGAGTGAGTTCAACAAATTGTCAACTTACCCCTTGGAGGACAGAAATGTGAAGTGGTAGAACACTGCCTGGTGACTTGGTCATTAGTATCCTGTGTCTTGGTGCAGTGAACCCTCTGTCTGGTGGGCGCTCTAGACCAAACAACAAACAAAGTTCATCTAAAGCTGATAGTCCATATTATGCCAATAATTTGTCAACAACAATTACGAATCTAGCCTCAGATTAAATTAATGAGCAGAGAGCAGTCCTGAAGCCCCAGCACATTGAAACACTAGACAGGTTCTGAACAATACTCTTCTAGCTTCCTCACTGGGCATGCTGCTAAACTCTTTTGCAACAAACCATGATGGGAATCAACAATTCCCGGTAGAGTCAATGTCAAACTGTCTGTTACTGCCAATTTACGAGTTGCCCAACCATGTGGCACATATCAGACTCCAGTTGGGTGGCTTGATTACTACTGAACCCTAAGATAAGCAAAACACTCAAACCTAACAATGCAGATAAGAGCTTTCTTGCCTAGTCTTACATGGAAAGGGTAAACACAATATTTGCTAAGAAAACTAAAAAACTGCACACATAAAATGTGCATTGACTATGTTTGACTGTTGATTATACAATCAACAGTCAAACGGTGAAAGAAATAAGGTGTATATACTTTCTGTGTTATTAAAGGATATGCATCCTGTTCTTGTTCAGACATTTCATGTTTTAGCCACATCTCTTTGACCATTAGTGAATATCACAATGCAAGTATTGGGGCAAGATCACTATTTGTTTTTCCATAGGCGACCATGTTAACATTCTTTAGTCCTGTACACAAAATAATGATTCAGATGTTACCACCTGCTGTAGAATTTTCTTCAAATCCTATAATTTTTTTGAAAATCAACATAGCAGATGCTCCCTGTCAGATGTCACCAAAACAAGATTTTGTCTAAAAATACAGGGGATACTTCCATCACTAATAGGTCCATATTCTGCTAACCAGCAAATAGAAATGTAATCCTGTACAAGGCGGAAGTGTAGTAATCTACAAATGTAACCTTTTCCCTGCTCAGAAACTATTTTTTCAGGGTGCAAAATATCCTTGAAAAGGGGACCATCTCAAAATCACTGGCACTTGATTCGTATGCCACAGACGAGGAAGTAAAACAGTGGTCTAATCTCTATTGTCCCAGACATAAGCATATGCAGCCATGCCAGCACACATCCTGGAAACCGACACTGAGAATTTGTGCAACTGAACCCGCCACTGTTTATGTTTGTACGCAGAGATTGCATCATAAAACAACTGAACCCGACACTGTTTATGTTTGTATGCAGAGATTGCATCATAAAACAACTGCAACAAAAAGCATAATAAAACAAACTTCTATTACATGTATAACAAATGCTCACTGTGACACTATATAACAGAACAATGCAGATTGTCAACTAGACGTGCATAATGTGGCGCTTAAACCATAAGTAAGGTTATATAAAAATAAATGTATTATTATTACAGGTGTATTTTATTGTTATTTTAAATTATAAAATAAAGTAATAATAAAATACACCTGTAATAATAATAATGCATTTATTTTTATATAATTAAATTTTTTGATGTTTCACAGTGGGAAAATATATAACATTATACATATATATATATATATATATATATATATATATATATATATATATATATATATATATATATATATATATATATATATATATATATATATATCCAACAATTTCTTTACACTTAGTAGGTAATATCCCTTAAAATATGTTGTACTACTACTAGTATTAATGGGTAATAAACGTTGTAATCCACACTGTACCTACAAGGTACCAGACGCCTGAGTAAAACCAGCCAGGTTGATCTTTTGGTGCTCTAAATCAATTTTCCAGTTCACTGCTGAAATGGCACTGACAGGTCCTTACATCAGTTCACCAGACAGTTAGCAGCTGTCGACCTCAGTCTTGGCAGAGGTGGAAAACAGGAGGGAGTTTTTCTACAGACATAAACAAATATATTTGGGGTTTACTAACGGGGTGCACAGTATAATGCATGTACCACAGATGCCCACTGTACGTGTGTGCATGGGTGCATGCGTGCATGTGTGTGTGTGGTGTGTGTGTGGTGTGTGTGTGGTGTGTGTGTGTGCCTACAGTCTATAATGTATGTACCACAATCAGTGTATGCCTACACTGTATGTATGTACTAAAAAGTGTGCTGCATTCCCTGGACACTGGGCTGTTCCCAAGGGTGACAATGGTTGGGGAATTGAATCTGTCTGGTTGGGCTGTGGAGGCCCATAGCCCATACTTGGTCCATTCTGTCACATTAATGTCTTCCCATTAGCAGAATGTTGAGCTCAAAAAGTCAACGTAGAATAGGCCACTTTAAACTACTCAAAAACATAACACCTACAAACTACGCAGATGACCTGTAATACAAGACAGATGACCTGCAATACAAGACAGATGACCTGTAATACAAGACAGATGACCTGTAATACAAGACAGATGACCTGTAATACAAGACAGATGACATGTAATACAAGACAGGTGACCTGTAATACAAGACAGATGACCTGTAATACAAGACAGATTACTTGTAATACAAGACAGATGACCTGTAATACAAGACAGATGACCTGTAATACAAGATAGATGACCTGTAATACAAGACAGATGATTTGTAATACAAGACAGATGACCTGTAATACAAGACAGATGACCTGTAATACAAGACAGATGACCTGTAATATAAGACAGATGACCCACTGAACAGGACAGATGACCTGTGGACAAGGACAGATGACCCGTGGAACAGGGCAGATGACCTGGAACAGGACAGATGACTTGTGGAACAGGACAGATAGCCTCTGAACCAGGACAAATGACATGTGGACCAGGACAGATCACCACTGGAAAAGGACAGATAACCTATGGACCTGGACAGATGACATGTGCACCAGTACATATGATCTGTGGACAAGGACAGATGATCTGTGGGCCAAGTCAGATAACCTGTGAAACAGGACAGATGGTTTGTGGAATAGGAAATAACCTGTGGAATAGGACAGATGACCCGTGGACAAAGACAGATGACCTGCAGACCAGGACAGATGGCATGTTGATCAGGGCAGATAACCTATTGACAAGGACAGATGGCCTGTGGACCAGGACAGATAACCAGTGGACCAGAAGAGATGACCTGTAGAACTGGACAGCAGTTGCTGTCTGTCTGGTCTTGGTGAAGGCATTGCAGTCCACTAACTTCATGAAATATAGTCATAGGTCAAAAACTGTATAAAGACATGGAAATGAAGTCACAAGAAATTATGCCAGATAAATAAAGATACACAGAATGCAGATGGACAGACAGATCGCAAAACAATAACTCTTAATAATCATGTCACAAATAGAGAAATGACCATAAAATTCTTGCTGACCAGGGCAAAACCTTCCACCTTAGCAAAACATCATAAAAACATCATAAGTGAGAAAAGTATTAAAATGTTTAATAATATGAAAACAGATGCACTTACCACAGGTGAATCCATCCATTGAGTGGTCGCTATCAATAGATTACCTACACACACTAAAATATAACAACCCAGTGAATAGATTAGCTGGACATCATCCAAGTTGTCAGGACTGTACACTCAGACTGTTGTCAGGACTGTACACTCAGACTGCTGTCAGGACTGTACACTCAGACTGTAGACACAGGAAGTAACACCCAACTTCAGACTTCACTAATGGCACAACCGCAGTAAAGTAGACCAATCTATGGTGTCCAGCAATATGATCCTCCTCTTGTACATGTTCTCTGCACAATGGACTGGGTCCAGCAGACATGTGTACTATAAACACATGTTGCATGCACAGTAGCACCAGCTGATTCGGTCTACTGCTGACTGTTTGACTGTGGTGCATTTACTAGCTCAACAATAATTGTTGTTCTGTTTTCTCTACCAAGAATAGAAAGGCAAGTAGGGTTTCTTTGAGGGAGCATAAAGAGAAAGGAACTGCCCGGGAGCAATCTCAATAAATTTCCCAGATAAGAGCCATAAGCTACATTGCACCTAAGTGTTTGGTATAAATTGCCATGTTACAGGCCCATTTTGGACCTGGTCCCTAAAGTGGCTGAAGCACCCAGAACTCTGCTGCAGTCCAAAAGTGTCTTGATAACATTGGTGTTTCCAATGCTAATCAGACACTGACTCACTATCTATATCTATGCAGCACATATCAGCAGGAAGGAGGTGGTAGAGATAGCAAGACATCACATTGTAACCTGAAGCACATAATTAAGGCAGTGGTCAGGGTATTCTGTTTATTGGGGGGGTCCAATAACAGAACATTTCAACGGTTGATTTTCTTCAGAACTGTGCAGCAAGATCTACTCTACTACCAAGATCTCTTCATCTGAACAACCACTGCTTTCTTTACAACAGTTGTCAGTGTATTAATATGAACATCTAACAAACTGAACTGATCTAGTGAATTTCCCAAAATTTAATTGCAAAGCTATCCTTTTTCTAAAGGTACTTCTCATTGACAACAAGGATCCCTTTTGAAGCATGTCAGTGGTACTGCCATCCCATGTTCACTAAATTTGTTGGCCATAGACCATAAAGAACCCCTAGCAAAATGAGGGTTGCACGTGACGAGTGAATATTTCCGAGCACTTTTATATTTGATATGTTAGTAAAGTTAATGTTTTCTATATCACTGCATTAGATCTTTTGTTTGATTGCAATTAACAGACCCTGACCACTCACATTTAACTAAACTACAGAATGCATCAGGATTTCAAAATCAGTCACCGGGCTGGGTCGAAATTGAGGGGTATCAGGTTTGGTGCATTTTTCTGAAAAAACGATTGTAATTTTCATGAACACAGTAAGTGTGTTAATAGAGGTTTAGAGTGTTAATAGAGGTTAAGTGTGTTAACAGGTTAAGTTTGCTGTAAAATGTTGAAGAAAATTGTAGGATAAATTTTCCAGGAACTGAAAGAAACATTATAATGGCTGTGGGGAAATCAATTGCAGTCTCACCCCAGTTGACTGCATACACAGACCAAACTGCTGGAAGGTGCACCACAGTAACAGGCAATTAATGAACATAGATGTGTAATTTTACACATGGTTTCTCATCAAACAGAATCACCCCAAATTACAGCCTAATGCAGTGCCACCAAATGTCACACTCTATCAGATCAAACACTCCCAACTGGCCATTCTCTTGCTATGTTACTCATGTTTCTTGTATTTGTGCATTGCAGGGATCAATCTGTATTTCCACAGCAAGGAGCAACCTATGAATAACTTAACATTTCCAACTTCTATACGTTATTTTACATAACAAACATGAATTTAGCACATATGGACTTAACACTGGAGCACTGATGTGAAGGTTAAGTACTTAAAAACCGTGTTTGTGTCAAACTGGGGACAGATCATTATTTGTTTTTCATAGGCGACCATGTTAATGTTTTTTAATCCTGTATGCAAAATAACGATTCGGATTTTATCACAAAAGCACGCGTTGTTGCATGTCCAATCCTAGTTTTTTTTCTCAAGCGGTGCTCCCCGTCAGATGTCAACAAAAACAAAAAGATTTTGTCTACATATGCAGGAGATCCTTCCAACATGGACAGGGCCGTATTCTGAAAACTTGAAATTTTATCTTGTGTGCAGCAGAAGTATGATAATCTGCAAATGGGTCCCTTTCCCTGTTCAGAAGTTTTGTTTTCAAGGTGCAATAATCCTTGAAAGGGGTACCATCTCAAAATCACTGACACTATTCATATGCCATGGACCCGAAGTAAAATGGTGATCTATCCCCAAGGCACAAGCGGTGCTGTAATGCACACCGCATGGATATCTTTAGATAATGGGACACCTCTTTCCTTCCTCTTGTCAGTCAGACAAGTTTATCTGTTAGTTCAAGAAGACAAGCAATATTTCCGGTTTGAATATTGCTAAACAGTGTGGTGTACGTCTAATGTGGGTCTATAATCTACAGGTTCTGGGGTCTCAGGTGGAAACCAGTTTCTTACATTCAACATTTGAAAGCTAGTTCGGTGTTACCTGTGTTCATGAAAAATAGTGTGTTTCATTTGTAGAATAGACTAAATAAGACAGGTTCTGTTTTGCTCAAGAAATAATGGTGGAGTGTGAAAAATGCATTTAACTGAATTTGAACTGAAAATGTTGGCACTGTAATAAAAACATTTTAAAAACTATTTCCATTGATGCTAGGTCACTCTAACTTAAGGCTTAGTACGTGAGCTTCAACATGTTGGCAAATAGTGCAGGAGGTGATATCAGCCAAGACAGCGAGAGGGGAGGGAGGGAGATATGGGCAATTCCACAAAATGGTCAAGCTTACCAAAATTTGTTCAAATAATATTTGGTTCATATATATATATATATATAACCAGGGTACCATTTTGAAGACAAACATTTGTATTGATGGGAAATATGATGGATGGATCATATCATTGCATGTTATTACAAAATATTTGATGTCAAAGATGGCTGTATGGAATATGCAACTTTTCAGATAAATTCAACTTTCTGAAAAACATGTAGTTTTTCACCATATCACCATATTTCTTTTTTTTTCAGATTTTTTTAATGTAGTAATGAGATAGAGTGACATAGCAGTCTGTTAAATTTCATTTTTTGATGTTCAGTGTGATTATAGGAATCCTGGTTCTAATTTTAGTAACAAAAATTGTTTTTATTGTATTGTCTAATATTTAATTGCTTAATACAAAAATTAATTAGGCAAAGTAAAAGTTTTAGTCCTGAGTATGCACAAGTACTCAACTTTATTTTAGGCATCATAATTTGTGGTTTATCTTCATTATGGATGTACACATTTTATGTATGCCCATAACGCTGCACATCCATAACACATTTCTCACAGTGCAAAGTTGATAGGGCTACCACATTTTGTCAAATATTTTAACACTGGATACATACCACATATAACCCACCATGTGGCTCTAAAGCCATTGTTTTCACTTAATGCTAGGTCTGTCACAAGCGAAAATTACTACACCCAACATTGGAATTTTACATTGACTGGGGCATCAGTATGGACATATCAAGAAACACATGTATAATACAACATCCTAGCAATGGAATTGGCTAACCGATGATATGTGAAATAGAGTATGTCCCAACTCCAAAAGCAGTTTATTTACGAGAGTCTTGTCACCACAGTTGAATCTGGTCCATTTCAGATAAAAAATATAAAGAAAGATAGAATGCAAACATTGGAAGAACTGAAACAGTGCTTTTAGATCTGACATACTAAAATTAAATAGTTTATTGTAACTGTCTTAAAGAAGTACAAAATAAAAATAAATAGAGCAAAATTCTTTACAAAAAAACAAACATATAGAGAACAATGAGTGGAAGAACATAAATACTGAAGTAGACGAACATCAATTAGTTCTCCAGGTAACATCAAAGTCAGTTTGCTAGACTTCTGATAACAGACTATTTTTTATTAGTAAATATCAAGTTGCATGTCCTAATCTATTGACTATGAGACATGTTACGCAAGCATGTTTATTGAATAGTGCAGTTCACTGTTCTTTATTTTACATCTTTACATAAATACTGAAGTAGACGAACATCAATTAGTTCTCCAGGTAACATCAAAGTCAGTTTGCTAGAGTTCTGATAACAGACTATTTTTTATTAGTAAATATCAAGTTGCATGTCCTAATCTATTGACTATGAAATATGTTATGCAAGCATGTTTATTGAATAGTGCAGTTCACTGTTCTTTATTTTACATCTCAGCCAAACACTCTTTTTATCTGTTTATTATGCTCCATAAGCCTGGATGCAATGGTTTCTTGAAAACCCAACAAATATTTGTCTTTAGAAAGAATAAGAACTGTACATTATTATTCGTAGAACAGCAGAAGAGATTCAACTGTGTATTTTGTTCACTAAACAAAGTAGCATATTAAGAACACTAACAATAATTAATGATTGGCATTATGGAGTTTTAAATTGTTTTACAGCTGACATGTGTGCCTGTGTGCATTAGGTAGTTTATCAAGTGCTGTTAGAGTATTGCTAAGAGACTACATTTGTACACCACACTTATTTAAAGATGCATGGACGTTATTATATAATATTGCAATTGTTCACAGTTAATTATTATTATAAGTCATACTGATCTCTTGGATCTAAGTTATGTTGCATGAGCCTTGATGAAAGGGCAGACCGAACAACAGACTTTCAGTGGAAGTGCTGAAAATTATGATTTTGTTCATAAAACATTAAATAAAATTACAAGAAAATTCTGATTCTTCATAATATATGCATTTTAAAGTTTTATTTCAATCAGTAATATTTTGAAGTTGATATTATGTGATTTGTGCATTTTAAATAGAGAAATGTGAAGTGTACGTCCATAACATTCAGAGATGTACGTCCATAACAGAAAAGTGTACATCCATAACAACATACACGTGAACCTGTGACCTAAATACTAGCAGGTAATTAATTAATTTCTACTTTATTTAGAAGGTTAAAGTCTAGTGTACAAATACATAGTTTTGTTACATTTTTATGTATTCATACTTCACAGAGTTTTTTTAATGTTTGAAGCAACATTAAAAAATAATTTTCTCTGAGTACATAAAATAATTTTTTTTAGTAAAGTTGGAGGGCTACCATTTTGCATGTTAATAGTATTAGGTAGGTTACACATTATGCCCAATTAAAAATCAACTATTCCAATTGTGCTGTATTGTATGTATTGATGAAGTGTCCGAAATTCTCTGAAATTTACATCCATAATGCCGGAATTTCCCATATAGAGAAAGCGAGCGAGCGAGAGAGAGACAGAGAGAGAGGAGATACAAGCACACAGAAAGACAGATAAAGATAAAAGAACATGTATGATGAAAGTGGAATGGTGCCAACAATAGGTGCCAACAAAACCAAGCTGACAAAAAAACGTACACAGTGAAAGATGGAAGGCGGCATGACTTTCATGTCGGGCAATGACACAGCCGTGTCATCTTTCTGATGCCTGGTTGTCATTGAAGTGGTAACACTGTCAATTAAACCCAAGCAGAAACACAATACACACAAGATGACAGATGAAGTGTTCAGTTTGTTCTTCTCTAAAAAGTTCTTTGTGAACATGCCTCAGACTCCACAAAGAGCCCAGGCTCAATGTCCAACAACAACAGTTTCTCAGGTGTTTAGTGATAAAGAGTAAATTAGCTTAGCCAATTTTTTAATCAAAGAGATAACATTTCTTGGCTCTTTTTCTTACATCTCTGTTTGAACACAAATGCTTTGAAAACGCCATTGAAGAGTTGAAATAAGACAGCTTTAGTTAGTTTTTTTAATAACGTGACAGTCCTAATCAACTTTTTATGTTATTTTATAAGTTGCAGAGGTATTTTAGAGAAGCTTAAATGAAAAAGTCTTTATAAAGACATAAAACATAACATTTCCTGTCATTCATTTGCAAAGCTTTTTTCTGAAAACAATAATCATCAAAACCTAATATTAAAAATAAATGGTGCTTCTGTGCAACAAGAAATTGCTGCAGTAAAATTGCATTCAAGGAATAAGCCAAAATGTCTACCTGTCATGTACGGAATCTACAGCATTCTTCCATCAATATATCTGTTCCTTGTGGCAGAAATTGTAAACTCTGATGTAGGCAATCTTGAAACAGCCAGATAGAGTCTGACCTTAATCAGCTTATCTTCGAATGTGTGGCATCTATTGCTGGAGTACTCCATTCATTGGGAGATTTAATCTAGTTCTAACAGATGTTAACTGGAAGCATGCAAGTCATCTATTACAGTGCTGATGGAGGGAGGCAGGGAAAGAGGAACCAGTGGTGGAGAGAGGGAGAGAAAGAGGGTCCAGTGGTGGAGAGAGGCAGGGAAAGAGGAACCAGTGGTGGAGAGAGGGAGAGAAAGAGGGTGCAGTGGTGGAGAGAGGCAGGGAAAGGACCAGTTGTAGAGAGGCAGGGAAAGAGGGATCAGTGGTTGAGACAGGCAGGGGAAAATGAATCAGTGGTGGAGGGAGGCAGAGAAAAAGGGACCAGTGGCTGAGTGAAGCAGGGTAAGAGGGACCCGAGATGGACAGAAGCAGGGAAATCAGGGAAAGAGGGACAAGAGGTAGAGGCAGGAAATGAGGGTCCAGTGGAAGCAGGGTAAGAGCAGGGTAAGAGGGACCAGAGGTAGAGAGAGGCAGAGAAAGATGGACCAGAGGTAGAGAGAGGCAGAGAAATAGGGTCCAGTGGTGCAGAGAGGCAGGGAAGGAGGTTCCAGGCTGAGGGTGTACAATTACTTCGAGGAAACAAAGAGATCAGGGTGATCTTATTAAATAAAGAGGGACAGTTATAGAGAGGGAGGCAAGAAACCATGCACCAGTGCAATACTATACACAGAAAGCAATAATGGATTTGTTTAACCCTGTACTGGAAAAAAGATCACCTTGAATCGCTCTGATTTTACCCCTTTCTCAAATTCCTTCCCAAATTGCCCTTGTGATGACCCTTATGTTCTTTTGTATTGTATTTTATTCAGCTCCAACAGGTCCAAAGACCCAGTTACAGGACTGATAACAAAATATAAAAACAATATATATATATAATAAAAACAATAAGTAAGTGTAATAAAGGTATAAAACACATAATATCGACATTACTAGCATAGCAGGCTAAGACATTAGCACTATACATAGAAATGTTTTCGAATTACAGATCTAAAGGTATTGGCTCCTATAAATATATCACAAGTGGGTTCAGTTAAATGCAATGTATTGAAAGTAGTCACACATCTATATTTAAAACCGAGTATTTCCTAATGTTGATTCTGTTGTTGGAAATTCTAAAAGGAGTGTAGTTTCGTAGAGATCTCAATGATATTGGATATTTCCCACCAGGTAGGACGAATCTAGATGAGAGTCCACACACTTATGTAGAAAGATCAGATCTGCAACTTGCCTATGATGTTGAAGGGACGGTAGTCTAAAATGATAGCAAAGCACAGGATAATTATCAGTGGAGTACTGTATTTTGGATTTGTAACAGAGATATTTACTGAATTTTTTAACTCGTATGATAGAAAAAAATAAGTTGCCACGGATTCCAAATAACACTGCAGTACTCCAATTGGCTTCTGACTAGAGATATATACAAGGATTGCAAAGCTCGTACATTGGTAAATGTTGTGCAAACGCGCTTAATAAAACACACATCTTGAAACCTTTAGAAACATTACGACTAAAATGATCTTTAAAATTCAAATTACCGGTCAATGTGACTTCCGAGATCTTTGACAGTGGTGACCCTGGGTAGAGACTGGCTTAAGATGGTGTAGCCAAAGGTTAAGCATTTCTTTTTGTTAGTGAAAGTATGCAGCATTTGTGCGTTAAGTTTGAGGTGCCAGGTCTCACACCAGAGGCACACATTGTCCAGACCCTTCTGCACCTGACAATCGATCACCAACATAATTTCTTTAAACAGTTTGGAATCATCAGCATAGAGCGATATTTCACATGAATCAACATGATTAGTAAGTTCATTACTATACAAGATAAACAGAAGTGGGCCAAATTGTGAACATTGTGGTACACCGAACAGAACAACACTGGCTTCCAGTCAGATGCTTTGCCTTTCAATACCACAGGTTGTTTTCAGTTTAGAAGGTAGGACTGCAACCATTGTATGCACTACCCAGAATACCCATATGATTTAAGCTTGTGAATTAATTGGGTGGCACACTGAATCAGAGGCTTTACTGAAGTCCAAGTAAACAGAATCAACTTGTTTCTTGTTATCAATAGATTCAGAAATGGAGTCCAAGTAACAAGCTAGGTTAGATGCTGTGCTTCTACACTTCACAAATCCGTGTTGGTTGCCGGAAATTGTGTTATGCACATGGTTATACAATGAGTCATACACCACTTTCTCAAAAACTTTACTAAATAGCGGTAAAAGAGAGATAGGTCTGTAGTTACAGACATTTCATTTATCTCCCTTTTTATACACTAGTGAGAGGGATATGAAGCTCACTTACAAGGAAAGACCACATTGAAACCAGTCACCAGTGACTCATGACAAGTTCAATTAGTGACAGCAGCAATGAGCAGTGACAGGAGCAATGAACAGTGACAGGAGCAATGAGCAGTGACAGTAGCAATGAGCAGTGACAGGAGCAATGATCAGTGACAGGAGCAACGAGCAGTGATAGGAGCAACAAGCAGTGACAGGAGCAATGATCAGTGACAGGAGCAATGAGCAGCAACAGTAGCAATAAGCAGTGACAGGAGCAATGATCAGTGACAGGAGCAATGAGCAGCAACAGTAGCAATAAGCAGTGACAGGAGCAATGATCAGTGACAGGAGCAATGAGCAGTGACAGAAGCAATGAGCAGTGACAGTAGCAATGAGCAGTGACAGGAGCAATGAGCAGTGACAGGAGCAATTAGCAGTGACAGTAGCAACGAACAGTGACAGGAACAATGATCAGTGACAGGAGCAATGAGCAGTGACAGGAGTAATGATCAGTGACAGGAGCAACGAGCAGTGATAGGAGCAACAAGCAGTGACAGGAGCAATGATCAGTGACAGGAGCAATGAGCAGCAACAGTAGCAATAAGCAGTGACAGGAGCAATGATCAGTGACAGGAGCAATGAGCAGCAACAGTAGCAATAAGCAGTGACAGGAGCAATGATCAGTGACAGGAGCAATGAGCAGTGACAGAAGCAATGAGCAGTGACAGTAGCAATGAGCAGTGACAGGAGCAATGAGCAGTGACAGGAGCAATTAGCAGTGACAGTAGCAACGAACAGTGACAGGAACAATGATCAGTGACAGGAGCAATGAGCAGTGACAGGAGTAATGATCAGTGACAGGAGTAATAAGCAGCAACAGTAGCAATGAGCAGTAACAGGAGCAATGAGCAATGACAGGAGCAGTGACAGCAGCAATGAACGGTGACAGGTGGAATGAGCAGTGGCAGGAGCAATGAGCAGCAACAGTAGCTATGAGCATAGACAGTAGCAATGAGTAGTGACAGGAGCAATGATCAATAACGGGAGCAATGAGCACTGAGAGCAACAATGAACACCCACCCACAAGAATGAAGTGACAACAGGACAGACTAGTATATATACATCCTGCTCATTGCTCTTACAGGAATGATCAGGACAGGAGCAACAGGTAGTGACAAAATGTGGAAAAGGTAGAACTCCAGACATCATATTGTGTTCATAACAACAAATACACCTGTGGTTGTGGATTATTAGATATTGATGAACCAACTGCTTAAAAAATGGTTGAAATAAAAAGATTTAGCTTTTACTTTGCCCTATAAAAAGGGAATGCTAAGAACCTTACATGGTTATCAGACACCCACCCACCCACATACCCATCCACCCACCCACACCCACAGTCCGGATATGTCGATAGATAACCTCACTAAACAGGGATGTATATATGCGTTGTTCTATCTGAATATCCACCTCCTGCTGGATGTCTATAGATACAATGACAATATCCACATTCCACATCCATCCGAACGTCTATACAAAGATAAACTGACAATACACGTACTCGACCAACACACAGCATATTATGCTGCATATTAGGAAAAATAGCTAATTATAACTCGGTAAAAATCAATAGTTAGACTTCACTTAGAATATTGCATACAAGCATGGAGGCCATATCACCAGAATAAATTAGAATTCAAAGAAGAGATACTAAGATGAATCCAGTTATGCTATGACTTTTGTTATGAAACATATCCAAAAACACTTTTCAGTTGTTCTGCACTAGTCAAATTACAATAATTACGAATCCTGCTGATTATAGACGGTGGTGGATGTAAACAAATCAGTAGTCTTCGTGCAGCAATTGTACCATGGCTGAATGCTTTCCAGAGAAGTCGAGTTGGTGTTGGAATGAACAGGTCTGCCACAGATTGAAGTGTAAAGTGCATTGAGCAAGTCCCAAGGACATGATACAGAGGTATGTAGCAACTTACTTTTAGCTATATGGGTACATTCATTTTTTAAATACAAACAATCACAGTTAAAAAATATTACTCAAGTTATAATGATGTTATACTTATATTATCTTCTCTACATCATTTAAAGCAGACAGTATATTATAAAAGAAATTACTGAACAAGCTTAGCGTGTTTTTGTTAAATTACTGTGTAATTAGTAAATATATTTTGATTGTAATTTAGTACATGGGCTGATGACATAAATTTTAATACACACACTATTGGCATAACTGTAATTTTATCTTGGGACGGCTTTTGTCCATGGGCGATTGTACGGGGGGGGGGGGGTTGTCCAGGAGGATTGTGTCAGGGACTTATGTCCATGGGTGACTGTATGGGGCTTTTATCCATGGGAGATTGTATGGGGGGCTTTTGTCCAGGAGGATTGTGTCAGGGACTTACGTCCATGGGTGACTGTGTGGGGGCTTTTTGTCCATGGGTGATTGTATGGGGGGCTTTTGTCCAGGAGGATTGTGTCGGGGGACTTTTGTCCAGGGTGTGTTTTGTCCTATGTTTGGCTTGTCAGATGGTAGGCTGGATACAGCATACAAGTACATCTTCCCAGTCCTCACACACGTTGGTGGTGTGTGATTTTCCACATATGGTCATATAAAATAAGTGCAACCAATACTCTATTGAAGTTTTGGTGTTTGGATTTGCATTTTTTGTCTAGTTTAGTGTGATTCCTGCTGGAGTTAATTCATTCCAGGGATCACAGCTAATCTTTAAACTGGGTCAAGTTTGTTGACAATGCCTCCTGTAATAGAATTAGTCTGAATTTACAAGAATCCTGCAAATATGGCCTAATTTCCCCTCTCCCATAACAATCCTTGTGGAAACTGGGGCTGTCTCGCTTCAGTAACCAAATTTCCAACTGCAATCTCTGGATGGAATTAAAACCTACCCTGTCAATACCTACCATGTCAATATTATTTCACCAAATGTCAACCATTTCTACAGCTTTCAGTGTGAATAAAACTAAACATGCCTGTGGGAACATCAGTAGGGTATTTACCCTTCCAAGCAGTAACAACATTGCTCACTTAGAGATCCCCACTTAGCTAGGAGGGAAATTTAATGTGCAAACACCCAGATGTCAGGGGTAAATATTGACCTGTTTAATTATACTATCATCTGTTAACAAAGGTCCAGTTTTTAGGCCCTTAGCCAGGTAAGATAAGATGGGTTTTTCGTTTTACAAGTCTTAGTGACTCTTAGCGCATGCGGTGGTGATTCTACGAATGTTGTCAGCGACAGGATAGCGAATACCGCCGATCTATAAGACTATATATTTTTAACCTTGACATCGTTGGAAAATAATGATATTGTGGTTGATCTCTATTTATTGTAATCGTTTACGTTGTTGGTTAGGAAACACATTTCTATGGCCTTTCTCAGTGACTATCCATTGGCGCTCTTGTTTGAAGAAACAATCCCATGACCCGGATGTCGTAGGGCAAGTTCAAAATGGCACCTGCCAAGCGAGTGAAAAGATGCAATATGTCAACGTCAAAATTCACAACAATCGATGCCTTTTTTCATAAACATGAATAAAAGCAGCGTTCCTGCAATTGTCCCTGAACAGTCCGAATCAGCATCCTTTGTTACGTTGGTGGAGATCCATAATGTTGATGTGTCTGCCGAAAGTAACCGCTGCATTGTTGCCCACCACTGGCACTTTTTGCAGTGGCCAAGCGCGATCGCAGTTGACTTTGAAATTGAGTCTGATAACCGGCGTAAAGGCCCTACTATCGGCAGCAGTTTCCCAGTTCCTCAACTCAAACGGCAGGCAAACCACGAACGATTAGGCTTTGTTCAGTCTAGTAAATTCATATTGTTTTTTGTCCAATAGGCAATACTGAATCTGGATGATTGCTGTTTTATCAAAGAAGTAATGTTTCAATGTATTACTTTCAAAACCAATTGTATTACTGAATGCTATATCTTTTATTTTTATTTGTTGTAATTCTTTACGTTTAGTGTCAAGTAATTGATTTTGAGTGTGACTGTAATCATATTTGTTCATATGAGGCATATTTGCATGCACGTACTTAGTTTTAAGATGATTCAAACATTACTTCCATGTTTACATATTTAAAATAAAGTTTAAACTTACTTTTTTGTAAACCTTCATGTGTTGGCTCTTCTTCAGTTATTATTACTGTGCATGTGATAATGCCAACCTCGCAGCACATCTACTAAGACTCAGTTGAGCCAATAATGGTTAAACCGGACTTGGCCATTCCTTTGAAAAACCCTAATTCGTCATTTGCTCAACTCGCATTGGTTTACCAGTGCAAAAAATGGGTCAATAATGGTTGTCATTATATCAACCAGCATTGGCTTGCCATTGAAAAAAATCAATTGGGCCAATAATGGCTGTCAAAGACGCGAACGGAAGTCGTTAGCGCGTTTAAGGTTTTTTAGAATGTTTAAGACTGGCAAAATTATATTTCTGGCTAAAGGCCTGGCTGGTACTGGAAGCAATACAAATAAGTTCTTACCATGAGTCACATGCATATAGGCAAGCAGTGGGCACCACGTAATGGACCAACTTAAGTGGACTCTCCACACACTCCATATATGATTTGAAAGCCTTAACGTTTCCCATCAACCTGAGGTATAATGTGGAGCTAATAAGTCATGCAGTAAGCATGGAGCGAAGGTCAAACAAGGTTACTGTCAAATTGTGCATTTTCTAAATTATGCTATTCCGCTAACGTCATAAAATTTATAATGGATGGTTATTTACCCACTACTACTACACTACATGCTTTAGTAGGCACTTCAACAAAATGCGCTGCCTCGGTCGTTCCGCGCGCACGAAAATCCGTTCACGATTTAACGCCGTTACGATTACTGGAATCTCGTTAACGTTTTGTTTCGCCGCTTGTTTTATCGGCTGCTTCCATTCATTTTCGTCAGCTTTGATGGCACCTTTGAAAGCGATAAGTTAACTTTCGTGTCATGTTTTTCTTATCGAAATTGGACCAAAATAAAGCTTACAAAATGTAAGTTAGACTTCATAGGTGTATTTCAAATGCAAGTAGCACAACTTCATCGAATTCCTCAGAATATTTCAATGTTGTGGTTGCCTTCTATAGGTCGAAGTTAGTATGTGGGGGAAATATCTTGTTTCCGCGCGAACGCGAAATGTGGTTTTAGTCAACCGCAACATTGTGAAGTTTTACAGATCTGTGACAGTGAGAACGAGTCTCCAGAACGAAATGATCACTTATTTACATTTCTCTGAATTGAATTTACTACAAAGCCAATACCATCTGTTTTACATGATATTATATTAATGTTTATGTTGTGTGGGTCTTGGATAAAACCTAGAAAAATACAAGAATAAAAAATAATGCAATTTTTCAATGATTTAAAAAATTTGTAAAAACACTGCGCAAGAGATTTATATTCTCAATTACAAGAACAATTAATTATTTTATTCATTGAGTACAAACTGATTGTTATTAATTGTTTTATTCATTGAGTGGAAACTAATTGCTAAGTCATTTTTTAGTTAAAATACTTGTAAAACAGTTACAATTAATTATTGAATTACAACAAGACATTTTGTGACAAGCTGCCAGTGCCAGTGGACAAAACTGCTGAATATAGATACACCTCTCAAGACCAAATTTCAAGATTTTGTTTTCTGACCTAATATATTATGTGAATTTTCACAATTAACTTAATGGGGGATGACGGTATAAAAAACAAATCATAAAAAACAAATCATAACTGCAGCAAGAAATGTATGATTCATTTAAATAAATTTAATTTAAAGATGTTCTGGCTGAAGTTCTTCCATAGATTTCGGTTATGCGATCTCAGCCAGTATAGATCTTTGCTGGTTTTGAAGACGCTTGCTGACTTCCAGCAGATCTTTGTCGAGGGCAGTTGGGAGTGTTGTTCATGGTCACCCTTGCCAGCCAGCAACGTCAGCGGGTGTGAAATATTTGTCTATGGCCAGCTGTGCAGGGGCTTCACATAGAATGCAAAACACATTGTGTGTGTATATATATATATATATATTTATATTAGTAACATATTAACATATCATAAAAAATATATATACTTTATTGGTTGAGACAGCAGTGAAAAATCATCATGCACTTGGCTCGTAGATGGAATAATGTAGACTCTTGCAGCCGTTGTCCATTCAACACAAGAAATGTCGGATTCAACAGTGAAATACTGTAAAAAAAATTATAAAAATTACATCATGTTGAATTGCACAATGTAAAGTCAACATTATTTTATGACAAAAAAGTGACAGAAATATGTAATAAATTGTGTAATATTTATGCAATGGCATTGTTTTTCTTCACAAAAAAACATTTAGTACTCTATATGGAACACCAATTAGTATATATTTCTCAAACAATTATTTCATCATTGTAATACGCAAAATTATTTTGGTGTTCTTTGTGTGTACGTGCGTGCATGCATGTGTATGTATATATACATATTTGGCAGGGAATGAAAGTCCAGGCTCTGCCCAAATGTTATACAAATAACTTCATAATCATGGAAGTTATGGCTTTCTATTGAAATGTATTGGTCTGATGAAATAGCTTGCTAATTAGCCATTGTTGACTTATTAATTGAGTTACTATTAATGATGACTAATGTATATTTATGACCCTACTTAATGCGTTTTGAAATTATACAAATATCTTCATAATGATGGAAGTTATGGCCTTTTATAAAAAAGTGTTGACCTGTTGCGTTTGCGCATTTATTAGCCAATATTGACTTATTAATTGCATCAATTGAGTTATGTATATTTTATGACCCTGTTTAATGAATTTGTAAACCCTGAACAAATTATGCAAATATCTTCATAATCATGGAAGTTATGACCTTTTATTAAAAGGTGTTGGCCTGTTGAGGTTGCGCATTAATTAGCCAATGTTGACTTATTAATTGCATCAAATGAGTTATGAAATGAGTGGGTGATGTATTTGTATGACCCTTGTTAATGAGTTTGTAAACCCTGAACAAATTATACAAATATCTTCATAATCATGGAAGTTATTGCCTTTTATCAAAATGTGTCAGTCAGTTGAATTCATGCACTAAATAGCCAATATTGACTTATTAATTGCATTAACTGAGTTACTATTAATGATACATGACTGGACTATGTATATCTATGACCCTACTTAATGTGCTTGCAACTCCTGAAGAAATTATTAAAATATATATACAAACAAAAAAGTTATGCCATTTTAATCATACATTTATTGAAAAATAACACAAAAATTAGAGACTTTTGCCTGTATACAAGATACACAAAATTTTCGGATTTTAACCGCATTAAAATAATAATATCTTTGGCTCTAACAAAGATATATTGATAAAATAAACAGTTTTTGGTTCCTTTACATGTCACCTTTCATTTAAATCAATTGCCAATGTTCTACCATGACATCTCATTTTTGTTTGAAGTGCCTAGCTTTAGCATGAAAACTAATTAACATACAATAAGGCATAAGCCATAACTGATATCAGGCGTGATGTATCTTAATAACACACCTTTCCAATGATACATAGGCTCGTTGCAACACCTTAATTATCTAAAAATGGTATACACTTTTACTAAAACTAAAAGGTTCTAGATTAAATCAGCTAATTAAATAAAATATGAATGAATGATTGAACCTTATTTCAGTCACATACACACGCAAGCTGGTCATGACGTAATATTTAACCTGACATGTTTTTTAGGACATATTATGGCATGCCTCTATTATTATTATAATGCCTTACTGTATTGCCGTGGAAGATTCATCCGACAATGTCACGAAGTCAGACTCAAAAGTAGCAGACGACATTCGCACGTTTGACATTCGGCGTCAGACAGCGATGGCCGATGGGGGAAATTTTGATTGACAGGTCGATAATTACATTCAATATACCTTTTATCTTGTTAGTACTAAGTTATATTTCTTGGAATAAGCTAAAATCATGAATAGGATGGTGAAACACTAACTTATGAAACTTCTAAGCAGTTTGTATGTAATGTCATTGTACAACCTGCCACAGGGCGCCAGAAGTAGGTACGCCACCAATCAGGTGGTGCTGCCATCTTGCGATCACCATGTACATCAGCAAACTTACACCATCCAAGCACATCAGTTCTCTTACATGTGACTAGTCGTACCATAAATTGACAAACAGTTATAGCGTCGATTGAAATTACGCCTCCATAATGCCAACAGTAGACAAAAATTATACATTTCTTGGCAAAAGAACATTACTAAGAACCAAAAACAATAATATATAAAGGTTATTCAAGTGGCGGCCTCTTATGGATTTTGAAAACATAAGTATGGGAAGGCAGTGTTAGTTTAGCCATTTTTCATTCTTTTTGATATCTAGGCCACGATTATATTCATAACTCAAAATTGTTTTTACTCACATAAACTATGATTATAAGTAAATAATGTTATACCAAGATAATATATCTAGGATGCATTAATAATTATATGCAGCTGATTCAAATAGGGTTAGTAAGGTAGCCTAACGTAAGTTAGGTAAATACTTTATTTGTATAATTTATAAAAACTCAGCCAACACATCTACCCAATGCATACAACACGTCTCTGACAAATCTACACGCTTAACTAATAAGTGAACACAATGAATATAAACGTATAAGCCAATTGCAACTAGTGTAATTAATTGTTAATATGTTGCTTTAATTGTAGCTATCCGATGTCCCAATTTGCTTGGAAAAAAATAATTCCTAGATGTATTTTGGGGTAAAGAACACTCATCTTCATTCTTTAATCGCTGCTCAAGTAACCCTCCCTTGAGCCTTCGGTGGTTCAACTAGCCCCGTTTCAACAATTAAGCTTATTTAATTAACTTCTCATTAATGCAAGATGTGGTATAAATAATCTTCTTCCCTGTGAATAGTTAAACCATTTGTAAGTGCACAGAAAATAAAATCTGGTCACATGTGTTGATAGTTTACACACTAGCAGACAATAATCACAAAAAAGTTTCTAAAGACATCAACAAACATACTTTTAACTCACATTTTGTTACAGTTGTGACAAATGGCACTTATTGTATGTCAATCGTGTTCTAATAACATGTTCAATGACTGGGTGGTTCCATGTAACTGTTGCTGCTGTAGTTTCCTGGGAAACATGGGTGGCTCAACTAACCCAGTGGCTCAACTAACACTGCCTTCCCCTAATAGATAGATAAATTTATTTCAGACTCATTCCTTATTATAAGGCAATGCAAACTTTCCTCTGTATCTTGCCAAATATTTAGGGAAGCAGACTAAAACAATGTTTGAAGTGTAAAGAAAAACAGGTAACATCGTCCTTTATTGGATATATATAATTTCTGTTGTGGATTTGTTACAGAAAATTTAGTTAGGACTTCTTAGAATGATTTCAAGACAGCAAAACGTGTTCGACTGTAGAGATAACTGTGTTCTTCTTATGGCGTTTGCAGTGGGAGAATCATCTGGCAATATCAGAGTAGCAGACGACAGACGGACGTTTGACTGGTATCAGACAGTGATAGCTGATGGCAGTAATGAGGGACGTCTTAATTGAGAGGCATTGGGTATTTACCCTCCATTTCTACCTACTTTAAATTTGAACAAACTAAATCTTTTCAAGACCATTCAATATAAAAAACCTTCCAATTTGTCTCTTCTTAATCTGCTGGTCTCTAGCGTTGCTAAACCACCTTATTAGGCGTTTTTCATATATAAAATACATCGTTAATCCGGACGCCTTGGTCCCCAGCATGTACGGCTGGATTAACAAGTCTTCATGCACATTTGTTTCAACACGAACATACGGTAGCTCTTTGTTGTATTCTTTCTAGTTTGTCTATGCTCTTCTTACAATAAATATTATGGCATCCATGCAGTATTCCAAATAAGGTTTTGTACACTACTATTTAACAACCAAAGGAAAAAACAAGTAACATTATACACAGTATTAACAAAACAACATACTTTAATTAAATGATCTTTACTACAAAATATCCACATGACTACAATGCACAAAACAGACCCACAAATCACCATAGTCAGTACAGAGAAAATACTATTAAACGTTATTACAGAGTATAAAATTATTGATGCTTACAGTGCCATAAACCTACTTAAATGTAAATTTTTTTATTATTGACAGATTTGTTAGCAGACATCAAGATATTGAGGGTGGTACATGCACCAATTTCTGGCAGTAATAGAAATTTCCAAAGGAAATGGTTTCCCTAATCCATAATTATCGTACCCGGCATTTCCTTGAAAACTGTACACTCTGTTTGGGTAACAAATATGAAAGTACCGACCTAATAAGTAGTTCGCTTGAAAAAAATTGGGCCATGGAAAAATGTCAAGGAATTTGTTCTTATAAGCGTAAAAAAAATTTTTTTATAGACAATAAGGTAACTGTTTAACACAAGTGGTGTCATTTGGTTGACTAGTGTAGAACAACGGAAAAGTGGTGCCAACTGTTTAACACCAGATGGCGACACTTTTCAGTTGTTCCACACTAGTCAAATTACAATAATTGTGGATCCTGCATACACCCCCTTAAAAAGTGGGTGTAGGCTAATTAAAGCATATATGCTTAATAGGTCGACTACGGTATGTGAAATAAAGCCAGAAAGAAATAGGATGGGTTTAGTTGGCTTTTTCACATATAAATCCGTTAAAATTATATTATGCCTACATTAAATATCTCCAAAAAGGAGGTTACATGAGACAGAAGTAACATCTAGTTGCAACAAGACACGTGGTAAAGCATATACTGGTAGATATAATGGGGTTGTTTTGTTGAATAGCTCAACATACCTAGTCAGTGGTTTTGAGTCAAGCAACAAGAAAAGCTTTGGAGACCATCTGGATGGTGGGCCCATCCACTTTGGACTTCATTTAAAGAGAAGGTACAACGATTTTCATTGGTTGACTGAACGGCTAGTTTTTTTACATTTAAAATTTTGTGTTTATAACAACCGGGTTGTTTAACATAATACCCACACAAAACATGTTACTATTGTGACCTTTCATGTCTTACCGTTTTACTATTTTTTAGAAACTATACAATGAAATAAAACATTCCTGTTTTATATATATATTTTTTTAAACCGCTATTTGGCTATAAATCTTCACATTTGAAGGTGAAATATAAAATTTTTCATTGGATGATTTATTGATCTTCCAAACTCCCATTTCATACATTTTCTAACGAAAAATACTACAACAATAAAGTTTAAAACATGAAATATAACACTGTTAACGTAGAGGAACTTTAATATTGAAAAATTAAGCAAACTGGGGCATTTTATTTATGAAACCCCAATGGGCTATCTAACATTTAACCAATTAAAGTCTTTGTACTTTCCCTTTAATAATGAAGTATATATCAACATAACTCACATGATCAGCTGCCATTTTTACAAATCTATGAAATTATTCAAATGTAAAATCAAAACATTTTTAAGTAACCGTATGTGTCCTTGCTCCTACAGTAAATGTTAGCAGTAAATGACAGACCATGAACATTTTTGGCTGAGAAAGTTCGCACAGTTAATCAGGCCGGTATGGTACGCTTATGTATCACTATGGGATGGCCCATGACACAACTCAAAAACTGCACCTGTTCAATGTGTAGGCGCCCAGAGTCAAGGCTTTACCATACATTTGATGTAAACATCCAAACTGGCAGATCATATCCATAGCTCGCCATGGTTCACTGGTTATCATATTCATAGCTTGCCACGGTTCGCTGGTTATTAAGCAACATCAAAGCTTTTGACAACGTCACAGCATCAGAACAGGTGGTATAAAACGGATATAAATATGCACTGTGCAATAGAAATACTAGAACTTAGAGCATCTACTAAAATACGCAAAATACCTTGATGATTAGTTCTACCTCTTGCATGATACCATCAAAATGTAAGTAGCCCAACATATTCTTTCTCAGAACAAAGTTCACATAAACACCAGATCAACAATCAATAGACCTCAAATGTAAGCACAAACATAACTGATCAGCACTGCAAGAGATAATATCTTAAAATTGTAAATGGTTGCTGCCAGCTGGCAAAAGTTTCACCGGAACACTTATAAATACACTTTCTTTAAATGCTCAACGAAATAAAATTTTACAGCAACAATGAAATCTTTGCACAAACAAAAATGCTGCACGATTGTGCCTAAATGAAAAATATTTTGAAAAACTTTAAAACTAGTTTGAGCTACTACGCTTAGTTTTATACAGCCCTATCAGTTGTTGGTCAGTGCATGTGTGATTCTGAATTCTTCAACCATTGTTATGTGGTGACCTGACAAACACCAGACAGAGACAACGTGCATCAGTTGCAACTTCTCAGAGATGATGCCATCTTGTGGCACAGCCACATACACAGCGACACCCAGGACAGGCCTTTAATGTCACCAATGAAATATGACAAATATAGCTGTTAGATGTCCAGAGTGATTTCAGTTTTTACCGACCCTCACAATGAGGAACTCAGAATTGTCTACATTTACCTTTCCATAACAAACATAATAATTCTCTAAACCCATCCCTCAACCACGTACTTTAAAATGTTGATAATATTCCACATTGAAAAACATCAATAAAAATGTTATGACATACAAAAATATCCATTAGAATAATAACACTCATTAATTTCATGTTCAGCAAAATTTTTTAACTTTGTCATGTCATCAGCGAGAGGATGAATCACGCACATGATCGGAATTGACCCACACATGATCAGCATTGACCCGCACAGTGTCTACCATTTTGGATATCAACTAGTTTGAGCCTTACCAGATCTAACTACAAAAGTCAATTCTTTTGATTTAAAAAAATTTTTTTTTAAATATTAAATCGAGTGAGTACGTTACTATGCTATTCACACACTACATATTTTACGATAGGTTAAATCAGTTTGAGGGTGGAGTTTTAAAACAATAGTAGGTCCGTAGCAGTTCAATGCACAGCGCTGCACTGGCGCAGGTCATACTTCGCATCGCATGCGGCCAACATTTATTTTAATTAATACGCTTTATACGAATTAGGTAAATGTTGACAATTGTGAATGGCTCCTTATGTTGAATATAGTCGAGGGCCATCACGATTGGTTGGGGATTTGCATGGAATGTATCTTGCCTGTGCTTGCCAACACACCGCTCTCTGCCCCTGCTCTGTTCCAGCACATTCTCTCCACCACAAAGCTACAGTAACTAAATGCTTCCTTCTGCACACTTTCAAACCAAGTTTGTCTCTTATATAAAAAAAAGCACATTCTACCCCTATGAAGTTAGTGCACGATTCACTTTTAGATGGTCAATTATTTCATGACACAGAACCATTACGACACACACAAGTTGTCCAATGGGTGAATAACATGTGGGGACATCTATAGACCTGCTATAATGTGTTCTAATACAACTCTCACTCGTGGCATTACACAGTGCTACAAGTCTTTGGTACTTTGTCACAAATATCGACACCCAACATTCTCTGTTTCAGGATAACCCACAATGCGATGCACACCGGAGAGTACCACAGTCAGCAGGGAATATTTCGTCTATGTTCTCTGTTAACTTTTGTTATTTTACATGGGCACAGACATCATCATTTTTCAATGCCAAATACTCTGCATTATTTCTCTTCTGTATTTAGTAGTTTTAATGATCGTTCAGCCTAGTCTGCATCATATATATCCATTAAAAAAATAAATTATGCATCCATTCAGGAAATAAATTAACATATACTGCAGAAATACAAGAGAATCTATGCAGGAAGTTGACCTATGTGCACAGGATTGTGGGATACCTGGTAAGATTTAGTAATGGAGACATGCCAACATCAAAGGTCAGTGACGTAATATCAAAGTTATATACAATATCAGTAGAAACAGTCGATTGTACAGTGTTGCCCTCTCTCACGCAGTTGGTTCCTCAGTCCCTTCGGCAGCTTCCTCTCCCACTAGGGGGACAAACAGAAAAACCACACATCTCTTAATTCTATATCTTCCTTATCCATGCTTATGTGAGATATGACAATATTTCTTATAATTAATATAAATAAATATATATTGAAAATTAAACAAGATGTAAAATAAATATAGTAATGATATATATATTTACATATAAAAACACATAATTATACACTATCCTAGGACAGCTAATAGCCAACTAATAGCCCCATTTTGGCGTGTTTGGTCACATGTACCCGCAAAACGGGGCAACATATCAAGACACAAATGGAACGTTTCTGAATATTTTGCTTATGACACTTGTTTCTTGGTCTCAAACACATTTGAAATAATACTGAAATGTGAATGTTTTAGAAGCACGACTTTTAGAAAAACAAATCAAACATAAACTACACGGATGGCCACATATACTGTTGCACCCACTACCCCTTACCCAAAGTAAAAACTAACAGGGCAAAGAACTGTTTTTTCAACTGGTGCCTCTAACCCGTCGCAGTTATTCTTTCATGCAAGTGCTCAGAGTGACATTATTTTATAATGTGGATAATACTATTTAGCCACTATACATTTTAATAACTGTCTTATTTGTACCTTTTTAGTCCTTTTATGATATATACATTGTTTTTTGTTTCTTTGAAATATTTCAACCCAAAACATACGCATATAATTTTAGCAACTGCATATTTTGTACATGTACTTTTTGTTCAATTTCAATATTGTAAAAGAACTAACTTATTAGTATTAAAACAGTTTGAAATATGGAATTTTTCATATTGCATATGAAAGTAATACCTTCGGCTTCACCGTCCTCCCCCTCCTCTTCTGCCTCTTCCACCACCTCATTGTCATCTGTCACAACAAGGGCGTCATCAAATAATGCAGACAAATGCTCCATATTTCATTTCAAAATAAAACATCCATATTTTTAGAGTACACATGCAATTTTACCTCAACATGACTAGTACATTATGCATGTTTTCATTAGTATACACAGGTACTTATATAATTTATAAATTTTATTTATAGCTGTCCCCAAAAATAGGGCAGTTCATTCAAAAAGCAGTAAAGTAGGAGAACACTATTTCCTGCCAAAAGCAGTAATGTTGACATGTAAATGTTTATTGATTTCTATAGCACCATATTTATACAATAATACTCTATGGTGCTGTACAGTACAATAAATAGCATAGTAGAAAAAAAAAACTTTCAACAAACATCGATATAAAATGGTAAAAACTATAAAATGAGTCAAATTAATAATTTCAGTAGAAACGTCCGACATATTTTATATAAGTATCTAACATGTGTAAAAGTATTTAAATTAATAAGTTAATTGTATGCAGTTCTAAAATAGTGGTTCTTCAGTTTGCGCTTAAAAATACTGACATTGTTGCAGCTGCGAACATATTTGGGAAGGGAGTTCCACAGTTTCGATGCAGCAACTATAAAAGCACGATCTCCCAGTGCTTTCCGTTTTGTCCTTGGTACATCAAGTTTAAGACCATCCTGGGATCTTAGACCGTAATGGATGCTTCTAGGAGTCAGCATTTCCGACATATATTCTGGTCCATGGCCGTGTAATGAATTAAATGTCAGTAGGCATATCTTATATTTAATACGAAATTCCACCGGCAACCAGTGAAGTGACTGTAGTACTGGAGTGATATGGTCATATTTGCCGATTCTGCACAACACTCTGGCTGCAGTGTTTTGAACCATTTGTAATTTCCGTATAAGGCATTTTGGTAAGCCGATCAAAAGGGCATCGCAATAATCAATATGGCTGTGGACCAGAGCATGTATCAGTTTCTCTGTACTCTGTTGATCTAGATATTTTCTGATTTTTCCAATGTTATATAGTTGCGCATAGGCTGCCCGACATTCAGTGCATGTACCTCATAGCCCCCGATGTTAATGGCCGTGTTGGTGCACTTTGCTAGTTGTTGCGGAGTGCCGAATAAAATGTACTCAGTTTTGGGGTTGTTCATTTCGTGTTTCATGCCTTGCATCCAGCTATTGATGTCTCTAATGCATCTTTCCCTGGACTCACAGTTACTGTATAATCTATGTAGAGTGTTCATTACTCCGGTTATTAAAAAAAGCCCTAATGGATCATTGAAAGAAAAAACATACATACATGAATTGTAATAACTTTGTTGCAACAACGTTGTTTTTATGAATAAATTGTGACATATTTATTCCAAATTGCATTTCCACCATAAATCTTTGGTTGTCCCTCGTTCTGATAATGACTTTTGCACGTCCCTGTTCACGATTATACTTAATGATTCTGTTTTGTTGTGCCTCTGAGCTCAGGTTCCTGAAGATATAGGTGCCATAGAAGTTAATTAATTATTATTATTATTGGTTGGCAGTGATGGGGTGATTACCCCATAAATGTAATTGATTACGATTAAGATTACTTTTAAAATACATACATACATACATCATGCATACATCCTCTTCAGCTCTTCTAGACTAGTAGCCTTTTAGCTGGTCTTGACAATTGTTTGTGCGCATGGGTGGGAAGTTGTCATTTTGTTCAAAACTGTAAGCGCACCAGAATTTGTCTAGTCTTAATTTGAAAATATTTAATGAGGGCACTGAAACTACATACTCTGTGAGGGTGTTCCACCGGTTTACTACCCTGTGCCTGAAGTAATGCCTTCGTTGCCTTGCAGTCACGCGTTCTTTCTTGAGTTTCAGACTGTGTCCCCTGGTTACCGTATTGTTGTCCAGCTCTAGTAGCATTCTATCAACTTTATATATTCCATGGAGATATTTATAGGTTTCAATCATGTCTCCTCTTGCTCTTCTATAGTAGAGGCTTGGGAGCTTAAGCGCCCTGAGCCTGTCACCATATTCAAGGTTCTTCAGTTCTGGGACTAGCTTCGTTTATCGGCGTTGAATGTTCTCAATCATCTGTTGGTCTCTCTTGAGTGTTGGGGCCCAGACTACATTGCCATATTCTAGAATAGGTCTGACCAGGCTCGTGTATAGTTTTTTCATGGTTGGTCCATCCAGGTATATAAATGAACTTCTTTTAAGGCCTAGCATTTTGTTGGCTTTGTTTGCTACCATCTCCACTTGTTGATCAAACTTTAAATCACGGTCTATTTGCACCCCAAGTGTCTCTCTCATTTGTGGTCTCCCCCAGAGTGGTATCTTTTCCACCACTGGTTATAGTATAGTCGTAGTGGTGGTTGTATTGTCCCAGATGCATAACTTTGCATTTCTCCTCATTGAAGCGAAGCTGCCACTTTCTAGTCCGTGCTTCTAGTTGTCTTAGGTCTGTCTGTAATGTTACTTGGTCAGATTGAGCAGTCATTTGTCGGACTATCTTGGTATCATCAACAAACATGTGAATAGGTGAGTCTACCACATCAGACATGTTGTTAATGTAGCAGACAAAAAGCATTGGCCCAAGTACACTTCCTTGCGGAATGCCGCTCGTGACGGGAGACCATGATGATTTGCTACCGTTGACGAGAAAATGTTTGAGTATGATTACAAGTACGATTACTTATAAAGTGTATGTAATAAATGACAATAATTTTTGCATTTAAGAATATAATGTACATAATGAAATAAAGCCGTCATGTTATTATTGTCACCAATGTTATTCAAGATAAAATCAAACACGCTATTAAAATAGTCACTGTACACGCACAAATTGATGACAATTACGCACAAATGAGTATGATGACTTCATCTCTGTTGGTTGGACAGCTCATTCTTTCAACTTTCAGAAAATTTCTAGTTTTATGAGTCCATTTATTACTGTTAATAGGCAATTTCCTACGTACGATCACATAATATTAAATTCATATAAATACATGTTTACCTCAAATAAATTTTGATTTTGAACCCATTGGTGTGAAAGCGTTAATCCCTTTTAAAAGGTCTTGGACCCTTAAACCCTGGTAACTAACCATCATCATCATCCTCCTCAATCACTTCGACTGACTCATCCACCTCATCATCATCTTCATCATCGTCATCTTCCTCCTCAGCCTCATCATCGTCATCCTCTTCATCACTTTCAGAATCGCTGCAATCGAAACAGTCCATCACTCAAAGCTGGCAGTACAAGCAACAAATCCAAAATATTCAATATACGGCGAAAAATACCACTCCTGATGACAGATGATTCTAATGTCTATCAACCAGTATACAGCAGCTAGATGTGCCGATATCCACTCTATGTTTACAAATATATGCTTAACATAAGGATTCTTAGAATGAAACAACAAGGGGGTAATCAGAGTAATAAAACTACCTGATCGGCCTAGAGCATTTTGCCGTAATATATCCCCCTAGATAACATATGATTGACTCATTCTGAAAATCCATCTGACGTTTGTAATTCCTTTGTATGGTACAAATGCTTTGTGAAACCGGTTCCGATTGCATGTTTACAAAGGTAGGAAGTGAAAAGTAAGTTCAAATGTTAATTTGTCCTTGCATAAAGGGAATAACAGTGTGTTGATGTCACTTGAGTGTTACCAGTCTGATAACAGTGTATTCCTCCGTAAATATACAATGCATTTTCAGTAAAAAAATTCTATCATGCTGACAACACAACATAATGTGTCCTATGCTGTCAGCTTGATGTAATCTGTCGTAATGCTGACATCAGCCACATATGTAATGGGCTGAACTATTTAGTCTTGCCAATGGCCATGGTCAAAAACTTGCCACGTGGTTTCAATGCCGAAGTGCAACAGAATATTATTCAACTGCTACATGTTGCATATCTGTGGATAGGACAATGTCTTAGCTTTATCTGAACCCTGAGAGTGACCATTGGGCAGAAATTCGGCCCGCACGTTCATTGCGAAAAGCATTCTGACTTTGGACCGATTTTGATATAAATTTTTTTTTCCGTCGCCAGTTCCTCATACGGAAACAGATGGTATCATAGGAAAGCCGAATCACTCTTCATTCTGATTCAAATTTATTCATGAGCATAGTCGATGACAGCTAATGACGATCTAGCTTACAAAACACGTCACATAGTTGGCGCCCATATTTGGCTGCTTTTACTAAGTTCCGCAGAATAAATTTACGTTTCCATTCATAGTACCTAAATATTTACACGTTATACGTTTGGAAAGCTCTATGATTGGCCTATTCGAATATATGTGAATGAGCGAGCTGGGTATATGCAGCGAATGAGGTATCATCATTACAACACGTGTTGTCTGGGCCACCTGACCTTTTTAATTTACTAATCCGCCATTTTGTTTTCTCACTTCGTTCTGTGTCAATTGACGTTAGGCCGGATTATTTCAAGTTTCCGCCTCAATATTTCGGCAAATTGAATGACAGCATTAGTGAATCACGATATTATACTAGTTCATACAATTAGAACGACGTTGCGGGCTTTTTTGAGGTAAATATCAGCAAGTTGCCATCATAATATCTGCCAGCTTTGACAGCCCGCACTACCACGGTAAACGACAAGGGACCAATGGGCTTATCTGAATCGGCATAGTCCAGTGTTGGAAAAAAAATAATAAAAATAAGTTCTCAACATATTTGATTCATTTTTGTTTTATTTTGTTGCTAATATGTATAGCTACATTTTTCTAATTGGACTTAGGGACATACAGCTACAGTAATTATCTAGTAGCAGGGTGAAAATAAAAAAGGTCCTTTCTTTTTTTTGATGAAATTCAAAAAGTAATATCCCCATGATAAGATTATGTGCTGTAGTTTGTATTATTTTATTACAATAAAGATCCTTTTTAGCAACAAAATGATACTATAAATCACATTTGTGCGATAATTATTAGTGATGTTATGATTTTTTAAAAGTACCCTTGTGAATAACTCCGATTTGTTTATTCCGGAATAACTCCGATTTATCATTGGTAACTCCTAGGGTTAAGACCATCAGTACATTAGCACCGTTATGGCCATTTATATCTATGAAAACTGTGTTATTACATTTTATGATTTTGAAACACGCAGCAGATGTAATGTGTCCTGGCCACAAACAAATGCAGTGATCACGTGCATGGAGGTCGATAGAACAATGCAGTTCAACAAATTTAGATATCGTTCCTGTTTAGATATTGTAAAGCTGTGAGATATGTTTAAAGTGTATCTTACCCGGCCAGGCCATTCTCATCCATCTGTATGTCTGGGGCAAGGAAATACTGCAGAGGGTTGGGCCACATGTCATCCTTGATCACCTGTGGAACATCAAGTAAATTTATTTCCTCCTCACCATCATCATGTACAATATAAGGAAAACAAAAGCAATGATGATGAGGTGAGTACCAGAGAAGTATAAACTTATCGGGCTAGTAGCCAGTGACAATTAACTTGAATATTTGTCATTGTCATTTGTTCTTAATGGGGCATGGCCAACATATTGATTAATCATTTGGGTGAGGGTGGTCCCAGCAGTTGTGTTATAAGTGTGGGCAGTTGGGTTGTTCATACTGGAGTGAGCATCGTGCATTAGTGTTAAACTCTCCAAGACATAAACATTTTGGAGGCTTGCTGGAGACAGTTGTGGGGCAACGAATATAGTTATTTCCTGTACAGCTTACAGCTGTACGAATCGACAGAAGACAGGATCTACCATTTTTTGGCAAAGGTAAGAACCCTCAATTGTACAAAAATAGTTTAGTAGACTGTCAGCATGAACATGCATTAGTGCATGGATAGATTGTACATGTAATAAGGTATTAGGTAACTGTAGCTAGGATCAGGTTGGTGCCCTCTCTCCCTTTGAAGTTATTAATTGCACTGTGAGAGGGTTGATCTTGACTATTCCCTAGCATAGACCCTAGAGACCTGTCCCTTGAGACTTGATTGTAAACAACAGTGCAATGACAACTATATATATATATATATATATTTATTATATATATATATATATATATTTATTATATATATATATATATTTGCACTGTTGTTTACAAACAATATATATATATATATACGTATATATATATATATAGGCTAGTCAGGCAACGCTTTGGGCAATACATGTCATCGGGTGGATTGATATGAAACTAAAACTAACGGAATTCTACATATCTTAGCCATAAATTGTGGGTAAAATTAACATAATATTTTATGGTCATATTGAAAGTTTCGAAGATAATCGCGTTTGAAGTTGAACGCTGGTGGGCTTTAAAAATGGCAGTTTCTCGTAGAACAGATGCGTTCACTGCAGATGAATGAAGTTTGTGCGATTTTAGGGATGAATCTTCGGATGAAAGTGCTTCTGAGATGGATGTGGAGGTAAGATTATATGTGGCTCGATCTTTGACTGAGTGAGCGATAAATTGAAGATGGTGTCTTTTAGTTTTCTTTGTCCAAGAGTAGCCTGGTAACTGTTTTACAGCTTGTTGACTGTATCAACACTGACATTGTGTGTTTTGTGCCATTTACTCGGCTTAGATTATGTAACCAGGTAGTTGTGTATGTTGTTATATAATGAATTATAAAGCAAATAAGTAAATAAAACAGAAAAATCTGGCCCGGCGAGCAAGTAAACAGTCAAGCTCTGACCTGGGCAGTGCCTGGATGGGTGGTGTTGTTGCTTTGCTTTTGGACATTGTTGACAATTTTATTATATTGACGGTGTCAGTGGTCTTTGTAATTAATTATATTTATCTATATTTCAGATATTAGTAAACTTTAAAAAAGCCATGTCATTATTGGCTGCTTGTAAAAATTATAATTTGACATTGTTGTGTTGGACATGTGACAATTGCATCAAAATGTTTGTTCTTATTCTGTTTTCATTACTGTAGCTGTTTGTATGTTTCAGGTGGCAAGTAATAAAAGTGATGACATCCCTGATGAGAACTCCAACAACTCATTTCATCAAAATGAGCTTGTCAGTTGTGTCGCGAAAACGGAGTGAAACAGCCATATGGACGTGCAGTTGAGACATGCTTTGGATGTCTGACATGCAATGTGCAAAATGGGATTCTTTTTGCAGTACCATGCATAGGAAGAACATTTCCTTGTGTGGAGCCAGCAGTTGGTGATGTTATTGCAATAAAATATGACTATCATGTCAAACTTCACTCTCAATATTTGTTAAAAAAATTTATTTCCAAAGTTCCACACCTCAGAATGACAACATATAACAGGCTTATATACACCACAGTTACACCACTGCATAGATAATTCAATTTGTTTCAAAATAAACATAACTTGCAATAAGATAACAATACTTTTCAAGCTACAGCTTAAAAACTACAAGCACCCATCATTTTCAAAAGCTGCCTCAGTTGCCCGGGGAAAAGCAGCACACGCTTAATTCAATGTGCGGGGTCTAGTGGGTTAATAATATATTATTAGTACTGTATATCTTTGGATATATGATGAAGACTGGCTGATGTACAGCATAAACACTGTGCCTCCAGTGGGTTCTGGCGGTGCAGCAGCATGAATGTCACTGGCCCCTGCCTGCATCACTGTGTCATGTGTCAACTTATACGGGCTCAGTGGTCTTGTTTTACAAAAGGGTGTTCTATTTATGTCTGTGGTTATGGGTGATGCAAGTGCAAATAGGTCGTGATTTATGGGTGATGCAAGTGCAAATGGGTCAAGTGTGTGGTGGGCGATACAAGAACAAATGGGCCAAGTGTGCCATGGGTTATGCAAGTGCAAAATTTCATCATTTGGATGGGGTAATTCAAGATGCAATATTTGGTTGTTCTCGACAATCGGACAAGTGTTAATTTTGAACCCTGTTAACTATAACCATTTATGACAGTACAAGAGAATCAATGCAGGGAAGTATGATTAGATGGAGACAAGTGTACCTCAGCGATATCATCAGCCGATGGATCAGAATTATCAAGGAACCACTGGAAGAAGGTGCGAGCGGGCCCATGCCGCCGCTTGCGGGATGCCTCCGTGTCCTGTCGCCCCTCAGCCTTCCCCACTAGGTTCATACCTTCCTTCCACTTCACAGGTGTGCTCTGGGAGGCCGGGTTGCCTGAGGAAGCATTAAACAACAACATTTAGTTATCATAATGATAAGTTTTGACCCGATTTTTACATTCTATTGTGATAATAACAAGTTTGCAGTTGCAATAAATATCTAGCTAATTGAAAATAATGTCGACATTGTTTGAAATGAAGGCCTTTTTATCAGCAGCCACCGATTCAAAATGCCTCGAGCCGATTCAGTTAGTCAAAATGCGCAAGTTATTGGCCAAACCCCGCCAATTCATCCTGGTGGCCACGGCTGGGTCGGACTGCATTAGTGATGCACATTACAGTACTTACTAATCTATGTTAATTCGATATAAAACAAAATTGTAACAAACTATTTCTTCCTTGCCAACGACAAATGCTAATTCGACATAAAATAAAAATTGTGACAAACTACTTGCAAGGAAACCCCTTGCATTTGTAACATGGATGCCTATTGGATGATTCACATTTAATGACATCAGTACCTTGCGGAATACCAGGGAAACACCAAAGCAGAGACGGCGGACGAAGTTGTGATATGTTGCTAGTTTACCTCATACTGGTGATATTAAAGAGGCAGACAATCCGACTTTGGAGGCTCAATTTGGAGTGAATTGAGAATGGTAGAGCCAAAGATTTTTGCCCATGCCAGACCGAGGGCAGTGGCAGTGCACGCGAAACATTGGCATCAAACATGTTACTTTCAACAATTGTAACTGTTTCAACAAATAAAATTCACATTGAAATGTTTATTATATTCATTATTTCATTGGATTGTTCTGCTAATTATAACAAACGAACGACAAAATTTGGTATGGTTTATATTTATTAAATTATTATTTATTCTAATTTAAAGCAGTCTGTTTTAGCTTTATACACAAAAACTTTACTTTATTACGTATACTTATAATTAATACATCTTTGTGGCGCTGGTTCAAACTTGCTGGGCTGGTTCAAAATAAAACTGGGGTAGTAAAAAATCTGGGCCAGTTAATTTTTTGCTCATTTCAGACATTGTTTGATATGCATCGCAGACAGGTGATCCCTACAGTGTACCTGGCACATGAAACAATTATACATTATCCTCAACTGATTTAGCCTATCGTGAATCTGGTTCGCTTGTGTCCTTATATGTAGTGTGTGAATAGTTTTAGTAAAGGCTGATCATGGGCGTGACTTCCATCCACTCGCTGATCGCGACAAAGTTATGAAATTTCACCAAGGACGAAATTTGTGAGTTTTCAGCATTTCCATTTTCACTTCAATAAATGCTGGATCAAGAATTAAATAATTTTATAGTTTGCCTGATAATTTCACAAAAACTACATAAATTATTTGCACAAACAAGCTAACATGTTGCAGTGGATACTAGGTAGGTTTATTTTTTACAAAATGAAATTAATTTGAAATGAGAAAAAATAAAAATTTATGAGGGACCTTTAATCGTGCATACATACCAGTAGTGGCAAGATGGAACTCTTTGATGAGGATGCTATTACTGAAGTACTGGTTATCACTGAAGTGCAGCTTTATCCGGTAACCCGACTTGATGTCTTCAAACTCTTCCACTTCGACCTGACATGAAAAGGCAACAGTGGAACATGTCATGGTGCATAATGTGATACATCTTGTCAAACATAATATACATGTAGTGTGTACCCATTAAACATGCTTCCAATCGGCAGAGTGTACTATTAAAATTGGTACATCACCATGTCTTAAATAAATAGCTTCCGATTATCACTCTTTATGTGCCCAGCAGCTATTGTATGCTTGGTTTTATTGGAGCAGTTTCAGTACAATATTTTCAAGCATGTTATGAGGCGAAAAATCAATTGGTCAAGACGTAACCTGAGCCAGCCACCTTAACGGCATGCATACCATTGTTTTAACATGTTTTCATAAAATTAGCTTGGGCAGGCAACTTTTCAGGGAGGCCAGAAACCTTTTCAGGTGAAAGTCGTACACTGTTAGCAGTAGGTAGAAAACGCTAGGCTATTCACTAATAAATTATACAACATCCACAATAAACATACTGTGTTCGACCTATTAAGTGTACATGCCCTAATTAGCATAAAGCTCCTTTTCTTAATCAGCAGAATTCATATGATTGTAATTTGACTAATGTGGAACAACTGAAGTGTCGCAAGTGAAGTGTCGCCATCTGGTGTTAAACAGCTGGCACCACTTTTCAGTTGTTCCACACTAGTCACCAAATGACACCACTAGTGTTAAACAGTTACGTTATTGTCTACAGAAACAAATGTTGGTGTACGCTTAGAAGAACAGATTCTCTGACATTTTTCCATGGACCAATTTTAACTTTTTTTCAACTGTACTGTACAATTATTAGGTCAAATGTATGTCAAATGCACCACAACAATTGGTGAAATTACGACAAAGTTAAAAAGAAAAGGAACATAACATGTGTTTAATGTCTTACCGCATTCAGGTAATGTAAACATTCCTCTTCCTCCTCATCCAATATCGCTGATATTTGCGGATGATTTACAAACTGTAAAACAGCTGTGAAGGAAACTAACAGCAGAACATTCTGTTGATATAAAATGAAATGTTAAATTTTTTTCTTATTTGTCAAAAGCATCAAATTCTCATGATCTGATATGCCCCCTTTGTGATCAGCTATGCCGTTAGACTGTGTGGTTGGGTGAAGTATGAACTGGAGGATTGGGAATGGTGAAAATAGTGAATATATTTCATAATGCGAATATATTTATCTTGAGCAAGCTTTGGGCTTTTTGTACCTCTCTGGAAAAGAAATATATTTGCACACTTTCTCTACGATGCAGTTTTAAATTTCATAGAATTCAAGCAGTTGCAATTTAACTTAACTTCCCTGGATTTTCGGGTTCAAAATAAGCTTTTTTTGTAATTGCCTCGTTTATTCCTCGTAAATTACTGTTCTGAGAACGTGGTTGTGCATATTGCAGTATTTATTGATCGTGGTTTTTACCATTTGAAACTGTCCATCCTGGTTGGAAACAGATGTCAGCTAGAGATGAATTAAATTAATGTTATTATTTTTTATTTATAAATTAATTAAATGTATGTTATTGTTACCCCCTGTATATAATAAAATACAGCATGCCAGTTTCTGACGTTACTAACTACTGCTCTGACAGCTGATCCTGATTCTGCTAATCAAAATATTAATATAAATGGACCGGGAAATTATACCATACTCGGCTAGATGGGGGGAAGCGGCTAGATCCATGTGTTTTACCGTGCATCGCCACCTGGCGAGTGATGGTGAAACAACAGAAACCGCGAATATCAAGGGCAACTAATGTACAACATAACCACTTCAGTTTGTCACGTGTATAAGGATACGGCTGTCACCCAAAAATTAGGCATCCGTTTGATGAGCTCGTTTCGCTTTTCGTAAAATGGCTTGCGTAGTTTGTTATAGCGCTGCTCGACTTTGAGGATCTCTTCGCTTGCTTTCTCGTTCAGAGCATCTATTTCGTTCTGGCACGCATCAATATCTTCCAGGGCTTTCTGTGTCTCCACATCAAAATCATGACTTTCCTCACCTTCGGTACTGATGTTTACTGTGTCTATTTTCGCCACTTTTTTCGGCTGATCCGATTCTACAGACATTTTGTCGCTGAAGGCTTTGTAACAAAGTCCCTACCTCGCTATCTGTTTGAAAAAGTTGCAATGCTTCTATTAGCCGCGAATACGCACGCGCTAGAGTTGGCACCGTAGCATCGATGTTAACTGGATTCTTATTGGTGAAACCGATTGGCGATGCGTTGAAGTTGCTGACAACATCGACCAATGACAAATGGCAACACAATGTTGAGTTGGACGCCATGACTCGTCCGAGTTCACGAATAACATGGCGGATGCTAATTTGAAAGTTGATGATAGTAGAACAACAAACCACAATATCTTCGATATCATGGAAAAAGAATCGCCAACAAAAACAGACGACGTACTCATGGATAACAGTGGAAATGTAGCACAAGAATTTTCTGTGTCGCCATCTGCCAGTGTGAAGAAAAACTTACAGTTCGATGACGGTCAACAACAACACGCACATGTCTCAAAGCAGACTCTCAAAAACACGACATCTCCTGTACAATCGGCCGAATTGTCACCCCTGTACATTCCAACGGAACAAAGATCCGAATCATATATCAGCCCCGAGACACCTAAAAAAAGAAGACGCATCCAACACGATTATAGACGCCTGTCAAGTTCTGGATATGCTGACGATTACCAAGGCGGCAGACGCGAAAGATTTTCGAGCACGGAAGAATCGCCCGAAACCAGCACTTCTCCGCCTACCCCCAAAGTGAAACCCCTGAAATTGAAGGTTTCAGTGGTGCAGACTGACCTGGCTGCTAATGGTGCTATGGATGGTAAGAGTATGAGATTCCTTAGTATGTCTTGCATATAGATATCAATTGGGCTTTTTTGCGCTAGCACGCAAAGACGAGTACGTGACGTCTGTCAGGCAACGACCAATGCAACGCGCTGCCACTTCGCAGACTAGTCATGCCTTGCTAGGCAGGCTGCTAGAGCGCGTTTGTTTGTTAACTTTTGGAAATAGGGTTGAATCTAACGGAAAACTAAAGGTTTATTGTTAGTAAACGGGTTAATGGAAATTTCACATTGCTAATGTATTTTTTTTGACATCTTTTATCATATGGCTACAGCTGCAAGAAACTTGTGAAAATGGGTAAAACGTTCCAAATGGCCTTGGACTGGTTGGTAATTGCTGTATTTAAGCGTACAACTTCACCCTGAATGAAACAATTATATATAATAAAATAATTGAACATTAAAGCCAACAAAAATAGCTGGTGTGTGCATTGGTGGATAGAGTAGTATTAAAAAAATCTGAGATGGAAGTGTGCATGCCATTTGATTAATTTACAGCAGTATCCCAAAGCATAAGGGTAAGACTAAACTTTATATAGTATCTATCTATGTTTTATAAGACATTACATGGCTTAGTCGCCCTGGACCTCTTCCCCCAACTTATAGTTATACCCCTGGTGAGACCCTCCCGACACATCAATCTGAAGCTTTTCAACTCCCTGTAATCACTAAGCAATTCATCCAGTATAGCTTTTTACCCCGTACAGTAGCCAATTGGAATAACCTGCCAGCCAACACAGCTACAGCACCAAGTTTGGAGATTTTCAGACAGAAGATCTCCAGCTTGCAACAATTGATATTGCATTTTTCACGCTATCAACTTTTCCTCTCCTCAAATTGCAGTTCTACACGCACGCTATCATCTTTTCTCTTTCTTCTAAATATTTTATTACTTTCTCTTACAGCACTTTAGCATGTGTGCGCACACACCGAGTCTATAAGCCTTGAAGAGAGGGTTGACTCGTACCCGGAAGAAGAAGACGTATCTACAGTGAAATGCTAATAATATTATTCACTGTTTGTTTTCTAGGATTTAGTCCACACAAAACCTGTGACAGGCAGTCTGTTGGAAAGACCAACGAGCAGAAGCACAAGCATAGACATCACAGGGAGCACAGGGAGTCGAAGCAACAAGACTCAGGAATTGTAAAGGACAAACAACACGGGAAGGACAAGCAACGCATGAAGGCAAGGCACGGACATAAGCACCAAACCCAGCGAGATGGCAGTGTGCCCAGTGGTGTGGTAGAACAAGACACTGCGTCAGTCAAAGAGGAGAACAGTCAGTGTCCCAAAGAGGAAACACCAAAGGTACAGATAAATAGTAGGAACTCAGAAGATCTGCCATCTCAGAAAGTCAACACTGACAAACAGCTGGTGGAGGATTATCACGGCAGCCTGCCTAGTGCTGCCAGTACAGAAAAAAATGTATTACCCATTGAAACTGTGAGCGTTGCTGAAAGATGTGAGTCCAACTTGAATGCACCGGATGCTGAACCAGGTGGCAAGGTTGAGGTGAATGGTGCAATCAGTGAAGTTTCAGAGGCTCCCTTTGTATCTGCTGATGATAAAGATTCTGGAATGAAGCAGATATGTCAGAAAGTGGAAGCATTTGATCAGAAACTTGGAACACAGGAGAACAAAGAAAATGAGAATGGTGTCGCAGATTGTCTTGGAGGTGTGCACAGTAAAGACAGCAAGGAGACTGTTGGTAAGATCCTCATCAAGAATGGCAGTAGTGAGAGGGAAGATGTAGTCAGATTAAGTGGAAGTGGTGATAACTGCAATAACAACAAGTGTCCATCAGATGCACGAAAGAGTTCTAGCACCATAGCAAGTGTGGAGCACATGCCAACAAAATCACCTAAGGCAGCTACAGACAGCTTAAAGAAGGGACATGATAACTCATCAAAGCAGAAATCACATAAACAACGGCATAAAAGCGATTCTTCCAACTGTCCTGGGGTGAAGCAGAAGAGTCATTCCATTGGTCACTCGAGGTCAGATGGTCAGAACATTAAGGCAGAACCATGGGCACAGGAATTCCAAAAAGACAATAAACATGTTGAAGAGCATGAATGTATAACAAATGTATCGAGATGCCTGTCACTCGGTGGTCTTCCAGAGAGGGAGGCACCAAAACAGGTAGAAGCTAGTGAACCCCGTCTGCAACATGGCAGTGCTGTGTGTGACACGGGAGTCAAACTGGAATCTGAAAGTACTAGTCATCCACAGAGTGGTAGTGTCACGGTGCAGGGACCTGGCGAACATTCATACCACAGGGATCCACAGACCGAACCTCGACACAAGCACCACAGCAGCAAACACAAGACGTTGAGACATGAGCACCATCACAAGCATCGACACCGTCATAGCAGCAAGTCATCCAGCAGCTCAAAGAGTCACACCAACAGCAGCAGTAATGATAAGGACAGGAAGAAAGTCGAGAAACCTACGACAAGCTGCAACTCAAAGTGTGCTGTAGCCAATAACAAGACAAATACAACAACTCAACCGAAAGACAGCTCACTTGGCAGGAAATCATTGTCCAAATCCTCATCATCCCAGAATCACACATGTGGTACATCAGCATCTTGTGCAGATAAATCACGTTCAACATCAGCAGCACAAAAATCAAAGACCACTTCGAAGGATTCCAAACGTGTTCATGATGTTAATGTTGACAATGGTAGTGGCTCCGGTGTGCCACTGAAAAATGATGTTACCAATGGTTTGTCGCAGGACTTGAATAATGAAAAATGTAAAAAGGCCATTCCCAAATGTATGTCTGCATCACCAGATGTGAAACTTGTCCAAATACCAACAGGGACACCTGGGAAACATGCACTTCCCAACAGTAATACGGACAGCACACGAAAAAAGCGCAAGCTCAACTTCGACGAAGCTCTGCTTTCTTCTGACAATCAAGTGCTTGCCAAAATTGGCAAAGCTGTTACACCGAAGAAAACTAAAGATCCACCGTCAATGTCAAATGCCACTCCAAGTAAAACCAAGGAAAAGCCCATGGGTAGGCACTCGGCTACACCAAAGAAGAGAGTTGCCTCTGACCTTGAAGTCAACGCGGACAAGTATCTGCACCCAACACGCATACATGACGTCAGCGTGCAGACCCACCTCGATTACACTTTGCAGCATCAAAAATACAGCACAGAATCACCATTCGCAGGGTTCAAATATGGCCACTTGTTGCACCGGGAAAGGGACCCAAACGGTGGTGCATGGGTTCTGCACAGCTACATAGATGAACTAGCTCATCTGTCTGAAAACGAGATGCAAGAGTTTGTCGATGAATATTTCAAGGTTGCATTTTCGGAGGATGCCGATGGTGCATCAGAATACACGATTGCTATTGTTCACGGTGCAGCGGCGAAGCTGCCAGATCCACTAGAGTATCTTGCTTTGAAGCACCCAAACCTCATTGTGAAGATCGGTGCATTTGGTCGGCTTGAGATAGACACAATGACCGTGGGGCAGTTCCGAGAGAATGTGCATAGCTCCTACTGTGCCGGCACGCATCATGCCGGTGGTATGATGCACATAAGTCTGGTTGGGGTGAAACAAGAAGAGACTGGCGACTACCTCGCTGAGTTCCTTGATCTTATGGAACGCTGCCCATTCCTGCGCTGTGTCATGCCTTGGGGAACACTCTCAACGCTGGATGACATGCCGCGAGATCACAGTAATGATGGCCCTATACTGTGGAATCGTCCTGGAGAGCAGTTAGTGCTGCCCGTCGATTCCAGCAAGTCCCCGTTCAAACGCAAGAGGTAAGTGATTACAGTTGTAAACATGGTACTATCAACAAACTTGGGGTCAGTTACAGTACGTCATTTCAAATAACATGTCAATTACAGTATACTAATTCCACCTCAGAAATACCATTTTCAATTCTAAAATACCAATTCCAATTATCAATTCCATATTGAAATAACAGTATGTGAACAGAGCAACCATAGTCATACTCGGTGCCAAAAAATAACTAGGGCAGCTTTATTTTACACAACTTTAATGGCAAATTGTGGGATAAATGATATACAGAAGTGGAACTATAGTATGTATTATACTATCTACATATGATGAAGAATACACATGCCAAATCTGAAGAGTTCTTGCACAAATAGTTTTTGAGTTATTGGTATTTTAACCCTGGAAATGACCACTGGGCAGAATTCGGCCCGCATGATCAGTGCGAAAAGTGTTTGGGCCGATTTTGTTATCACTGAACAATTTTCGTTTCCATCACCAGTACCTCACACGGGAACAAATGGTATCAATGAAAAGCTGAATCGCTCTTCGTTCTGATTCATATTTATTCATGAGCATAGTCAATGATAGCTAATGACTATCTAGCCTACAGAACGCGTCACATAGTTGGTGCCCATATTTGGCTGCTTTTACTACGCTCTGCAAAATAAATTTACGTTTCCATTCATAGTATCTAAATATGTAACACGTTATACCTTTGGAAAGCTCTATGATTGGCCTATTTGAATACGTGTGAATGAGCAAGTGGGCTATATGCAGCGAACGAGCAATCGTCGTTACAAACACGTGTTGTCTGAGCCATCTGAGCTTTTTATTTACTAATCCACCATTTTGTTTTCTCACTTCGTTCTGTGTCACTTCACTTGAGGCCGAATTATTTCAAGTTTCCACGTCTATATTTAGGCAAATTGAATGACAGCATTAGTGAATCACGTTATTATACTAGTTCAGACAGAACGATGTTGCAGGCTTTTTTGAGGTAAATATCAGCAAGTTGCCATCACGATTTCTGTCAACTTCGACAGCCCATACAACCATGGTATTTAAACGACGTGGGAACGATGGGACTGTCTGAATCGGTATAGTCAGTGTTAAAAAAATCATAAAATCATTAAAAAAATTGCTTTCTTTTTTGATGAAATTCAAAAAGTAATATCCCCATGATAAGATTATGTGCTGTAGTTTTTATCATTTTATTATAATGAGTCTTTAGCAACACAATGATACCTCAATCACATTTGTGCGATAATTATTAGCAATGTTATGATTTTTTAAAAGCACCCTTATGAATAATTCCAATTTGTGTACACCATGGAAATTTATCAGTGGTCACTCCTACAGTAAGTACAAGAAATCTTGTCAAAAATGTAAGAATCCACAAAATTTTAAAAGGTCAACTTAGAAACTGTTTGAGCTACAGCCCTATGGTTTGACATACATGTGGTTATATTGACATATTGCACTTTCCAAGTATCGGCGGCCACTGATTCAAAATGTGTTCCGCCGATTCAGTTAGCTAAAATGCACACGTTATCGATCCCACCCCGCCAATTCATCTGGCGGCCACTGCTGTCTCAGACTGTATTAGTAATGCACATTACAGTACTTAATAATCTACGCTAATTCGATATAAAATACAATTGTGACAAACTACTACTTCCTTGCCAGCAACAGATCGCTGCAATGGTGAAGTCCGCACATGCAAGGGAAATCCCTGGGATTTGTAACATGGATGCCTACTGGATGAATCACATTTAATGACATTAGTAGCAAAGATGGTGGACAAAGTTGATCTGCTAGTTATAAGAAATGAACGACCATATGTCTGGTTTTAGTTTTATGCACGAAAACTTTGCTTAATTACATATAATTATAATGTATACATTTTGTGGGGCTAGTTAAAACCCATCTGGGCTGGTTCAAAATAGAACTGGGCCAGTTCACACAAAAATCTGGGCCAGTTAATTTTTTTGCCGATTTCCGACACGGCACAGGTAGTTCTGCTGCATCCAGTATGTCTTATTTCGTCCTTTGTGTTGCTAACGAAGTGAGTGAATGAGTGTGTGTTTGCAGCAGAGGAATCAATGAGTTGAAGAATCTCCAGTACCTTCCCCGGGCGTCCACTATACGGGAACAGATGATAGAGGATCGCACCAGGGCCCATGCTGACCACGTAGGCTATGGCCCTGACCGCTTGACCACAGCTGCAGTGGGCATCCTCAAGGCTGTCCACTGTGGTCAGGAGTAAGTATACACACTTTCTGTTTCGCTCGCGTTTGTTTTCATTTAATCAATTTGCCGGTTTTCCTGCTATCCAAGATAGTGGTTGTGAATTAGTCAGAAGTGGTTGTGAATTAGTCAGAAGTCACCAAACCCAAGCCGACACTTGTGCTCCGAGAGCCAAGCTTTGGCTGCTGCTGGCACACACTCCTCAAACATAGCATCACTGCAGTTCATCTTGATGCGCAGGAGAGCCTGCAGTGTCTCCATCTTCAGTCGATTGCCGTGCTTGGTCTTCACCATTGCCAACTGACTGTCTTTGTAACGACTCACTAAAAACATTAACACTTACAGTAATGATATTGGTAGGAAATATGTGAAAAAACAAACGTGATATAATAAATTACTCATTAAAGGCCACTACTGAACTTGTAATTGAAAACAACAGTTGCCATTTCAATCATCACTACTACACTCTAGTCCAGTAGGCCTACTTACTAGTAGTTACTATAATTATAGAGGTGGTATGTGCTATTATTTTTCCTGAATACAATTGAAAGCTAACTCTTGCCTAAAATGATTTACGATTTTCTCATAAAAGCACGCACACACCACCATTGCATGTTTTTATGTCGACGTGTGGCAAATATGCCAACACTCTGTCGATGTAAAAATGTGGGTGATAATAGATGACAAATCTGTGAGCCCGCATTCTAGACATGTGGTCAATGATTAGCAGTACCACTCGCAACTTAACGAAATCCATCAAGCAAAATATATGTCACAATCAGGTTTTTTTAAGGCCTTTCACATGGGCAATTTGCCCCTGTGAAAACCCTCCATGCCCATGTGAAATTCAAAAGTAAATACAAAATATTGTGTGTGTATGTATGCACGGTAATGTGCCTGATAAAAGTAAAAACATGTTTGCCCTTGGCCGTGTGAAATGGTGCACTGCCGTTGTGAGCTGAACCCTAAAAAACCATGGTCACAATAGTGTAAATAGCCGGGCTCACCAGGGTCGGCTGCACTTATTTGTTCAGTTATATCGCCATCGTTATGTAAGCCTAACTCCCTAAACCAAGAGCAAGGCTAAACCTACTCTTGAGTGCTGAATAAGCGTCCCTATACGCGTATTTATTTGATGAAAAATGCCACCCTATACGAACCTTATTTGGCACTATACTATTATTAAATTAAAACATTTGTGCCAGCCTACATTCCCCGATAATCGTGGCAAATTATGCAGGGTATAATTGTTAGGAGAGCAATCACTCTCACTCCCTACTGCTAGTGCTAATCAATCATCCACGGAGCGGTTTACTGCTTGCGCTAAAATCACTTGCTCCCAACTGGAGCTGCATGTGGCTCCCTCTGACGGCTAAGTTTTCATCCTTTCGAGCGACAGTCGAGAATTTAGCGGGATCCTGTGCTTCTGAGGATCCTAGATTTTGATCCCGAAGCGTTAGACCGTTATATTTCCATGATTAGATGAATCGGTCAGAATCCTTAGTTCTCGGGAGCTCGACATGGTATATTACTAGTTAAAACGCCATTATCACTGTGTCAATCAACAGTAAATGGCCGTTGTGCGCAGTGCCTCAGTTTCCCCTGAAATGGTTTCCCTGAAACGGGCTTGCGTATCCAATTCAATAAAACTTTAAAGTCCATTTAAAAATGAAAAATTTCCCGGTTTTTCACAGATATAAAATGCAGTTACTATATCTGCGGTGACACGAATATGCATAAAGTTTATACATATTCAGCAGAAAAATAAACAAAATACACGGCAATCCACGTGGTTTTCTAGGGACAGACGACTTTTTCGCACTGTACTACTAATTGCTTTGAACAATTTGCCCCCGTATACTGTTATTCAGATTAGTTTTTACCAAACTTACCTCTGCACGGCAGCCGAACAAACGAATATCAAAGTTATTTAATTGCTGCTGCTTTGCTGCCAAGTCATATTTCTTTTTCATTTGCTCCTTTCGAGGCATCGCGGAAATCGGAATTTTTTCGAAAGTTGCTGAGCCACGTGTGAACTGGTATCGCATGTGGCTTGTAATCTGTTGAGTCTGAGGTTGCCGTGCGAAAAAAAATATATCACAATGCCAAAATATTTGGGCATCACGAAATAAATATCAGGGCATAAAAAAATATAGCAGGGCGTCATGTAAAAAACACAGGGCATTCGTTTTGGTACTGAAAAACATGGCGTCACCAAACAAGGGCAGGGCGCAATGCCCTGCAAATTCGACCTAGGCAGACCACTGACCTGGGCAACAGAAATATGTACAAGAAAATTGTAATTATGATTGTAGCAATGATTAGGATTAGAGTGCGATTACTCACAAATTGTTGACGACTACACACAATTACTGAGTACGATTAATCCATCTCTGTATTTAGTCTTAGTAAGAGTCTCCCATTCCATATATGACATTAACTTTCATGGTATACAGTATATTCTTATCACTTATTGAATACTCTGTTCCTGTTTGTGAGTTTTGTTTTTGGACAAGACCGTTAACACTGTGTTGACATTGTAGACACACAGATGACAGAGTGGTGAAGGACGTGGTCTGTTGGGCGGCTGCTGACTTTGATCGCGTGGTAGCAATGATGAAGTTGGACCTTCATGAACCGCCAATGTCGCAGGTTAGTGATTTCATTTCTTTCACTTCTTTCTTTCATTTCTTTCACTTAAAAAATGGCGCTGTCCAAACCTGTCTTGCATGCGCATATCTGCGTTTGACATAGCAAACCAACGCTTAGCCATTAGGGCATTACTGCCTATAGAGGTCATCGGAATTAGATGCATCAATGCTGCCCTCTGGTGCATTTAACTGAACTAACTTGTATCACGGAAAAAGCATCAACAAATAAAACAGTATTTTGTAATAATGCATTTTATTTGAATGCACAAAACATAGTCGTTGCACGCACAGGACAGACATCTAAATACCATACAACAAAAATATATGTTGATCAAGAACATGTCATATATATATATATATATATATATATATATATATATATATATATATATATATATAGTATTAGGTATTCCAAAGTGATTTTTCAAACTCAACCTAGTTATTTTTAAATTATGCCATTTGATAGAGCTTTTGATTCTGAACAAGTGATATAAATGTTATATCTGTACTCCAATATTTAGCAGAGATATGATTTTTTCCCCGATTTTTTAACTACGTACATTTTTCGTCAAAATCCGAATTTGGCCGAAAGGCCTACTTTTAGACACCACAAATATCAAACAACACAACCTGAACTCTCAAAACTTTTGTTTTTATATTCAGTATACATATAGACCACACCCAATTTTTTTCAAGCATGTAAGATCAACATACAATTAACAATTTTATTTTGAAAATGTAAATTTCCTTAATTTGTACTGATGGGTCAAAACGTCAAAATTTATAACTCTGACAGTTCATAACTTTTGACGTAATTGAGGTACAGGGATAATTTTTGTATCTGTGGAATGGTATAACTTTCATCAATACATTTAAAACATACAGAGCTTGGGTTCTTTAAGGTTAACCTTGACTTTTACAGGCAGTAAAGGGCAACATATCGCAATTACACAAACGTTTCCCTCAAATAAAACAATGTGCCGAACAGTGTTCATGATGGCAAAACTGCTATTCTGTGTAGCTACTTGCACACAAAAACACTAGGGAGATAAATTACTAAGAGCTATTCAGATATAACATCATATCTATCATATCAGACTCTTCGTGACCGTCAGTCAAGAGAGGATTTACAGACTCGTGATTTTCTCATAATCTGTTGAAATTGACTTCACAGCTGGCATGGACTACACACGACCGTACTGGTCATTCTCTACTTAAAAGCACATTGTTTGTGAGCCCTTAACATTATACATAAGCAAACAATAATAAACAAACATAAAAAGTATTGGACACATATATACCATTTATTAAATATGTTTATTAATATAACAAATACACTTGGTCAAATGCAAATACAGTGTTTTTTAATTGTTAAATACATCTAAGTTCTAATACAAATACATTTCCTTCCCAAGTACGCTTTTCATGATTAACATATCTGCTGTTTTACTTCTTTTGTCCTCTCTGTCATCCAAATTCCTTGTTTTGTCTACTGTGTACTATTACAATTTACAACTATTACAAGACCTGGTTGCATTTGACAAACATCAACTGTTGAAAGTGGTCGTCACTCAAGTTGCACTAGTCAGCCAGGATGGAAGATTTTCACATCACCAAACCAACATGAAGCTCCAACTAAAAAAAGTGGAAATCAAAATTAATTACCAACCAAACTGGCAATCATTCCAATTTGGTTGCCAATCTGTCGGTCCCTGAACCTCTGTTTGGGATTTGAAGTGCAGCTTATGAAACGGAATAAAGTAAAGTGACAGTTGACTTGTTTATTATGTTACAATTCACTGAATCAGCCAATATATCAATATACAATTACTACAGTATGATAAAATAACAAATTGCCTGTACATTCAAACAAATACTACGTGCATAAACAGATTAAAGCTTAAGTTAATATAAAGTTGCATTATTCCAGTTAATCTAAAAATGGATGGGTATTCTGCCCGAGAAAAAAATGTCAGTGTTCATTTAATAATATACCAATAAATAAAACAAAGTTTATATGGGTAACCATGAAAATATTATCGCTAAAACATGTTTAATTGCATCCTAACTTCGTGCATAGGCCATCACGCAATATCGTGGCAACTCGGTATTGCAACGCAACGAGAAATAACCTGGTCACGTGATCAACGATTTTGTCGCAGCAGAAACTAACACTAAATAAGATATGTTAATAATTCAAATGCTTCGTATATATTTTGGACACAAACTGTTGGGTAGACAGGTCGCCTAAAAAGAAATAAAACGTTCGCATCGTATGGGGGACCGATCCTGTGAAAGTCGGACGCATGGCATCGGCTTCGACTCAACTATTTGATGCTAAATGTTATCGCGTATTATCATTAAACTAATCAAATATTACTTCACAAAATGAAAATATACAATAACTTACCTTTCTGGGTGAAGTTAACATGTTTCTGAGCGACGTTCTGCGAAGCAGATGACTCCAACGTCTCACAGTGCGAACACGGACACACCTTCGCAGCCATGTTTTCGAAACTCGCTGGCATTTATTAGTGGGGGGAACTTTGACCGGCCAGCGTAGGGAAGCCATTGTTTTATTACAAATTAAACAAAGTTTTTTAAAAAGAACAGATGCTGGCCTATTTAATGATATATTGCATGTTGAGAAATAATTTTCTGGTTCATGTCAAACAACAAAAAGAAAATTTCATCATCGAAAAATGCGGGATTCGTTTTGAACAAAAATTATATGTATCGATGGCTGAACATCTCCCCTTCGACCTCAGCATAAATTCAGCGTCACCCGAGGTTATGCTTTCCTCCGCGAAGCGACGAAATAGGGTGGCATGCAAATGTCGGCGATGCGAATTCGGAACATCGCTTTTCGCGGCCACCAACCCCTGTCACTTTCAAAAATTCATCAACAAATAAGTAAGCCTTTTTAAAACAATTGATTATCACTGAACAACAGAGGAAAGATACCAACATTTATTGAGGTAACATTTGTAGCTCAAAATGGTATCAGTGATTTTATATTGATTTTTGAACATCACCCAAAACCGGCCTTCTGCAGCAGTTTTCGCCAGCCACGACGGCCACTTTGGAATACCTAATAGTATGAATGATGCGTTTATTTTGATCATTAATTACTCATGGAAAAAACACCATGTTTGTACGCGTCTCTCTGTCTCTGCTGTCAGAGTCCAGCTCTTGCATCAATAGAAGAGGATGGGTACCGCGAGTGCTCTGTAGAGCTTGCGCTTCATTTTGAAGCTGATTTTTCAACCCTTCCAGATGGTGTTAAAACTGCTTCCTCGACTGATTTAGCCAATCGCAAATCCGGTTCATTGGTGTCCAGATATGTAGTGTGTGAATAATTTATATAACACCTGCAGTCGATTTAAAAAAAAAATGCCTCTTTTTTTCAAATCCTCGAAAGAATTTACTTTAGTCATTAGATCTGGTAAGGATCAAAATAGTGGATATCCAAAATGGTAAACACTGTGTGGGTCAATGGTGATAATGGACTTGACCTAATTTAATAGTTTGTCTGATGATTTCACAAAAACTACATATAAAAGTAGCACAAACGAGCTAGCATGTTGTAGTGGATACTAGGTAGCTTTAAGTCTTGACATTGCAGACATGGCCACTGTTGCAATCCGTATTTTGATTTCCTTTGTTGAGGTGCCATCTTTGCTTAATGTGGACCCAAGATATTTGAAAGAGTCTACTTCCTCCAGGTTCTGACCGTTCATCATGATGTTAATGAGGGTGTTCTGGCTGGTACTGTTGACAAGTATTTTGCTTTTCTCTGAGCTGACTTCCATCCCATAAAAAAAAGGTAAAGTCATCCCCTAGGCATTACGCCTTAGGAAGCCATGAAGGATTATATGGCCAGTCTTAAACCTGGTTTCTGTAGTGCGAAGCAACTTAGAGTGCAGTTATACTGACTCTCCTGGACGGGACACTAGTCCATCGCAGGTACCTTCCAAACAGTGTTTGTACTCATTTGCAGCTGAGTAGACTGAGGCAAAGTAGGGTAAACGAAATTGCCTAAGCTTCGAAAACGAACCATACCCAGTGTGGGTCTTGAACTCACAACCCTCGAATTTAGAGTCCAACACCTTAACCACTAGGCCACGGCTGCCCCACTCCATCCCATAAGCTCTTGCCTTTTCTTCCAGTCTGGTAGTGAGATCTTGAAGTTCATTTTCGCTGCCTCCCATGAGGTCAATATTGTCCGCAAAATGAAGATTACAAAGTGGCCTTCCACCAATAGATATGGTGATGTTGAAGACTAGGAGGGTCTCCTGCATGATGTTCTTGAAGAATAAGTAGAAGAAAACAGGCGAGAATGGGCACCCCTGACGAACTCCTACAGTTGTTTTGAAAAATTCTCCAAGTTGGTTATTTAGAAAGACAGCATTGTTTGAGTTGGCATACAGTGTCTGTATGACTTGTATCAGAACTTTATCGGAGTTGTAGTTTCTCATGACTTGCCACAAGCCTTTGTGCCAGATACGATTAGACGCCTTCTTAACCCTTTCGTGGCCAAATTAATACCAATTTGTGCCTGCTGCTGAGTTGTATTGTTTCAATGCATCGTATCCTAAAGAATCCTAGTAAATCATGAAATGACGTGAACAAATCTTATAATTGGCTCGGGTTGCATGAATGCAAATAAATATTAAATTTTTTATCCGATAAAATAAATTACACAGTAGTTGAAGAACTAACTGCTGAAGTAAATAGCAAAAAAGAGTTATGTGAATTTACTTACAAAATATGCTTTTGCTAAAGAACAAAAATATTTTCAAAATTGTTCTTGATAATTAATTTTTATTATATTTTCCACCAATAATTAGTGGATACATGCTGCATATGAAATGTAGATAAATTAATACACTGTAAGAATTTCATGTCTAGGGTAAACAAAACTGAAATCACAGTATTTTTCCTGAATCCACGTCTTTTCATTATTTCTGTTAAACTATACATGAAACATTGTTTTCATCATGATCAATGCTGTTACAAACATCTTCATCAGAGCTGATGTCACTTTCACTGTCGACAGTGTCATGTTGCCTCTCAACAACGACATCAAAACTACCTTCAAAAAATCCCTCAAAATCCGAATCACTCGAGTCTGACATAACGACATCGTCCAGAATTACAATCAAGCTACGGAAAAACGCCGCTCTATCCCGCTGTGCTATAATACCATTGTACAAAAAATAGAACGCCCAAAACGTATCATTTAATCGTAGACATCGCCAATGTTTTCATGTTTTGAAACTATGCAGACATTCTCCATGATACTAGCTCATAGCAAACGACAAGCTTTGATTTCATTGGCTGAAACTTATGTAACCAAAACTGTAGTTTAAAAGTGGTTAACTTTTCAGTATTTGATGTCAAACCCAGAACAAGTTTGCCAATAAAACTTGTATTTAGTCACGGAAATTGTTAACATTTCCAATGTTTTAAATTTGATAGTCAAACATCACTATATTATCTGCCAATTGCCGGAAGGAAATGCCCTTATTGGCCGACACTGTTTACAATTACGCATTTTAAAAATGGCTCCTGTTGCTGGGCGATTTGAAGCGTTCTGGCCACGAGGCGTAGTCGGGTTGATTCGGGCATTCTGGTCGTGAGGTGTAGTCAGGTTGATTCGGGGGTTCTGCCTACGAGAGGGTTAAAGTCAATGAAATTGTGGATCAGGTCTTTTTGGTGAAACTGGTATTTTTCTATGATCAATCTTTCATTGAAGATCTGTTCAGTGCATAGAAATAAATAGAAAACCGTTAGTAAAACAAGACCGCTAAGCCCTTATCAGTTGACACATGATAAAGTGATGCCTGCATGGACCAGTGACATTCATGCTGCTGCACGGCAAGAACCCACTGGAGGCCAATGTTTATACTGTACAGCACCCAGTCTTCATCATATATCTATAGATATACAGTACTAATAAGAGATTATTACTATATAGCTATATATACCTAATACCTTATTACATGCACAATCTATCCATGCACCTTGTATATCAAATACCCTAACATATTAACTATAACAGTAGCACCACTAAACATGATCGAAACTGAACTTTCTAAAGTGCTTTATACAGGTATTAGCTAATGACTGCAAGTGGTCAAAATCTCATTAAGCTCTGTTGGACATTCTTCTCTAAGGTCCCAACAATATTCTTTTACCATCTTCCAACACATTCCCCAGCTGCTCCATCACAGCCATTTCCACCAGATCAAGATCTTTCTCGAATGTTATCTGGCTAACTTGCCCAAGGACATACCTCATGTAAAGAAATGTGCTCTCATTTAAGCTGTCAATTGTTTTAGTAGGCAACCTTTCACATGGTTTGTCAGACAAATGCATAGAATGCAATGAATGTAGCAATGTGTACAGAATGAGTTACATGATAGTGGTTCATGCAACGATGAAAAGGCAGCCGACGACCAGAAAGTGGTGAGCCTCATTAAATGCAGATGACTTAATAAAGAACTAAAATCTTATTAATGAGCTGACATCTAGTACAGTTTAAAAAAAGAGGTACAAATATGCATACACACAGGAACACATTATTTATAAAACTGAATCCTACCCTTATAACATTTTATGTTGCACCCAATCAATGTGACTACTGGGAAACACTTAATGTACGCTCCCCAAAGAAAAACAAACGTATCTGTAATATATTGATATTTCGGAAAATTTTCGAAACTGTTACATTCATTCACATATACACTAACACAGCACAAACATTTGCAACATAAATTACCTGAAAATAACGAGGTGTTAAATCCTGTCTTCTGTTGATCAGTACAGCTGTAAACCACACAGTAAATAACCATATTCGTTGTCCCACAACTTTCTCCGACAAGCCTCCAAAATGTTTGTCTTGAAAGTTTGATGCACATATGAACAACCCAACTGCACACACTTATAAGTTATAACACAACTGCTGGGACCACCCTCACCCAAATTATTTATCAGTCTGGTGGCCATGCCCCATTAAGAACAAATGACAATGACAAATCTTCAAGTTAATTGGTTCCTGGTGTCATCGTCACTGGCTACTAGCCCGATAAGTTTATAATTCTCTGGTAGCCACTTCATCTTCATTGCTTTTGTTTGCCTTAGGCTTATATTGTACATAATGATGGCGAGGAGGAAATAAATTAACTTACTTACTCACTTACTTACTTACTCACTTACATATGTTAGACAACATTTTGTAACATGCTATGTTCACACTATAAACAGTACTACCCTATGTGTCATGCAGTGGATGCAACTGTTTCTGTTGTGCAATGAAATGCCGGCCAGTGGTCCACGACCGCTTCACTGCAGTGAGCTGGCTTATTGCTCTTGTTTATAGAGGGATGATTAATGATGTAACTCTATGGTTCAGTGGTGCTTCTCCACGCCCTAAATCCTGCCTGTTCTTCAGCCGGTATTTCTTCGGCTTTTCCTTTGAGTCTGTTCAAGATGACTCATAGCATGATCTTGCTGGGGTGACTGATGAGGCTGATGGTTCTGTAATAGTATTTGTATAGTCTTAGAATTCCCTTTTTTGGGAGTGGAATGATCATGATTGAGTCTCTTGGTCATTCCTTTGTTTTCCAGATCCTCTGGCATAGTGTAGTGACAACCTTTATCATTTCAGGGCCGCCATGTTTGAGCAGCTCTGCTGGAACACTGTCAGCACTGGGTGATTTCCCTCCTTTCAGTGTGCGCGTTGCCTCCTCTACTTCCTTCATCACTTGCATATCATCTGTTTCATTAACACTGCTGGTTTTGCTTTTCAGTATGCTGGTATCTGGTTTCAGTTCGTAATTGTAGAGGTCCTGGCAATACTCAGTCCATTGTGTAAGAACAGCCTCATTGTCAGTTTGCAGGGAGCCGTTCCTATCTTCTATATCTGTAGCCTTGTGTTGTTTTCTTGTCAGCTTCTTCAGTGTATCAAAGACTGTCTTGCTGTTGCTCTCTTTTATGCCTTTCTCAATGTTGTCACATTGCTATGAGATCCATTCCTCTTTTGCTTTTATCATCTCCGTTCTGATGGTGCGATATTGTTCCACTGTTTCAGGGGTGGAGTTTTTTGTCTTCTTCATGTTTCTCCTTATGTCGCAGAGATCCAGGATTTCGTTGGTAATCCACGGTTGGATCTTTTTCCTTTCTTTGCTAAGTACTTCTCTTACTGTTTCCTGTACAACTCCCTTGATGTTGTCGCTGAGGACGTTTATGTCTTCTTTGAAAAGATTTAGAGCTGTGAATTTGCCTCCTGTTCTAGCCTCAAAAATTTGTGCTATTTCTGGGTTTCTCTATCTCAAATCAAATACGTGGGCTTTTCTGGTGATGTATCTTTTTCAGCTTGAGTTTTAATGTTGCTAGAACCATGTCATGGTCGCTGCTGGTATTTGCCTTGTTAATGCTGGATTTGAAACGTCTTGGAGTGAGTATGTAGTCAATAGCCAGGTTTTACTTGGGTTGTGTAAAATGTACTGTTTAGTCAGTAATACTCTGAATAAAAAAATTACATGGGTGAGACACGTAAAACTGATAACATGGATGGGACCCTCGTTGTATGCTTGGGATTGGGATCCTGCAAAAAAAATTTGGGGGTCCTGAGGACCCTCGAACACAAACACCCAGGTAAACCCCTGGTAACGTATACTGTATAACTTGTTTCAGTGCGTGTCATGGGCCGATGAAGCCAAGCTGAACCAGATGAGACGTGAAGGCGTACGTTACGCATGCATCAAGCTTCACGACAATGACATCTACTTCATCCCACGAAACATCATACACCAGTTCCGTTCGACCAGCGCCGTCACAAGTATTGCGTGGCACGTCCGACTGAAATCCTACTACGCGGCTTCGAAAGACACTGGTGAGAAAGTGGACGATAACCCTCAGGACGCAGACAACACGCACGGCGTGTAACTTGTAGCAGTGAAACAAACTTACCTGCACGCCCAGGTCAGTGTCAACAGAATGTTGATGCTGAATGTGGCAGCTGATGAATGCGAGAATGCGAATGAAAAGTACCTCGTAGAAAAATCTGATGGAGTGCAGCAGTCAGCCAGCCTCTGTGGCCTATTTAAGTGGTATTGGCTAAAATTGTAAGCACCTAAATCTGGTTAATGATTCACCTGTTGCTTTAATGTATTGGGATTATTTACTAGAATTGTTTTTTTGATCTCCAGTTGCCATTTTGTTCTGCTTGAGTTGTTTAGTATATATACTATTTAGACTCTTCTAGGCACCATTAATATTTGACGATAATAGAAGTGACAATCAAGGTGTACTTTGATCTGATTTGTTTGGCCTTTGATATGCTTAGTTGACAAGCATCATATAACTTTGTTTGTATTGTTCATTGTTATATCTGTTCATTAAGATTAGTGGCTCGAGGCGGTTAAGTGAGTTTTTATTATTGGTTCAGTCTACTTAACATTGGCGTGGTTTCTTATATATAATAATTATTTTTACTAGATAAACCTTTATTTATCATATTACTGAAATTTAAAAATAGAATACACTGTCCAAATGTGTGGAGGTGATGGAGATCTTAGAATTTAATAACTCGCTATATATATATACTTGTATTGATAGCACAGTTTTGCAGTCATGATTCCAGAGAAAATGCGATGTTGTGCCCCGAATGAATGCTCTACTGTTAAGACATATATTTGTGTAGATGTTACTTTGGAGTAATCATTTCAAATGGTGACATTTACCAGACGAAGTGATTATTTATTACGTCCCGCCTAATTGGCTGTTGCAATATGAGAATGACATTAGTTTATTAGAGGAATGGTTGCGTCGTTTGAATCACCTGCACAAGCTTGCATTTATGGCATTGTGGGTTACTTGGTGGCAACTATGCTCTGTTTATCACTGACTACTATGTTATGTAGAGCTTCAGCACCCAGTGGTCCAAAAACGACAAGAGGCAGCAATGTAGTATTTTAAATAGAGAATATATGTGTGAAGATAGTGTGCTTATTTAGCAAAATATGTTCATGTACAGTTTGCAATGCATGCCATGTTATTTATTAGAACAAATATTTATAAAGTATTGTTGTGTGGCATGAGAACTTTGCATAGAGCCCTTTCATAGAAATGGTGGTAATTAATAACTAGGTGTTATTATTGTATTTAAAGTAAATGCTCTTATATAACGTGGCAGGTTAAGCTACAGTTGATTGTGTCACATCCAATAGTCTCCTCCGATTGAACAGTGCTGCCATCTGATGAGGAGTAGCATCAACATTTTGTACATGCTGGACTGTTGTGGCATGTGCGTTTATCAGATGGACAGACGGTTCAATGAGACTTCTTTGGCACTTGCCAGAAAACCCATCTCCTTATTACTACTGGTTTCTGCATCAACTAGTGGTGAATACCCCCAAAAATGTGAGCCAGTGAGGTCAGTACAAGATTTTCATAAAATCGCTGATATACCTCAGTTGCAATCTGATGTATGTATTGAAAGTGGCAGCGATACAAAAGTTATGTTAATAAACAATGTGTTGTGCATTTGTGATTTGAAAAATCTAACTAGAACATCAAACATTAGTTATCAGATCAGCCACGATATATCTACTACGGCCAAAAATAAGTCACCCAGTTGTAAGCAACAGAAATCATAGCAAACAATTTCATTTATTGGATTATGGCAACTGGAAAAATCTGGTTCACAAGGGGTATAACTACCGATTCAGTGTTGACTGTACAACTAAGTTGTATGGAGATATCCAACCATAAAATGTATAATTACTTACCTACTGTACATTGTTTAGCATTGTTCTTGCGATTTCCTGTTATGTTATTATATGTAATGTATGCATACTTCTATCATATTGAACAGTTCTACTTTATTGAGAATTTATATTTATACAGGCGCATTTAGTCGATGTGTTCTTTAGTCATTGTACTTGTTGTTGTTGTTGTTGTTTTGTGCAAGTCTGCATGGACTGTTGGACTGTGCCAGTGTGTGTATGGCATGAGCGCCACCAGGGGCTTCTGACTACATCAGTACCCCTGGCAGATCTACCCTCGCCACCAGGGGCTTCTGGCTACATTAGTACCCCTGGCAGATCTACCCTCGCCACCAGGGACTTCTGACTACATCAGTACCCCTGACAGATCTACCCTCGCCACCAGGGGCTTCTGACTACATCAGTAGCCCTGGCATATCTACCCTTGCCACCAGGGGCTTCTGACTACATCAGTATCCCTGGCAGATCTACCCTCGCCACCAGGGACTTCTGACTACATCAGTACCCGTGACAGATCTACCCTCGCCGCCACCAGGGGCTTCTGACTACATCAGTACCCCTGACAGATCTACCCTCGCCACCAGGGGCTTCTGACTACATCAGTAGCCCTGGAAGATCGACCTGTTGAAACATGGAATTTTCAGTTGCTGTGTTAATCAATAATATTGCTTGCACAGATTTATGGGGCTCGCATACGGAACTTAACTTTAATTAGTACACATTGTTGCTGATCGGAGGGTAGTGATGGGCATTTTGTGGGAGCGCTCTTTGAAGTTTGTGCGCGGGCACATAATAGTTTCCAGAAACACGTCGACCAAGACAGGAAGTTGGACGAAGTTACAAATGATTCAGTGTACATCTACACTTGGTGTGGGATAAACTGACAAATCTATGTTTCAACCGGTTGATCTGCCAGGGGTACTGGAGTAGTAATACTACCAGCCCTAGCTAGCGAGGATGGGTTGATCTGCCAGGGGTACTGGAGTAGTAATACTACCAACCCTAGCTAGCGAGGATGGGTTGATCTGCCAGGGGTACTGGAGTAGTAGTACTACCAGCCCTAGCTAGCGAGGATGGGTTGATCTGCCAGGGGTACTGGAGTAGTAATACTACCAGCCCTAGCTAGCGAGGATGGGTTGATCTGCCAGGGGTACTGGAGTAGTAATACTACCAGCCCTAGCTAGCGAGGATGGGTTGATCTGCCAGGGGTACTGGAGTAGTAGTACTACCAGCCCTAGCTAGCGAGGATGGGTTGATCTGCCAGGGGTACTGGAGTAGTAATACTACCAGCCCTAGCTAGCGAGGATGGGTTGATCTGCCAGGGGTACTGGAGTAGTAATACTACCAGCCCTAGCTAGCGAGGATGGGTTGATCTGCCAGGGGTACTGGAGTAGTAGTACTACCAGCCCTAGCTAGCAAGGATGGGTTGATCTGCCAGGGGTACTGGAGTAGTAATACTACCAGCCCTAGCTAGCGAGGATGGGTTGATCTGCCAGGGGTACTGGAGTAGTAGTACTACCAGCCCTAGCTAGCAAGGATGGGTTGATCTGCCAGGGGTACTGGAGTAGTAATACTACCAGCCCTAGCTAGCGAGGATGGGTTGATCTGCCAGGGGTACTGTAGTAGTAATACTACCAGCCCTAGCTAGCGAGGATGGGTTGATCTGCCATGGGGTACTGTAGTAATACTACCAGCCCTAGCTAGCGAGGATGGGTTGATCTGCCAGGGGTACTGTAGTAGTAATACTACCAGCCCTGGCTAGCGAGGATGGGTTGATCTGCCAGGGGTACTGTAGTAGTAATACTACCAGCCCTGGCTAGCGAGGATGGGTTGATCTGCCAGGGGTACTGTAGTAGTAATACTACCAGCCCTGGCTAGCGAGGATGGGTTGATCTGCCAGGGGTACTGTAGTAGTAATACTACCAGCCCTGGCTAGCGAGGATGGGTTGATCTGCCAGGGGTACTGTAGTAGTAATACTACCAGCCCTGGCTAGCGAGGATGGGTTGATCTGCCAGGGGTACTGTAGTAGTAATACTACCAGCCCTGGCTAGCGAGGATGGGTTGATCTGCCAGGGGTACTGTAGTAGTAATACTACCAGCCCTGGCTAGCGAGTGGTGTTGGTGTACTTGCTTTCTCTATCAAATTAGAGTTGTGCAGTCGAAGTGATGGCATGATGTGCAGGTCTTAGCACTGAACCGTCACTTGAAGCAAGCCAATGAATATTTACGGAAATACTTGTGAATAAACTATCAGATTGAGGCCATAAATGATGCCTATAAGATGTATTTGATTTGTTTATGATGCATCCATTCCATCGTTCATGATGATTGCATGTTATCTCAATTAAGGTGCATCAAGTAGTGCCTTTATTTAAAACAACCAAGGCACATACTGTCATTTTATAGTTGACTGCAGCCACGACCCAAAATGTCTTTTTCAGTTGACTGGCAAAATGTTTTCCATCGTTATCTGCAGACGTGTTGGTGTGGTTTTATGATGTGATGTCAAGAATGCATATAATATATATATATATATATATATAAGAATGAATCTAGTATCAACTACGACATGCTAGCACATTAAACAATTTTATAAATTTGTTATTTAGTTTCGTGAAATCGGAAAACTATTACATTATTTTTGGCCAGATCCGGGCAAAATTCGGCGATAAAGGACCAAAGGGGTCCATCTGTATATAATGTTACTATGACAAAGCTATTCACACTAGCAAGTTATCTGATCTAATGATCTGAGTTGTTTCTTTCGACAATTTAAACAAAAGTACACAATCTTTTCTGTGCATATTACTATTCACACACTACGGATTTACTTAAGGATTCACACTACAGATTTGAACATCGACAAACCTGATACTCTGCAGCGTCATCAGTTGCCACTTCTAGCATTGGACAAAGTTTTGACTAGTAGCCGCTGTTTTCGCTGGTTAGCAACGTCGTTCTGTCCTTGTTTCACTCTCACTGACATAATATTTGTTGGTTATATTGTTATGCTATGTTAATATCGTAGTAGGTAGTTTTCTCGCTCTTTATACTGAATCGTATGTATCATATTGGTATAGCGTTTTGGCAACAGGCATACACGCATGTGTCGTGTTTTGGCGATGAATGTATGATGGATAAGCATGTCACTGGACACATTACAGTGCGTTGTCATGGTAACAATGCACATTGTAATTACGAGAAAGCGCATGTGCTTGTTTGCATTGGTGAAGTTGATGTAAATTGAAGACAATTAAAAGTTGTATTGTTTCCTGCCTGAATGTCATTACTGAACAGAGGTAAGACACAACTCTCATGACACACTGAGATACATGCACACTTCCTGCTTTGATATGTACTTGTTCAGCACGTCCAACATGTGCATCCAACATGGCAACCTGTATCCAACATGGCAACGTGCATCCAACATGGCAACGTGTATCCAACATGGCAACGTGCATTCAACATGGCAACGTTCATCCAACATGGCAACGTGCATCCAACATGGCAACGTGTATCCAACATGGCAACGTGCATTCAACATGGCAACGTTCATCCAACATAGCAACGTGTATCCAACATAGCAACGTACATCCAACATGGCAACGTGTATCCAACATGGCAACGTGCATCCAACATGGCAATGTGTATCTCCCTTTACATCAAAATTAATGGTAGCTACAGTTGGAAGAGGTCTATGTCTTTGTGGTTATTCCCAAGTATGTATATATAAAGTCCGTTTTAATTTTGCATAACCAGATCTTTATTGATCCAAAGGCACTAAGTCTACATAGCATGTGTTTTGTGATAATATTGACCGGGCAATACATTATCAATACGACCCTCATGACCTTGCGGTTATTTATGAATATATGTGTACAGAGCAGAAATAGGCATAATGTTGGATACATTGAAGCTGAGAACATGCCTCAGACAGCTAGAGACCACATGAATGCTGCATTAATATGACTGATGACATGTAAAGCACACGGTCAGGCATGCAGAGGCACATCAACAAAGCTCATAGTTATAGAAAACTTATTATTCTGTGTTACTGAATCTATATGCCTAGGTTAAGCCAGTTTAATATGCCTGAACTTTCAATAAATAGTTGCTACTTCAGGTAGAATTTATAATTGCGTTAGAACCTGCCAACAGGATTGATTAGTTTGAAATTGTGGCCAACATTGTCCTGCTGCGGCACGATTTGTACCCTGGAAATTGATACCCAATGTATTTTGTACCCAAACAATTTGCACCTAAGCTGATTCATATGCAGAGTATTTGAGATAAATAAATGTTTCATGTTTATCGTTCCAATTTTTTTATCTCCCGGTACCCCTGAGCTAAATTCCATGTTCTGTCATTCCACAGGTCACACAAATTCTACGTTCTGCCATTCCACAGGTCACACAAATTCTATGTTCTTCCATTCCACAGATTACACAAATTCTATGTTCTCGCATTCCATAGGGCAAACAAATATATGTTCTGCCATTTCACATGTCACACAAATTATACGTTCTGCCGTTCCACGTATTACACAAATTCCATGTTCTCGCATTCCACAGGTCACTCAAATTATTTGTTCTAGCATTCCACAGCTCGCACGAATTCTACGTTCTGGCATTCCAGAGGTCACACGAATTCTATGTTTTGACATTCTACAGGTTACTTGAATTCTATGATCTGGCATTCCACAGGTCACGCAAATTACATGTTCTCGCATTCCACACGGCAGACAAATTCTGCGTTCTGCCATTCCACAGGTCACACAAATTATATGTTCTGCTATTCCACAGGTTACACAACTTATATGTTCTGCCATTCAAGTTCATAATTAACAGGTATCAGCCTACATAATTAGTCTACAGCTTAAAAATTGCTCTGCAAATATTGGGTGCGCATTACCTCTTTACCAACAGGTGTCAAATTAAAATCGTTGCCTCGGGAAAATTCCGGGAGACACCTGCATCCTACCAAACATATTGAAATGTATGCACAATAATAATTGTGCAATTATATGTGTTATAATGTGTGTTTGCGCTAAGTGATTTTATTTCTCACAAAATTACCCACGAATGGAATATCTACTCATATCTAATTGTAATCCAAACAGTCATTAAATAGCCATTGTTCTATACTTGTGCCTTTTTTAACCACTAAAGTGTACTTTTGAGACTGCCCGCACTGTGGAAAATCAATAAAAAATCTCCGGAATGGTTGATTTAAAAGGGGAACAACCGGTATGTTTCAGGCATGATTAATTTGTCGTATTTCTGTTGACTGAGCAATAGGGTGGTTTGACCCCATGGACTGAATTGACCACCCCTCAACATTTCAAAAATTCGGTGCTTCTGGGGTGGGGGGTTGCCCCAGAAGTCAAACATCAAAGGGGGCAAAAAGTTCATTTATTTATGGGAATGACGCCAAGGCTAAAAACAGTGCCAAATGTTCCCTTGGGGTTCCCCGAGTATGGAATGACCAATGCCAGCAAATTTAGGTGGGGGATTCCCCCTGCGATATGTACATGGAAACACCAGCAATACCCCCACGGACGTTTCAGCCACATATGGATACGATTCGTTCATCTTAGACCAAACGTTTGGCAGGGTACGAGCTTCAAATGCATCACGTGCAGTGGAGTCGTTCACAAACTTCAACACGTCCTCCTGCACGCCGTCAGATAGAGATCGGCAGGTTGAAGTGTCCTCCTTGATACTGCTTGTACGTTGTCCACGAAATCAAACATTGTGGTGAACCAGTAATGACTGTTTTATGACAGTCTTAGTTAGGCGATAAGTAAACTAAACCATGACCTTTGGATGCTTGAAAATTTCAACGAAGAGCAACAAAGCTAATTCCAGAACTGAAGGAGTATTGCGACAGATTGAAGGCATTGAAGCTACCAAGCCTGTACTACAGAAGAGTAAGAGGAGACATTATCGAAGTCTACAAATATCTGCACGGCACCTACAAAGTCGATAAAATGCCACTTCAGATGGACCACAACACAATGACCAGGGGACAGCCTAACGCTCAAGAAGGAACGTGTGACAGCTAGACAACGGAGGAGCTACTTTACACAAAGAGTATTGAACAGGTGGAACTCTCTCACAGAGGATGTGGTTTCAACAGACACACTAAGTGCATTCAAAGCTAAACTAGACAAATTATGGTGCGCTTACACTTTTGAGCAAAGTAACAAACACATGCACACAAATTCCAGTAAAGACCAGCTAAAAGGCTATTAGCCTAAAAGAGCTAAAGAGGATGTATGTATGTATTATGCATGTATAAGAATGACAGCCGTGTGCAGTATGCAGCAAAAAATGCTTCGCGGAACTGCCGAACAGACGCACGGGAACGTTGAACGTTTAGTTGCTTGCGACGTTTTGCGCGCGTATATTTGAAAGCAACGTTTTTATCGGCAAACGGTTTCTATGAATTCAAGCGTCGATTGTTCTTTGACGTAAGTCAAACATATGACCAATGAAATGCGTCGATATCGTTACGTCACGGTGTGGTAACTGGTTGCAATCATTTACAAGCTAGATTTCAAACAAAACGGAGGCGTTTCGAACGGACTGCGAACAGGAATGTTCGACAGCGCTTTGACGTGTTATCGTCTACCGGAGACCGAACTCGCAGATCTGTGGACATTACTCACGATGGATCAACATTATAATTTGTAAGTTTAACTAACATTGCCCGTTTTTTTATGACCTAAATATGTCACAAGTATTTGCACTGTATTTTTGCAGAAGCAGTAGAAGTATTAGACTTAACGAGTTTGGTTTGTTACAGTCTGAGTTCGGGTCCCTGATGATTTAGACGCCATGCTAGACTATGGGAGTTTTATTATTGCAGCGTTTAAACTAATATACCACAACAAAGTATACTTATATTTGTGATATATCTCCTACACCGTTGTATGATGTTATAGAATACATTTTAATATTGTTTTTGTTGCTGACTAGTTGCCGACATATGTCACAACGACGTGTGAACAATCTCCGGGATACTGTCAAGTCGTGGATTGGACGACACAACCCGGGCGATGATGTCGAACTCTACGTGAAGTGAAGACAAACTGAAGCTATGTTTATCTACGGGTTCACGGCAAATGGTGCCAGAGTCCCAGAATTCCTGGGGTCGGCGGAACGTCTCATTCGCGACTAGGCACTGAGCGTAGACATTATCACGTCGTCTTCAGGCGCAATAGATGATCACACGGCTACCGGAAGTGAGGCGTGAAGGCACTGCAGGGTTGGGGGTGTCCTACAGTCAAGACTACCCGTTGGGAGGGACGCCCTCTACTCCGAGGTAAGCCTAACACAGCCCTCCGAACTTTGTAAACATAGGCCATATAGGCAGTACTGCGTTTGTGCAAGATGATGTTGTTAGTGTTATTGAGATATAGGTAACCGGTAAAGTTATTTAAAGAGTCCGTGATTTTTCATTCCAGGTGCCTCACGCGTGCTTCCGGTTTGACCGGTCGCTGTTGCGGCTGCAGGCGACACGACGTGTTGGTAGATAGGTTCACTTTTATTTCTTTATCCTTTTTAGTTTTGTGACGAGGAGTTGCCCCGGGGGACCGGGAAACCTCCGGGCAGATGCACACGTGTACGGTGTTACCGAGCGTTTATGATTTATCCAGACGACTGCTGTGGACGTGACGACATGTTGCTGTTTTTTTATTTTTATTTTTTTATTTATTATTATAAATTATTTTATTTTTAGTTCCTATCACGTTTGTTGTTAATATTAAATTTGCTCAATGCCTAGTTCGTGTTTGGGAAGATTCCAAGCGCGAACGAGACGATCGAGGTCTATCGATCGGCAAATGTCACCAGCAACGTTAACACCGACACGAGCGAACGCCACTCGAAACATCCATCGTCGATACCGATCGAGGCGCTGGTTCGTCAACGTCATCGGAGGCATCTACAGAGGCCGCCCGATGAACGAACTCGGACGGAGAACGTTACGCTATCGACGCCGATCGAGGCAAAGATCATCTATCGTGGCCACAGATGAACGGTCTCGGTCGAACTGGCGAACGTCACAAAACGTCCGACGTCGACGCCGATTGACGCACTCGTTCGTAGGAAACATATCGTGGACGAACTCTCTCGGACTCCGAACGAAATACGGTCGACGCCGATCGAAGCGAAGATCACGCCGAGAAACTTGGCGTTGAGGCCGTTGAACATTCTACCTTCGACTTCGCCAGAAAAGCGTAACTTTGAACATTGAATGCTGCTGGGAACTTTGGCGTTGACACGAGGGAATATTCTCTCTAACGCTGTCGGTAGACAATATGTTGCCATGGTGATTATTGCGTTGACGTAGTTGAACACTAGACCTACGTCACGACAACGTTATCCGGTGACTGCTCTTTTCGGCGTTGCTCGAGTCTTTAATAAAGTTGTTGTCGTACCTTTATACCAACGCTCCTGTCATACTTTCATTTTATCTCTTTATCGGCATACATAATATGTTACCCTACGAAAACTGGCACATTAAAAACTTTCAATGTTTAGACAGTTGAAACTATAATATGTTCAGTGGCTTTCAGTGGTGTTTCAACAATCAACATCAACTACTCTCATTCAATTACAAACCCCAAATAATATTACACATAACAAGACATGTCAGATTTATGTTGTTGATTATCACAATACATTATCTTACAAAAATACCCCGCGCGTTGACCAGGTTACGGTTGTTATTTCCCAGGAGTCGAATACACTGGACGAACCCTTCGTGAATAAACCCCTATTTCGTTAGAGGTTTGTGCACTCTGCGCTGGGGGCCTCTTTGACCGACCGCCTAACGGTAAAGGGCGAATTGCGTCGGAACCGAGGAGGGAGTGGCCCCCAATAATATTACGCGCGCGTGCGTGCGTGCGTGCGTGCGTGCGTGCGTGCGTGCGTGCTTGCTTGCTTGCCCTCAGGAACTACTTTCGGCCCCTCCCAAATATACAAAAGCTTCCGACGCCACTGTATTACATATGCCGATGAAACATGTTGGTTGTGGAGGCACGGCAGTCAATGCGGTCTCTCCAAGCCGTTGGTTGTGGAGGCACGGCAGTCAATGCGGTCTCTCCAAGCCGTTGGTTGTGGAGGCACGGCAGTCAATGCGGTCTCTCCAAGCTGTTGGTTGTGGAGGCACGGCAGTCAATGCGGTCTCTCCAAGCTGTTGGTTGTGGAGGCACGGCAGTCAGTGTGGTCTCTCCAAGCTGTTGGTTGTGGAGGCACGGCAGTCAATGCGGTCCCTCCAAGCTGTTGGTTGTGGAGGCACGGCAGTCAGTGCGGTCTCTCCAAGCTGTTGGTTGTGGAGGCACGGCAGTCAATGCGGTCCCTCCAAGCTGTTGGTTGTGGAGGCACGGCAGTCAATGCGGTCTCTCCAAGCTGTTGGTTGTGGAGGCACGGCAGTCAATGCGGTCTCTCCAAGCTGCTGGTTGTGGAGGCACGGCAGTCAATGCGGTCTCTCCAAGCCGTTGGTTGTGGAGGCACGGCAGTCAATGCGGTCTCTCCAAGCCGTTGGTTGTGGAGGCACGGCAGTCAATGCGGTCTCTCCAAGCCGTTGGTTGTGGAGGCACGGCAGTCAGTGCGGTCTCTCCAAGCTGTTGGTTGTGGAGGCACGGCAGTCAATGCGGTCCCTCCAAGCTGTTGGTTGTGGAGGCACGGCAGTCAATGCGGTCTCTCCAAGCTGTTGGTTGTGGAGGCACGGCACTCAATGCGGTCTCTCCAAGCTGCTGGTTGTGGAGGCACGGCAGTCAATGCGGTCTCTCCAAGCTGTGGGTTGTGGAGGCACGGCAGTCAATGCGGTCTCTCCAAGCTGTTGGTTGTGGAGGCACGGCAGTCAATGCGGTCTCTCCAAGCTGTGGGTTGTGGAGGCACGGCAGTCAATGCGGTCTCTCCAAGCTGTTGGTTGTGGAGGCACGGCAGTCAGGTCGGTCTCTCTAAGCTGTTGGTTGTGGAGGCACGGCAGTCAGGTCGGTCTCTCTAAGCTGTTGGTTGTGGAGGCACGGCAGTCAGGTCGGTCTCTCCAAATTGTGGGTTGTGGAAGCACGGCAGTCAATGCGGTCTCTCCAAGCTGTTGGTTGTGGAGGCACGGCAGTCAGGTCGGTCTCTCCAAGCTGTTGGTTGTGGAGGCACGGCAGTCAATGCGGTCTCTCCAAGCTGCTGGTTGTGGAGGCACGGCAGTCAATGCGGTCTCTTCAAGCTGTTGGTTGTGGAGGCACGGCAGTCAGTGCGGTCTCTTCAAGCTGTTGGTTGTGGAGGCACGGCAGTCAGTGCGGTCTCTCCAAGCTGCTGGTTGTGGAGGCACGGCAGTCAATGCGGTCTCTCCAAGCTGTGGGTTGTGGAGGCACGGCAGTCAATGCGGTCTCTCCAAGCTGTGGGTTGTGGAGGCACGGCAGTCAGTGCGGTCTCTCCAAGCTGTGGGTTGTGGAGGCACGGCAGTCAGTGCGGTCTCTCCAAGCTGTTGGTTGTGGAGGCACGGCAGTCAATGCGGTCTCTCCAAGCTGTTGGTTGTGGAGGCACGGCAGTAAGTGCGGTCTCTCCAAGCTGTTGGTTGTGGAGGCACGGCAGTCAATTAAAACGTAAAATCAACAGGGAATCCATATAGTGTATTACCGATTGAACAAGCCAGATCGGTGATTCCCTAACTAATCAACAAGGCTCCGATTAAGTAAACACAAGAAGCGATGACGTAAAACGCGCAGCGAAATTGGAAAAGGAGTCGAGATCGAGGCTGCATGTGAGTACGGAGTTTAAAAGCGCACACGTTATGAAGAGTTACATATTACTTATCCGAATGAGATGCCATTGATATGTATGCTGAGTTATATGTATGCACCGTGTATGGATGAAGTTTCCTGACTGCTATCGACAAGCACGTGTTTTGAAGGTCCACATTTAGGAGGCGTGATCGATCATATAGCTCGATTCAACGGGGTTAAAGCAGAGGAACCAACTTTACACGTTACCGTAGAATGGCGGCTCATATAGGGACGGACGTTTCACGCACGCATTGTGCGTTGCATTTTAGAAAATAACCCTGTTAGTGGGGCGCGGTGGTGTGGAGGTAGAACGTCAGACAGTGAAGATGACCGGGGAGAGGTCCGGGGAGAGGACCGGGGAGAAGCCCGGGGAGAGGAGAGGAGAGAGGTCCGGGGAGAGGACCGGGTAAAGGACTGGGGAGAGGACCGGAGAGAGGTCCGGGGAGAGGACCGGGGAGAAGACCGGGGAGAGGTCCGAGGAGAGGACCGGGTAGAGGACCGGAGTTCGAATCCAACTGATGCTGTTTCGATACCTGGATAATTTTGTTCACCCCACTTTGCCTGTGTCTTTCGGAAGAGACAGTAAAAGCCGTTGGTCCCTTCTACCTGGTGTCTATGCCAGGGGAAGTAAAATATCCCACGCAGGGAAATGGAAAAAGCTGTCGTGGACTCACTATGTCTAAATTGGTGTGAATACATCCAGGCCGAAGCCATCTGCAAAAGATGTTGTGCCAGATATGAAGCTGATATAGTCGCGATAGAGAGGCTAGTGCTATCCTATTTTGCCCGCGCACAACTGACCCGTTTTGCCCAAGCAAATATCGCAAATGTGACCTAGTTTTTCTACATTTTCAGATCTTATTGTACATGTGTTGAACTTTCTCAAACATTAGTGTTTGCGCGTTCTATAGTCCGACAAAATCTTGTCAAGATTAATCCGATTATAGCGCAGAAAATGAACAGAGGTCGGAGCCCCATTTAAGGGAATCGAACAGAAACTATAAGCGACTAATCAGGTAGATTATGATTGATTTTGTGAGGCCCATTTCTGTGGGGCCTGGTACGAGTATTGTTACGCTAACAATGCGCGTGGCACTATTGGGTATAGATATACAACCTTTTCCCATTATGCCCCACTAACCCGTTTTGCCTGCCTTTCCCCTACCATCGATCGCTATTCGCGGGGAGCGGCTTGTCGATATTGACGCATATCAAGTCTACGTGCTGTGTTTACTTAACGCGCCGTGCCGCATATAAATAAGATCAATGTCACTAGTGTGTTAGGTTAGCACGTGTGAGTGGCCGCGGCCGGTGGGGCACACAATTGTCTCCTGGTACACTTCTTTATTCAGTTGACTTGGAAATGGAACGCATGTGTGGACTTTACGCTTGGTAATGAGATCAAGGTGTGGCACTGAAAAACAACGTCCGATATCGTCCAACAACACAATCAAACCATCGTTAATACTATGATACATAGTCATGGTGTACGTCAGTAATTCACGCCAGAAATGCAGTGAGCGCAACACACGTCTACATCAACAGAGGTTGTCATCGCTGAATGTTGTTTACCGGTGAAGCTCCAAAAACAGTATTTGAATATGGTAAAGTCGACGGACACCTGCTTCTCCAGTCTGTATTTTGGACCGACCCGCTCGCACGCGAACTTCATCAAATAGCTGTCGTTCCGAGCCGACGCGTGGTTCAATAGGATATTACTTCGGCGTGACGTTTTACTCGACAGCGCTGTTGAAAGCCGTTTGCCTGAAATTCGGCCGGCAACGTCGCGACGACACGGCGACGGCGACGAGGCGTTCGTCGCCTATGGACGGCAGCCAGAGCGGAGACGGCAGCGACGACCAAGTCGACCAGAATTCGGCAGATGAAATGTCAGACGAGACACAAAGCAAGCAGGGTGACGTTCGCCAACCGAAAGATCTCACTGGTAACGAAGTTTGTTTTGCGCGAGAAGACAGCGAGACTGGCAGTAGCGACGGTGCAGAAGACGAGGCCGAGAGAGGAGAGGTTGAGGGTGATGTTGAAGAATGCATCGAAACTCGGCCAGACGATGCGTCGTCCATCGAAGAAGACGAACGGGTAGAGTATTTCTTTACTCTTGCACATTCACGTAGTAAATTTAATCCGCCAGTAAGCATCGCCAAATATATGTACGTGACGTCATATTAAAGAAAACGAGTATGGAATATTGACCATCTGCTGCATGTGTATTGACGTTACGGAACGTATATCCTATAATGTTAACTTTTTTCAATATTCATGAAGTACACAATGCCGGATTAACAATGGGGGGGGGGCTGGTACAGACTTTTTTGTGAGGACCCTTAGCGAGTGCATAAAAGAAGAAATCGAGACGCATGGTATTGGCTGAGGTAACCACCTACTTTAACGCTTATTCAACTGTGTTTGAGCAAAAGCATTCACAGAGTGTTGTCGACAACGGCAAACAGACAAGGAAATACAACGTGTGACGACACACAAGATAATATAGTTCTGTCACAAACTCCCTGTTCACTGTGAAGTGGTGTCACATTCACGACAATAGCACAAACGTTGAAGACAGGTCGGAGCCAGATTCAAAGGAAACAAAGAGAGGCGCTAATGTGGCTATTCAGATATATTATGTTTGATTTTGTGGTGCCCCTTTTTGTGGGGCCTGGTACGAGTGTACGATTTCACGTCCATCTGTATCATGGTTCACGTCCACCTGTATCATGGTTCACGTCCACCTGTATCATGGTTAATGCGGCATTGCATATGGGTATATGCGTACGTACATATGGGTCTATGCGTACGTACATATGGGTATATGCGTACGTACATATGCGTACGTGCACACGCACACAGTGGCGTATTTGGGATCTCGGAAAGAATGGGCCAAGGGGGGAGGGCAATCTTGGTCTCGAATTAATTTGCCACACTATTATATAATGGCGCAATAGGTTATTCCAAAGCCGAAGGGGCCATGAACCAGTGTCTCCAAATACGCTACTGCATTAAAATGTGCTCGCACGTGCGGAGTGTGTGTGCACATACTTGTATGTGGGAAATACGGTGAACATATATGCGAGTGGACATGGTTAAATAGACGCCGTGGCACAACAAGCGTTGAACTGACACGACGTCCACTCATTTCTCTCATTAGGATCACCAACTGCCGTGCAGTGCTTTTGGTATAAGTGTCGTACGCTTGATCAGTAGATTTCGACACAATACATTTCTATGTCGGGACAACAACTTCAAAACACCGGTCGCGACTATGACGTTTACAAAGCGCGCCGGACTCGACCACTGCGCTCAACTCACCGAATGAGCGGTTCATTTACACACTTCAACTCGGCTGACAAGCAGGAGATAATCACAAATAACTATAGCGCATACGAAGCGACGCATGAAAGCTCACTAACGAATCCAATTTGACTTGCCGGTTTGCGACGCACCTGGTACGACTGTCGACACAAATCCATTAAAACACCATTGTCGTCTGTAATGACTTGGACGCGAGCGACTACGGGACGGCCGCTTTCGAGGTAACGCGATGAATGTCGGCTTTTACGTCGCTAATTGATTGCACTGTGCTGCAATAATTGTTTTGATGAGTATTTAGCGAAGCTTGCTCAATATGAAAGAGACGAACAGCACTGCATATTGGATTTATATAACATAGGTTAGGTGTGAAGCTAAACTTCTTCTAAGTATCCGAGTTGCTCGTTAATATAAATATACGGAAAATAAATTAGGTCGTATGTTTGCGAAGAACACACGGTCACTTGCGGGGTGGGTTAGGGTTGGGGTGGGGGTGGGGGGGGTTACTTAGTTTGTTCGGCCCTATCGATGAGTCATCTCCATCTGTAGCGATCTTCTACCATTGTCTCCCACTCTCGGCTGTTCACCCCTGCCCTTTCGAGATCTCCCTTAACGCTATCCCTCCGTTTTGATTTCTCTCTTCCACATCTCATTCTACCACTCTCTTCTGTTTCCATGCTCCCTCAATCTCTATATGTGTCCAGTCCATCGCAGTCTGTTCCAAGCTACATTCATCCTCATGAATTTCTTCATTCCGACCTCTTATCTTATTTCCCCATCTTCCTCCTGTCTTCTCGTTTCACTTTGCATATTCTACTAACCCAGTTGTTCTCTGCTCCCTGTAGCTTCTCGTCCTGTCTCTGCCAGAGGAGGTATTCCCAACCCATACACACAAACTGGTACCACACAGGCTTCCAACACTTTCCCTTTAGCTGTTTCTTCAGTTTTCTGTCCCACATGCCTTCCACCCTCCTCCATACTGCCGCTCCTGCTTACAACCTCCTCTGTACCCCCTTGCTACTTTCTCCATCCTCAAACTCTGTTCTTGCATTGTCTTCTGTGGTTCTTACTTGCTTTTGGCTAGTACTACTTAGTCTTCAGCATACAGTATCTTCTTCAATTCTTCATGTCCTGACACCTTACCACTGATCAGGTGTATCTCTGTAATGAAAAGCAGGGGCACTTCCCTGTCTAAGGTGTACTCCCACTCCCAACGGTTCTGATGTCTCTCCCTCAACTCTCACCACCCTCTCCAACTACACGTTACGTGCCCGAAGCGAGTGTCTTCGTTATTGGAATGTTCACTTCATCAATTGTTTTCATTCAAAACGTATTCCTAATTATCTTTGTTTTATATTATAGTATCATCCAATGTTCCAAATACTTAACATTTAAAATTTAATTACAAAACAGCGATAAATATGCCCTTCACGCCTGTCAGCAGTATGCTAAGACGACTACCCGACGTCCCGCCCTCATCCGTTCTTGCAATTTCAGGTATTGACTCAATAATATGACGCCTCTGTGTTTCCCCGGGTCATGGCTATCTCCTTTCCCTTCCACGTGAGCACACTCTCCGCCACTCTCCGCCACTCTCCGCCACTCTCCGCCACTCTGCTTGTAGCTACTCTACTGTGAAGTACAGCAATACTGTGCCAGGAAAACAAAATAAAATATAGTTTATTTTCGCAGATTATTATTATGGAGTGATTGCATATAGACGAAACGCTAATGCTTACGTAATTCTGGTGGTACTTTCAGACAGACGAAACTAGCCCGGATGACGAAGACCAATGTGAAGTGGAAGATGGATACGTATCGGACGGCATAGAAGATGTGCAAATAGAAATGACATCAGCACAGAGAGAAGTAATTAGGATTATCCAAATTTAACTTTAACATTTTGTCTACTAAACATGTTGTGGTATCGGACAACTTCGACTGGGTCAGCTTATGCCTTTCAATGGCGCTCCTCAGATGCCTAGCTTTTGCGAGAGACAGTTGAAAGGGCTTTCTTTACGCTGCTTATGCGTGATAAAGAGAACATTTACTTGTAGGCTATGTACCACGCGGTCAAGAATGGAGACATCGACCTTCTAGACGACTTGTTGGATTTGCCAGGGGCAAATATTCGAATGGAATGGGTGAGTACACCAGGTGGTTAGTACTAACCCTTCGTCATACGTCAGTGCCCGGGTATTTTACCTTTTCGACGTGTTCTTGTTTTGTTCATATTTTCTGTTTATTCTTAAGGTGACCGCGGCTGCTCAGTCACTAGACGGTGTCTTTGTTTCGCCCACAATAGGCGATTATTAATCTGAGCGTCCTCGGCATTAACGAACACGCGCACGTCGTTCCCGCGAATCCGGTTCGTTGCAGGCTTGTTAACAAATGCATGTCAACGCATTTGAATGCAAATGTTTCACTTGAGTCGAATGCAAATGCAAATGCAAATGCCATTTTTAAGGTACGCATTCAAATGCAAATGTAAATGTTTTGGGGTCGCACTCAAATGCAAACAAATGTTTTGGTTACACATTTGCAAATGCATATGAATTAATTTCAAACGTGTTGGCTTTATATTAACGTTTTGTTTTATTTTATTTTGATAAAAAAACAACGTAATGTATGCAAACACATTATTAATTTATTTAATAAATTCAATAGTACATTATTGTAACCACTAAGTCCCACTGCATGAACATGTCTGTAGAGTCATACACTGAGTCACACAGTTCCAGGCCTGGAGAGGTGGTGGAAATGGGAGGGAGGAATAGACAATGGAGAGTTTATTGCGAACCATGGCAGGGAATGAAACGTTAATCATTCAGGTAGGCCAGAATGGAAGGAAACCCAATACAATAGACTGTCCACTGGTGGGGTCACTGGGATGATAACCTGTTGGATAATTACAGCTACCACTAATCACTCTCTGTGGATGTAAATATTTAGTGCTGGCATTGCTAATGTTTTCTCCCCGTATTGAGCTGCCACCCCAACAGTGCCACCCCAACAGTGCCAACACAACACAAGGAAGTCATTTCTCTGCATTGGTTCATTGTACAAGTAATCTCTGAAGCCATCAACTTATAGTTGAAAATGGGAATGATGAAAACATTTCTGCATTGGTGATATCTCGTAACTTTATAGTGTGATCGACGAGAGGATGGAAATCACGCCCCGACCTTGACCACGCAGAGTGTCTACCGTTTTTGGATACACACTATTTTGAGCCTTACCAGATCTAACGATTATAGTAAATTCTTTCGACGGTTTAAACAAAACATATGAACTTATTTATTAAATCGCCTGCGGATGTTACTTAAGCTATTCACACTCTACATATTTGGACATCAACGAACCAGTTGGTCTTTTCATGTTGTATGAATAACAGCTCAGTCACGAGCCATTGACGTACAGCGCATTTTACAAAGAGCACTTTGTTAAAGTAGATTCACAGGACAGACAATGATCTCATAATCTGCTGAGGATACTGCTCATTACGAAGCACTTTTTCCAATGGCATGTTGTGAATTTGTGAAAATGAATCTAATAATATTAATTATTCACAGAATTACGTATGCATTTGATTGCGCAGTTGATTGTGCATTTGACAAATCAAATATGTGTGGGTCGCATACATGCAAATGTTTAAAGTATGCATTCAAATGCAAATGCAAATGCATTTAAAATTTCACGGAGGTATTTGAATGCGCATTCAAATGCATTTGCGTTTGTTAACAAGCCTGGTTCGTTGATGTCCAAATATGTAGAGTGTGAATAGCTTAAGTAACATCCGCAGGCGATTTAATAAATAAGTTCATATGTTTTGTTTAAACCGTCGAAAGAATTTACTATAATCGTTAGATCTGGTAAGGCTCAAAATAGTGTGTATCCAAAAACGGTAGACACTCTGCGTGGTCAAGGTCGGGGCGTGATTTCCATCCTCTCGTCGATCACACTATAAAGTTACGAGATATCACCAATGCAGAAATGTTTTCATCATTCCCATTTTCAATAAAATTTATGTTTGACCAAACATGACATAATTAAATAGTATGCCTGATGATTTCACACACAAAACTACAGAAAAAGTTGCACAAACGAGCTAGCATGTCGTAGTGGATACTAGGTAGGTTTGAATTTTCGCAAAATGAATTTGAAATGAGACGAGCAAAAACAATCGAATTGAGGAGAGATCTTTAACTTAACTGATGAGAGACATTTAACTTAATTGATGAGAGACCTTTAACTTAATTGATGAGAGACCTTTAACTTAATTGATGAGATACATTTAACTTAATTGATGAGAGACCTTTAACTTAATTGATGAGATACATTTAATTTAATTGATGAGAGACCTTAACTTAGTTAAGGGGCGACCTTTAACTTAATTGAGGAGAGACCTTTAACTTAATTGATGAGAGACCTTTAACTTATTTGATGAGAGATCTTTAACTTAATTGATGAGAGACATTAACTTAGATGAGGAGCGACCTTTAACTTAATTGAAGAGAGACGTTTAACTTAATTGGTGAGACACCTTTAACTTAATTGAGGAGAGACTTTTGATTTACATGTTTCATCTTCGTTTCGGTGGAAATCCGCGTTGGATTCTTTGACAGAAAGTAGGAGACAGATTCTTCCCCACTGTGTATGGTCAGTTCGGGAAGAACGCCGCCCATTTAGGACTAATGCATATAAATAATGTAAAGTGACCGCTTTATCCCATGTCTAATAAATTAGTTTAACATATGCCTATATTTTGACACACATATTGTCCCGTCAAGTTCCCTTTCAACTTTTGTTTGATGTCCTGGCAGTTCGGAGAAAATCTTCTGATGGCTGCTATACGCGCTAACCAGCAGGACACGGCAGAGTACTTGTTGGACAATGGCGTTGACCCTAACTTCGAAGCGCCATTAGTGGTATGTGGAAATACGCCATAAATTAAATAATCTAGATATTACATTTTCGTTTTATGTGTGCGTGCGTGCGTGCGTGCGTGCGTGCGTGCGTGCGTGCATTACATGCATGCATGCATCCATCCATACGTCCGTCCATACATACATACATACATACATACATACATACATACATACATACATACATACATACATACATACATACATAAATACAGAAAAAATAACGTCGGATGTTTCCACTACAGGACATGCGCAATGCTCGCAGAGGAAACATTGATTGTTACTCCATCGACTGCCGCCAGATGGCGTACAACCACTGCAACTTCGACCTAGTGAACTTGATCGATGAGATCAACGGCAAGCTCTGGCCTTTCGTGAAGCCGCGAGAACGCGTCACCCGGAAGAAGAAACCGCTTGCCGAAAAGCTAAGAGAGAAGTTGGATTTCTTGGACGATCAAGAGAACGCTGACAAAGAATACACGACTCGGAAACACAGTGGCGCCGCCGCGCGACCACGTACGGAGGTAAAAATAAAGAAACATGTAAGGGTCGAAGCTGAACCGGTGATACTGCTAAAGTCAAAGAAAACGTCTATTATCGAAGACAAAAACCCGAGTGAACAAACCAAGCAGCATTTGCTAATAATGCCGATGTTGAAAACGTCTCGAGAAGGTCTGTGCAGAAGGTCGACGTTAGCGGACCTGAGCGAAGTCAACCAATCAAACCCGCGCGCATACAGGTACAAATACACGCGGGATTTCCTCGCTCGCCAGAAAGACCGAGAACGTCAACGCCAAGAGAAACTCGAGGAAGCCAGCAACGTGGGTCAGTCTCGCCGGTGCAGCATCGAAAACGATTGGCGGTACCCGTCAAAAATGGATAGAAACTCCAGCAGTAACCAGCAGAATGCTTCGCCGCACAGCCTTCGCTACATAGACGGAACCGACGTCTCGACAGCTAGAATTCAGTCGCCGACTCGACTGTTATCTCCCTGGCGGGAAGACGACAAGATGTTGCTGCACAACTTAAAGTCCCGCTCCGGAAGGTCGTCTTACCGGACACAGAAACCAGCACTGAGCCGGAAGCAAGCGTTGTTGCCGCTGCTCCCGGAACACGCGACGCCGAGAAATCTTCACGAGACCGTCCGTACCGAGTCTCGCACCTCTGCGCGGCTCCCGGTCGCGAAGTCGCCGTTGCGCGATACGAGCCCGGCGAACGAATGGGTACGGCAGGCGGACTTGGGCATGGCAGCGGTGGCATCGCCCTGCGCGACGCCTTCACCGCCGACCAGATTCCGTTCAAATCGTAGACGCACCGCCGTGACGAAGAGCAAAGACGACAAGTTCCCGCGTGCGAACACACATATCGAGCCGGTCGCCTACAGAAAGACAGTTAAGTGGGACTTCGACGTTGACGCTGTTTTGCGGCCCACGCTCGTCAGGTTCAATGCTCCGCCGCCAGGATCGCTCGACGAGCTGGAAGATATGTTTGAATATAGTGTTCCGATGCCTGCATCGCTTGTTTAGACGTAACACTGATATTACGATTGCGACATTCGGGGGACATAATGTACATTCGCACATAGGTGTATTAACATACTCTACACATATATTTATTTGTGTGTGCACGTCTATACGTGTATAACGGATATTCTAAGAAATACATGACACAACATGGATGGGTGCGGGAGGTGGGAGCTTGGTCGTATAAAATAGGTGGGAGGTGGACTCTAAAAAATTATGGGAGGTGGGAGATTGGCTGGCATAAAAAGATGGGAGATGGGAGGTTGGTCCCCAAAACAGGTGGGTGATGGGAGGTTGATATCCTTACCACCCCATCCCTCAATATGGCATTCGTTTCAGGAACAGTGATTAATTTGGTGAGTTAGATGTGCAATGCGCGGCCTAGTGGGATTCGTTGCTGCTATTTCCGTGTCACAATTCGTCTTCGTTGTGTCGACGGTATGACGACGGACAGGAAGCGTTCTACAGTTGGAGTTCTCTTAATTGGTTGCTCAGTGGGCCTACAACGCGACGATGTATTCTCAGCTGTAGAATACGACCCAGCAGTAGATCAACAATGTCTGCTCTATTAAATAGGCCGTTTACACAAACTGCAATCCTTGTTTGTTAACAAAACTCCCCAGCACTCACCCAGTCCAGCATAAGGCGCCAACAAATCTTCTTAAGCCAGAACAATCTTCACCTCTTCTTCAACAGTCCGTCTCCATGTGTCCAGTGGCCTGCTTCTTTCTCCAGGTGGTGGCCATCCACGCGGAGAACATGGCCGAGCCATCTCCATCTTTTCTGCTTCACCTTATCGACGATGTTGTTGATCTTGGTGCGTTCACCTCATCGACGATGTTGTTGATGTTGGTGTTTCACCTCATCGACGATGTTGTTGATGTTGGTGCGTTCACCTCATCGACGATGTTGTTGATGTTGGTGCTTCACCTCATCGACGAAGTTGTTGATGTTGGTGCGTTCACCTCTTCGACGATGTTGTTGATGTTGGTGCTTCACCTCATCGACGATGTTGTTGATGTTGGTGCGTTCACCTCATCGACGATGTTGTTGATGTTGGTGCTTCACCTCATCGACGATGTTGTTGATGTTGGTGCGTTCACCTCATCGACGATGTTGTTGATGTTGGTGCGTTCACCTCATCGACAATGTTATTGATGTTGGTGCGTTCACCTCATCGACGATGTTGTTGATGTTGGTGCGTAACCAGCGATACGCTAAAGTCGTATCCAAAGGGTATCAATTCTCATTAACTTGCGCCAACCCCACCTGTACATGCATAAATGGTCTAGAAAGATTGTAGCAGTTTATTATTTAGCCTGGCTACGTTTCCTTAAGTTAGCAAGTAAGAAAGCAAACAAATGAGTGAGTGAGTGAGTGAGTGAGTGAGTGAGTGATTGAGTGAGTGAGTGAATGAGTGAGTAAGTAAGGAAATGAGCAAGTAAGCAATAAGTAAGTTAGCAAGTAAGCAAGCAAGTAAATAAGCAAGCAAGCAAGCAAGTAAGCAAGCAAGTAAGCAAGTAAGTTAGCAAGAAAATAAGTAAGTAAGCAAGCAAGTAAGTACGTAAGTAAGTAAGTAAGTAAGTAAGTAAGTAAGTAAGTAAGTAAGTAAGTAAATGATCAAGTAAGTAAGTATGTAAGCAAGCAAGCAAGAAAGAAAGTAAGTAAGCAAGCAAGTAAGTACGTGAGTATCGATTAATATCTTTATTTCAGACTTAATTGATACAGAAAACATGTCCAGATGTACATAAATCGTGATTAACTTAGTCGATGCGGATAAAGTAAAAATAAAGTAAACAATATTGCACCATGGATCCTACCATGGACCTTACCATGGATCCTACCGTGGATCCTACCATGGATCTTACCATGGATCCTACTATGGGTAGACCGAATAAACAAATATGATGTATACATAACATTTCGAATCATATTTGTATCCTGGGTTAATTGCCTAATAGGACGGGAGCCCAGAGCTTTTATCTATGTAAACGACGACAAAACGCTTGATCCCATGGACTGAAGGACCACCCTCCCCCCGACATCCCAAAAATGCGCTGGGTCTGTGGGTTGCCCCCGAAATCACCAATAGGTGGGCAAAAAAGTGCATTTAGGCTAGAAACAGTGCCAAATTACCAATGCCAGGTTTTTTAAGGTGGAGGCCTTCCCCTGCCAGCAACCCCCAAAAGGTGAGAAAATGGGCACTTATTTAATTGAATGACGCTTTTTTAATGGAATGATGCGAAGGATAAAAACGGTGTCAAATGTTCTTGTGGGATCCCCTGAGTATGGAATGACTAATGCCATAATTTTAGGTGTGGCCTTCCCCCTGTCAGCAACCCCCAAAGTGTGAGAAAGAGGGACATTTATTTATGGGAATGACGCCAAGGCTAAATACGGTGTCAAATCTTCCCTTGGAGTTCCCTGAGTACTGAATGAGCAATGCCAACAAATTTAGGTGGACTTTACCCCCGCCAGACACCCAACCCCCCTAGCCACAATGGTGAATACTTTCATTCTAATCATCGTGGAAACATTATTTGTCCTATCAATGATCTAGATGAGCAGAATCTTTACATAAAAACATAATTTGTCTTATCAATGATCTAGATGAGCAGAATCTTTACATAAAAACATCATTTGTCCTATCCATGAATTAGATGAGCAGAATCTTTACATAAAAACATAATTTCAATAATACCAAGTCAATTAAAAACACAATCTTGTTCACTCAAGCAATGAAAAAACAAACGCAAAACCCACGAGTTCGAACATCACAGCGGCGAGACTACTGTGCAACAGCACATTACAGTATGATCTTACTCAAAGGCTATCCATTGAAACACTTGGTCTAACTCGACAATGTGTACATTCATTATTCATTGTCAAATTATATATTCATAAGGAAAATAGCATTATCATTACACTTATTGTTCTAATGAATGCATTAGATGCCATCACTGTCCTCGCTCCATCCATTGCCTGACTCATCATCCGTTGACGTCGCTCCCACGCTAACCCCATCGTCCCCAGCAGTGGCTGTGAAGGACTCTGGGAGTGCACCAGTCAGGCTCCAAGCATTTATCAGTCTCGTACCGGTCGTAGTCGGTGATACTCGCCTCACCAGTCGGATCAGTCTGGTCGGCCCTCTTCCAGATCCTTGCACAAAGTGGGCCCTGTTGATGTGGTTGACATGCATCTTGGTGCATGGGGAAGAGAGGCACGGTTAATCTTCTATATGGGTGGACCTCACTAGAATGACGAGGACGTCAGTATGGGTGGACCTCACTAGAATGACGAGGACGTCAGTATGGGTGGACCTCACTAGAATGGCGAGGACGTCAGTATGGGTGGACCTCACTAGAATATTTCCGGAGGAAACGATGCTTGCATAGAAGGCAATCAGGTGATAGGTGTCGCCTTCGTTGGTCTTCATCGCATTTGTCACCATGTGATATGCGTACTTCTTCCTGTGATTGGCACGCAGTGCGGCTTCTTCCATTCCTCCACGAGGAAACGGGTAAACTCTTCCCTGAATGATTCATGTTTTAGGAGCTTCATCCCACTCTACCGCTGGGCCTGGTCAGGTCCGATGATGGTCAATGTGTGATGATACCTTGAACGACACAGCTACGACTCTGATCAATGGTGAGATGTACTTGTTGAATACCAAGTGGATTTGTTCACCACGACTGGAACGCACCTTCACCAAACGACCCCCGGCCATGACTGCACATGTTGACTTGCTGTGCTGCAGCACGGTTTCATGTACGAGGACGCCGCCACCAGTCACTGTTTTTATCCATCGCGTCATTCCATTAAATTAATGTCCCTTTTCTAACCCTTGTTGGGGTTGCTGGCAGGGGAAGCCCCCACCTAAAAAATGTTGGCATTAGTCATTCCGCACTCATGGAACTCATGGTCATTCCTATAAATAAATGCTCCCATTTTCTCATCCTTTGGGGTTGTTGGCAGGGAGAAGACCTTACCTAAAATTGCTGGCATTCCATACTCAGGGGACCCCACGGAACCATATGACACCGTTTGTATCCTTCGCATCATTCCATTAAAAAAGTTCCCCCGTTCTCACCCTTTGGGGTTGCTGGAGGGGGAGTCCCCCACCTAAAATTGCTGGCATTGGTCATTCCATACTCAGGGAACCTCAAGGGAGCATTTGGCGCTGTGTTTATCCTTGGCGTCATTCCCATGAATAAGTGTACTTTTTATGCCTCCGTTGATGGGTGAATTCGGCAGTGGTCCCTTCAGTCAATTGGGTCAAACGTGTTGGCGTCGTTTACATAAATAAAAGCTCTCGGTTCCCGGTCTATAACGCATGTGCTCTTCCTCCTTATTCCCTGCTGTACAGGGGTGAGGGTCAGAAAAAGTATTGTCGAGCCACTCTTTCTGTTCTTTTTTTACACAGTTTTTTATCGGCCGCCCCCTCTTTCCATCTTTCATCCTCCCCCGATCTTCTCATATCCCTCCTCACGCAGTCCTCCCATCTCAGCTATGGCCTTCCCTTTTTCCTACGTCCTTGATGTAATTGATTCCACCTCTGCTCTGTTTGCTAATTTGCCTGCATCCACCCTTGCCAACTGGCCTGCCCATCTCATCCTGCTTCTCACCAATCTTCCTGTTAGGCTGCATTACATCCCAACCTCGTTCCCGAGGTCGTTCGTCTTTCTTCTGTCCACCCTCTTTGTTCTTGTTATTCGACGAACCCAGTTGCTCTCACAAACTTGCAGCTTCTGTTGTTGTTGTTCTGTCAACGCCACTGTCTCCAGACCATACAGGCATGCTGGTGTAACACACGTTCTGATGACTTTCCCTTTCAGCTTTTTCGAAACTTTTCTGTCCAACATGACTCCCTCTACCTTTCTCCAAGCGTTCGCTCCCGCTTGTATCCGACGTCGCCGTCGTACCTCTGAATGCCCATACTCCGTAACCATTCCTCCAACGTACACAAAGCCATCCACTTGCTTGATCTCCTTACCATCCAACCTGATGTTGAACTCCTCTCTCTCTCTGGTGTCCAACCCACACCACTTCTGTCTTCTCTAGGCTCATTCTCGGTCTGTGTTTCTTGAACACCCCTTCCATTCATCATACTGCCTCTTTTCGCTTGTCCACCATCCTTGGTTACTACTCCTTGACACTTCGCCCTTTCCCGATGTTCTTCCACGTAGCTCCTCTGCAGCTCCCACAAATGCTTCTTTGTACTTTTTCCACTCTTCTTCCAAACCACCAACTTCTTCACTGAGCTCTTTATACTTAACCGTCACCGCTCCTTGTATTCAGCAGCGACATCGTCTTTGCACCTCCACCACTCAATAGTCCTGCGGCCCACGGTCTTAGTTTGTTTCTTCTTCTGCATACGCACAACGAACACCACTGGCTTGTGCTGTGTCGTGACATGCCACAGCTTTACAATCCTTAATCTTCCATAGCTGCTGCTTCCGGACTATCAGCATATATAATTTTGTCTTGTGCTGTCTACTCCTGTATGTGATCTTGTGGCTCTCTCGCTTCTGGAAGAAAGAGTTAGCCACTGCTAACCCATTTCTCGCCACCAGCTCCACCCGAGCCCTACCCTCTCTATTCCTCGCTCCAACATTCTCCTCTCCACCTGGTTCCACTACTCAAACATGTACATTGAAGTATCCCGCAATACACAACATCACATCCAGCTCCACCAATCCTATCATCCTCTCCAAAGCATCCCTGAACTCCTCTTTCTCTGCCTCCGTCTTTCCCGTCTGTGGCCCATACACAGACATAACACACATCATCTGTTTCCTAATCATCAGCCATGCCATCACTATGCACCCCTTCCATCTCTCCACTCTGACCACCGTCTTACTGATCTCTTCGGATACAATGATGCCCACTCCGTTACTTCTTCCATCTCCTCCTGCATGCAGTAGCTTGTACCCTCCCATCATCGTCTTTGCTCTGTCTACCTTCCACTTAGTTTCCTGGATGCATAACACTTCCAGTCTCCTTCTTTCCATCATTTCCACTACCTCGACTCCTTTCCCGCTCATCGTCCCCACGTTCAGACTGCCTAGCCGGACATCTAGATCGCTGCCGGCCTGACGATCTCCTTGGTCTTCGCTGTCTTCTCGCCGCAGCCAAGGTAGACGGCGCGTCGGTTACCCCTGACGCGGTAGCCCTCTCGCTCAACAATATTTATACCATCGTTATATTTGGCATATCTTAACCACTCAACAGCGCTGCGCTGGCTGACCTGTTGTTGCGGTTTTATGTCAGAGCGTTCCTTCTCCTAGATCACCTGCCTATCAAAGCAAATGAGCGTGATCTACCCAATTCTATTTGCCGATAGTTGGGGGTTGGAATGGTGCAGCACCGGGACGTGTCCACCCGCTGGTGGGCCCTGCACACTGCACCTTTAAGGCTACAACCGGCTCCGAGCACATTCGCCTGGGGCCGCAAGGCACCCAGTATTAGCAAATTGCCAGGAAGAGGTTGTGCTAGAGTCTTGTCTATGGAGAGGCTATGTACCAGCAGGGGAGACTTACGCCCTCGGCTCCCTTTTCACTCCAAGGAGCTATCTGGCGGCTGTGGCTGAAAGCGAGAGTATGAAGCACACACTACATACTACACGCTACACTACAGCACTAGGTACATCACACAGACCTGTGTAAACACATACTTTTTAGTAATTAAAAGTTATTGTTTCTGCAGCTCTTCACCTGACTCGTGTCCTTTTTAAACTATTTTAAATAAGTTATTATAGAGTTTATTCCTCGTGACAAGAGCAATCAAATTGGCGGTTGTCTGAAGTATCACACGAACATCACACATCACTGACGACAGTAGAATGTAAAACGTTCTCCGTATTAGTCCGCCATTTTGGATGACGGGCTACCAATCGCATGAATGTATCGGAAGTCTGTCTATTGGAATAATTGATCCCCTCATTGGGGCTTAACACAACAATCGTCTTCATATATACGAATCAGTAGACAATGGTATTTGGAAGTATCCCGCCTTCTTGAAAAATGGCGGCGTGCATCAATCGCACCAACGTTTGACCTAGCCTCGATTACCCAGGCTCCGTGCTGTAGCGCCACTGTTTGTTGCACACATCTTCTCCCGGATCCTTACCGTACGCTTCGTTGTGTCGGAAATTACGCATGCGCCCAGATTCTGTGTGCATACATAATTAGCTCATTACGATCTCATCCGGGCATTTGGCTAACTCATCAAATAAGAGTGAACTTTTATACGATGCAATGCGAATTTACTTTACACTTTGATTATATTGACACAAATGTCAGACTGACAAATTAAATAAAATCACGTTTACTGTAGAATCTTGATAATGACGCTGATTGGTTGCTAGCGCTTCACGGAAAGGCCTACACAAAATGGAATGGTGACAGTGGGTAACTCTTCTGTTGGCGACGTCACGAAGGCGAGCGAGAGTTGGATAAGAGAGACTACGTTTGAGCAAGACAAATGTAATTTTCTCGTCATGATCGCTATCTCTTTTGACAGATCGTTTAGCATCAATATAATAACTTAGTGTTGGTTGCGTACTTGACAGTTTAACCGGGTTTAGCAAAAAGCTTGTGTACATGTACATTTCTGTATCAATTTAATTAATAATGGCTACATACGAAAAAACACTCATTTTGTGCGTGTTCGTTACTCTGGAAGTCCCACGGTGGAATATGGAACTACGAAAAACAATGTCTGCATTATTTGGAATCTTCGTGATGTTTTTCAGTGGAGTAAAAAAATACATGTATTTACATATCACAATCACGAAAACGGCAGCAATGTTTCGAAAGTGTCTCGTTAGTCTCTGTCAGCTTCATTGTCTACTCGCTCGGTGGCTATCTCTCACGGTCATTACCTGTTAGCGTGCGTGCGTGTTCACGTGCGCGTGCACGTGCGCGTGCGCGTGCGCGTGAGCGTGCGCGCGGGGGTGTTTTGTGCGTGCTTTGCGTGCGCAAGTAATCTAATGCTAACTAATTGTTTGCGTCTCTAGATTGCCCAGTGTTTGCTTAGTCTCGTCCAGTTTGATGCTAAATAAAAGAAAGTCAACAGCCGAAAGCACGCACGCACGCACGCACGCACGCACGCACGCACGCACGCACGCACGCACGCACGCACGCACGCACGCACGCACGCACGCACGCACGCACGCACGCACGCACGCACGCACGCACGCACGCACGCACGCACGCACGCACGCACGCACGCACGCACACGTATGCACGTTAATAAGCAATGGCCGTGAGAGGTGGTCAAAGAGCGAGTGGATGATGAAGTTAACATACAATCTGAAGCTCTCGACACGTCCACATCCGTCGACAGACCACTTTAATTCTCTCCACTCGTCAACAAGACAGCATTGCTAATCTAACTGCCTGCGCAATTTCCCCAGTCGCCGAAGTAATTGGCCAGTTCTAACACGTTTGTCCGTCTGTTGAGTTCTGTGTCGTGTAAGGATATGGCCTAGGGTGAGTAATTGGCGACAGGTGTTTATGGTTATTTTACTAATCGTCTACCAGTTGATGAACAACGTGGCTAGAAGATCAATTAGTTCAAAAACTCCATGATAATAATAGCCGTCTTGAAAGACTACTTAGCATTCACATGAGGAAATGCAACACTAGATTGGATAATGGTCGTAGCAACGAGTGATCTTCAAGAGGACATGCATGTTGGGTGATGGTCATAACGATTGATCTTAAAGGGGACACGCATGTTGGGTGATGGTCATAACGAGTGATCTTAAAGGGGACACGCATGTTGGGTGGTGGTCGCAGCAACGAGTGATCTTAAAGAGGACATGCATGTTGGGTGATGGTCATAACGAGTGATCTTAAAGGGGACACGCATGTTGGGTGGTGGTCGCAGCAACGAGTGATCTTAAAGAGGACATGCATGTTGGGTGATGGTCATAACGAGTGATCTTAAAGGGGACACGCATGTTGGGTGGTGGTCGCAGCAACGAGTGATCTTAAAGAGGACATGCATGTTGGGTGATGGTCTTAGTAACGAATGAAAAAGAGTATTCTATAAATGGCATATAATTGTTATTAGTTTTATTACAGTTAAAAAACTATTTCAAATACTTCTTTAGAGTACTTGTGTATTATGAAAATATGTTGTAAGTAAATAAAAATGTGTCAACTAAATATGCATATATTTTGATGAAATTTGTAAAATGCTTAAAAACTATTTAGATGAATTTCTGGTCAGCACTCCCTCGGGAACAAATCTACTGATTGAAATGCCACTTGTCAAAAGCTACCACACTTGGTTGCACTGAAGAAACATGTTTAATCTGTTTGGTGCAAGTTGAGATTGCTGGTGTACAACACACTTTCTGCCATTGATTGGTCATGTGTGTGTTCTGTCATGAGATCTTCAACACAGTGTATATGGTGAAGGTTTGCAGTAATGGATGATATCACACTGTCTGTTAGTCCAGTTATCACTGCAGCATTCACAAACATGTTTCCACCTGTCAAAGACTGCCTGAGGTTTTCAAGAGAGTGTTTGACTGATTTACGTTGTACATGGGTCACCTCACGAACAACATGTCCCAACTCGTGAGAAACGCTGGCAGACAGTAAATCATTGTCTGCAGTTAAGGGCACGATAATTGCTGAGAATGATGGCCAATGACCACATGTACACTGCTGCAAACACATATCACAACAATTGTGAAGTGGATCAACTGAAGACATTTGACTTGCATCACCCCGACTGTATTAGGATGATGCACCTTCTACACTGGTCATTATTTCTGCAGTAGCTACGCATAGTGTTCTCAGTAGCAACTGCACTTATGTCCATAGCATGGTAGTACACTGTAGAAAATGCATAGTTGCCATTTCGCCCCGCCCGTCCTGACTCCTGGATAAAACCTTCAAATGTGCACCCCAGTGGGTGACACTGTAGATGTCTGGGGCATCCACCCCCATACCAAATGCTATAGTAGAAATTGGCACATTCACCAGTGAGGGTTGTAATTTCTACTATAGCATTTGGTATGGGGGTGGATGCCCCAGACATCTACAGTGTCACCCACTGGGGTGCACATTTGAAGGTTTTATCCAGGAGTCAGGACGGGCGGGGCAAAATGGCAACTATGCATTTTCTACAGTGTACTACCATGCTATGGACATAAGTGCAGTTGCTACAGAGACTGCGATGTGTCGTTTGTTTCATGGGCTGGTGGAATGGTGGTACACTAGGAAAAGCTGCGATTTCATGGTTTTCCTCCCAACCCATGAATAGTCCCCCAGTTCATCAAAAAATAGCAGTAAAGAAATGCACATGATCGGATGTTTTGACAGTATATAATGCATTTCTTTACACGTCAGCTAGCTACAAAACTGTTTCTGCTATCGAATATGGGGATTTCACAGCCTAATACACAATGTTTGGCCGATCTAGGCATGCCGAAATTTCTATGCAACTGGTCATGCAAAGTACTTTCTGGATGTCAATCCTCTTGGCTGGAGTAGCTGTTGCAGTTAGTGCGAGCATACATGCATTGGTGAGCATGCTCCTGAGTTCCCCTACACTGGCATAATCTTCTCAGAAGTTACTGCCCCTACAATGATACAATATTTTCTATTGATAATTATTTGTGATTTTGTAACTTATGTGTGACATGTAAAGATTAGTTATTACTGTATGTATATTTCCTACAAGGTATGGTTAAGGAAGTTCACTCAAACTTGTCTAGTTTTAGTACCCATTGTTTCAAATAAATGACATTTCTATCTGTTTTATAAACTAGAGTGACAATAGCAGTTAGAAATGTAAAATAATTAAATTATTTATGTTCAGGGCTGGGTCCAATTATGTAATTGTAATTGATTACAGCAAAATTGTGTAATTGTAATTGTAATTGATTATGGTTTCGAAATTTTGTTGTAATTGTAATTGTTATATTTTGTATAATTGAAAATTTATTTCAATTACAGTACGTTTCATATCACAAACTACCTGAACGAATTGTCAATAAAAATATAATTTAAGTCTCACATGAGTTAAAAATCAAGACTAATAATAACACCTGCTTATATATTTATATTTAAGTCACAGTATTCACTGTCTGGTGGGTACTGGTCCATGGTGCTAGTGGTGAGTACTGGTCCATTGTGCTAGTGGTGGGTAGCCTTAGCAATTAGCCTTTTCAGTAAGTTGGTAACAGCCAGGAAGCAATAAACAATGCACAGACATTGTCGGACAAAGGCTAAGCTGGTATTCAAACAACATGGAAAGACCTGTAGCCTGATATTGCTTCAGAAAATATCAGTTCAGTGAAACATTGCAGAGTTAGCAAGCCAATTACACCCCTTGTGTTGTGGTGGATTGGAGACAGGTCAGGTGGCAATCACCTTTTATATGACCTCTCTCCCCATTCCCAACTCACACAAAGCAAAGGGCAGACCAATTAAGAATGTTAGCTTAGAGCAGGAGCTACAACCTCAAAGTAAACACATCATATCCTATTATTAGTATTTTCAAAAGAAAAATGCAAGAAATGCACACGGACAAATGTCTGCATTGGAATATGTCCTGTAGGATTATGTCTGGATAATATTGCACTGTATTTTTATATAATAAAAATATATTTTAAACGGCTATCTTTTTATTTAGTATAATTCAAAGTCACAATTCAACAAAATGTACAAACATTACCTTTATATTTGTTTCTCAATTGTGCACAAAATATTGAAATTCAGCAAAACATGCAAAAATACATAACTAACAAATGCTGAATATATTTGGTTCCGCATAATGTAATTGTAATTGAAATTGAAACAGTGTAATTGTAATTGATTTGGAAAATTATGATTGTAACTGTAATTGAAATTAAAACTAATTGTAATTGATATAATTTTGTGTAATTGGTTCCAGCCCTGTTTATGTTATTAGCATAGGCAGAGTAAATTAAATTGACTAGGGGGTGGCATAAGTAGCTGAAGCAGATTTTGTGTATGGCATAAAAATTGGGAGCTGAAGTCGTGTTCAGCAGGAAACTAAGGCGAATTTTCAATAACAATGTCGCATGTACACCAGTAATATTTGGATGCAAAAAAGTTTGTCTGCCTGATATATCCCTTGGCGCAACTGCCCCATCCCATGTTATAGCGAATATGATTCTTAGTAAATATCTGTTAAATGGATTTTAGTTATTATATTGTTGTTTTGTGGAAGGCAGTAGCCATTGTTACTTCTTATGTAATTATGCACTTTATTCTAACCAATTTCATGTTTCAATATTACTATTATTCATGTGTATTGTTTTATATCAGAACATCATAATTAATCATATTTGATGTGTGTACAACATAACAAGTGCCCAATGTGTTCAGTTGGTGGCACACAGGAATTAAATTATTAAAAACAGATTTTGTTATCACGTAATACTTGCCATACTTGTTATTGTTATGCTTATTTCATATTTGTCTATGCAGTACTGCACAGGGAGGAAGGTGTACAGCCTCGACTCATTACCACCCTCAGTAGTGCTGTGACAGTACACATCTAATGTAACCAATGAAGTACAGTTAAAATATTTAACAGGGGTTATGATTTGTGAATGATTTTCACTCAAAATCAAGATTTCTGTGCAACTTCGCATCGATGTTAATAAGCATCACACACGATACATTCATGTGCACAAACACAATGCCAAATATGGGCCACCATTAATATTTTTTCTATGTTTTTAACTAAGTTGTGGAATTAATGTTCTCTATCATGACCGTAATATCCCATTTAATAGTCATATTTATGTAATGAACATTGTTAAAAATATAAATTAAAATAATGTAGGAAACTTAATAATTAATATATGAAAAACCACAATGATTTGTATGTTCAATATTTTAGTTAACACAATGTAGTTCAAGCAAATGGTAGTATGATACTGCTTGTATAATTATGAAAGTTTTAATTACCATTCAATAATGCAGTGAGCCTCATCAACTACAATTATATGTAGTCTCTTCTTAAAAAGCTCATCTGACATGATGGCCCTCCACTGTCCTGCAAACAATGCTTCGGGTCTCAGTAACATCACTGGAAAGTCCCCCTGTTTCACCCTTTCTCTTGTCTCTGAAAGATAACATTTTTCATATTCAGAAGACGCTATTAAAATAATTGATCAGTATCTAGGCTGGTGATTGAAGTATAATGTCGATAAGCAGAAAAAACTATTGACACCAGACCTGGGCCCGAGTACATTTTCATGAGTATGAGCATGAGCACACTGGGGTTGGCTGAGTACGAGTTCATTACTGAAAGCTGTGTAGGAGTATATATTGTATAATATAGTAAATTATTAGTAATAGCGTATTTAAAAAATAAAACTTGTTAATTAAATTAATTTATATAATTCAAAAACAATTGATTGTGCAAAGGAAGTTGATCAGACATGATATATATATATATATATATATATATAGGAGCACTCTGATTAATGCACCTTTAAGTCACCAACATACTCGGCACATGTACAATCACTTAAACCAGACCTGGGGTGGAAGTACTCAGTACTTGCTTACTCGAGTATATTTCTGAAGTGCTCATACGACTTATGGGTCATGTACTCGTACTCATATTCAATGTACTCTGATTTTACGAGTACATTATGAGTACAACTGAGTACTTTCAATATATGCTGTGAAAAATAATTTATTTGTAGTTAACAAAATTAAACTTTCCTGAAGTATTTTAATGTTCAACTATTTTTTTTTTAAATACTTTGTTATTTCTGACTGATTACCCTCCTTACCATCCCTACACATAGAACACCCCCATTCTCCAATAACTTTGACTATGATAACCAAAAAAAGCTACAGGCAGCATATTTTCCTGGTCAGAAACACTGTGTTAGTGCTAAGCAAACAATTGTAGGCGACCACTTCAGGCCATAATACGTTTCTTTAATTAAGCCACCAGGATGTCCATAAGGGGCCATTCATCAGTTAACCCACCAGTTAGCCATGAAATGCCTTTGGTGCAGTCAGGAAACCATGCCACTTGGCACTGGCTGACAGTGCTAAGAACTGGCAGCTGAGTATTCCTCTTTAGAAATAAAGTGACTGGAGTCAGACTGCCTCCTACACCAGTATAATCTGGTGCCAGCAGTGTGGCTAAAAAGTACAAAGGGGATTTTGAGCCTGTTGTGAGTCTGATGTTCTAATCCTCTCAAAAACCAGCAGCCTAAGATCAGAAAATATAAATTGCAAACTTCTAATATAAACAGATTGCAAATTGCAGCACTGCCTTTGTGCACAAAAAGAAGACAAACTGAAGACCGTCGCAGCGACATACCAAAACGGAGAAAGACCAACACGGCGACATGCCAACACTGAGAAAAACCAACACGAGAAAGACTTACAGGGCGGCAGGCTAACATGGCAACAGATCAACACGGCGACAGACCAACACGGCGATAGACCCACACGTAGATAGACCAACGGCAACAAGGCGATAGACCAACACAGCGACAGACCAACATTGGTCTGTGTTGGCTGACTGTATTCAGTCGACAGATGTTGGTCAGTGTTGGTTGACTGTACTCCGTCGACAGAGGGTGGTCCGTGTTGGTTGACTGTATTTAGTCGACAGAGCTTGGTATGTGTTGGTTGACTGTACTCAGTCGACATATGTTGGTCTGTGTTGTTTGACTGTACTCAGTTGACAAATGTTCGACTGTATTGGTTGATGGTACTCAGCCGTTATCCGTTGGTCTGTATTGGTTGATGGTACTCAGCCATTATCCATTGGTCTGTATTGGTTGATGGTACTCAGCCGTTATCGGTTGGTCTGTGTTGGTTGACTGTGCTCAGTTGATATATATATATATATATATATATATATATATATATATATATATATATATATATACAGAAAAGTGATCCACAGTATGAATTTGTGAAAACTCATCAATACCAAGTAAAAATGAAATCACAACTACTAAATGTAACAATAATAATTATTACAAATCAGGTGCTATTACATTGCAATTAATATCATGGTTATTGCAATAGAATTGACATAATAAAAGTGTTTTTAATGATCCTGCATTAGAAAACATATAACTCAGCTGAGATGCATGCAAGAACATACACATTTTTTATTTGATTTATATGCAGATAATACAATTCGCTACCATACTTTTTGAAATTATTGTTGTAGTTGTTAATTATTTGATAATAAGAAATTAAATAATTTTTACAATATCATATTGAAAAAGTAGTCAGATGTACTCGTCATATACTCGTAAAATCTGAGTACATTGAACATGAGTACGAGTACAAGTACATGACCATAATTTCTACGAGTACTTCAAAAATGTCTCAAGTACTTCGGCTCCAGGTCTGCAGGCGATACAAGACACATGTCGTTTCATTCGTTGACGAGTCACCACACAAACTACGACAGCAGTTGCATTTTGCCACACATGTCCAAGGTTATGATTCGTCGTTCATCTTATGGATCCACTATATATGGCATGTTTGTTATGTGTATCAAAGTCCATCTTGTGTGTAGTATGCAAACGCATTGTAGTTTTTTTTAGTAAAGGTTCTGTAATTCTAGTATTATTTAGATAGAGATAATTATTGAACAGTTTGTCTAATATCTATAATTTTGCTGCACGAGGCCACACTTTGTGGTAGTTGTACTACATCATCTCACATAAACTGAACATAACTGAATTTAATAAATGCAGAACAACTTATTTCAAACTGGACATGGAATATTATAGTCAAACCACAACATCCCTCAAAAAGAATCACATCAATTCAAATAATGCTCATTTCAAGCCTATACATCCAAAAGCAGAATTTCACAACGAATTTAATCAGCCGTCTTCATTAATGCTTACAACATAATTTTCTTTCAATATAATTCTTTTATGCTGTATGATATCATTTAACTTTGAGATATATATCTATATCTACTGTTTGAATTCAACAATAATCTACAAATAGTTCCTTCAAATTGAAGTTGTACTACAACATTATGTACAATGACACCAAAGACATATTAGACTAGAGAAAAAAACCAAACATCTCCAAAGAACCACATCAATTCAAATAATGCTCATATCAAGCCTATACAAAGCAGATTTTCACAATGAATTTAGTCAGCCTTTTTCACTGATACTTAGAACATAATTTTCTGTCAATGTAATTATTTCATGCTATATCACATATTCAGGACTAATAGATCTACACACATTCAACAATGACAAGATACCAGAGCTGAAGACTAATAACTGATGACTAATAAGATGTACATTAAAAACGGTAAGTGTATTCATTCATCAGTCCATGCATAATCAATATCTGTACAAAATCCATTTAGAAAAGAGTTGACTTTTTATAATCTAACACATCAGCTGGTCAATGCCACAATCATGGCGATAAGCCAGGAGGTGAGAAATAATAGTCTCTGATACAGGAACAAACATAAAATGACTCCCATTAATCAAAACACATTACATCGTATACAATAGTCATTAAAACATCCATTACAACAGCCAATTTTAGCACCTCCAAAAGAAAAACAACATTAATACTGTACGTATCATCATGAATATCTTACACTACACATTTGATATTTAGCTCCTCTATCACTAACAATAACAAAAACAATATAATTAAACCAATACATACATTTATACAGTATTTATAAAAAAAAAAAAGTATGTAGAGACATCAAAGTAAACACAGTAGATCTAAGTAAATTCATGTATGATCACAGTTCTGGTTCGAGATGATCTGTGGATTGGATTATCACTATTCATACTAGATGAGACTACCTGGGCAGCAGCCATTATTACAGTATGCCGACCGCTATCATCTGCGACTTGTGTACTTGTAGCCGAACTGGTAGCTGTGGCTTTCCTTCTTTTTCTGTTTGGCGCAAGTATTCTTTCTGACTCTGTTTTCAAGTCACGTTGTTCTTCACTCTCCAGGTGGAGAATACATGTCTTATCTGTTGGATCACAACTCAAATTAACATGGCACATAATGTTTCCAAATCCATAACATGAGATTTTAGCACTAATTTTGTATTGAGTATATGTGTCTCTTGTTTACATATTCATGTAAACATTAATATCCTGTGATCGTGTATCATTGAATGCCACAGGGTCCTTGAAGTCTTTCGACTTGCACACAATGTGAGTTACAGGACCCAATGCATACGTGCGAGAAGGTCTATCAATGACAGCATAATCTTCATAGAGGACAACGTGTGTGTGTGAACATCGGCTTCTCCTTGGCAAGGTCTCTTTGTGGTATATTCCTGCCGCTGGCGCACTTTCAGTAACCTGCAAAAAATTTCAACAAATGAACAATATTAGCCGATTTAAGCATGTCTGATATTCATTAACTTAATTAAAATATTTAACTTTTCTTTAAACTATAATTTCTTTAAAATCCGGTTTACTTCCATGTTAACGCATGCTAAAAAGCTATCATCATGACTGCAAAATGAGACGATATCAGCACATCGGTGTAAGTTTCTTAGCTGAGTTAAGAAATTCCTGTGCAGAGTGAGATTTCTAGATCGTCCAACGAAGTTGCGCCAAATGGTCAGGAAATGGGTTACCAAGCCAGCATGCTTTATACGCTGAGATAGTGACGCGATAGGGCTAACGAATATTTCCACATAGAACCAAATGATTTTTGTGAAGACTAGGGTACCAGTTACCAAGTCATTTGGTGGTCTTTCTCCATTGCCATCAATGATCTCCTGCAGACATTCCTGCACCCGTGTGAAGACCAACCTTTGGGCAGATCTCCAGTTTTATCTATCTCTTCTGTCCACATCATCTCTAATGAGCCCATGACGATCAAAGCTGAAATAATCCAGCACCAACAGGAAATGATTGCTGTGCACCATGTAGTCACCCATCAACCGAACCCTTGTTCCGTGGTGTAAGTGGTTGACCAGTTTGTTATGGTTATGGATGTAGTCCTGGTCCATCAAGTCCTGGGGTGTACGGGTCTCTTCATCCACCAGGCATGTGAAGATGAAACCCAGATTACGAGGGATTGGCTGGTATCTTGCACCTATGTTGGATAGTGCTGCTCGTAACATCAACTCTCTTCTACGACTATCACCATCAGAAGCTCGCCCTACCAAGGGGCCAATAAACTCTATCAAGTGTAGAAATGCTGAGTCTGATCCCACTGATTCTGAACAAACTCAACTTCCAAACGGTCAAGGCATTTAGGATTGACACCTTTTACACCACAGAAACCCTCTAGTTTGTCCTGTTCCTGGTTATAATGTATATCGGGAACAATATCAGTATCATCCTCTGCCATTATAACTGGCACACAAGGGAGATTGTCCTTTAGCTTCGAGAACACACTTCTTAGGGCTTTGAAATTCCCTTCGTCCAGGCCACAAGTCAAAGTAACCTTATGTTGGTTCCTCCATTGGTAGACGCTGTGACTTTCTGGGCGAGTGATGTTGATTGCCACAACGTTGGCCAGACGGGGTCCACCCCAATTCACCAGTACTTCATAGAATATCTGGACGGACATTTTATATCTTTTTCCATTCTTCTGGACATGAAAGTTCTGGGCACTGGTTGCAAACATGTCAACAACTACATTGCGGTCCTTCAGCAAACACTGTTCATCAGCTTTCACAAGCTGCCTACACACTGCCTTCATCGAACCACGAGCAGCATACTCTGATAACTGCTCCTTTATGCTTCTTACCCTGATTCGGGGTTGAAGTTTTTGGAGGACACGAAGAACAACTGAGATTTGGTAATGCTTAGATTTTCTTCTTGATTTACTCATCATTTCCTTCCTTGTCATATATAGTCATTCCGAATGTGTATGGATTGGTCTTCTTGACCAATCTCCGTTATCTCTGTTTGTAAAATACATCGTCTCCTGAAAGACGGCTGCTTTAGAATGTCAAAACAGTGAGTGCATAGATTCTGAAATCTTTCACATTCAGCAACTCTCTTGCACTTGGGCCTGGGGCTCCTAAATGTTCCAACTACAGTAGATGAACTGTCATCTTCATTTAGGAGAATGATAGTATAATGAGGTTCTGCATACTAACTAAGTTGGAAATTGTCTTGACCTGGATTTAAGTCGTCCATTAATAATCTTGGGTTGACACACAACTTTTTCCATCATCCAACGTGTAAAAGTATGAATCACTTAAACAGCCACGTCACACTGCAACTGACTTTACAGCATTTTGTTTGGTTTGAGATAGGCCTGGTTTAACTGTGAAGAAGGATGTGATTTTTGAAGAATTCTTAGCAAAAGCCTGCTTATGAGCTTTGCCCGTAACATACCTTTCAGCATTAGCCAATGCCTTCTAATAACCGCACTTCAGAGTAAAGGTTCCTGCGGTTCCACAGACACGACACACAAAACAATTCCCTTTGTGCATAAACACATCTGGGAACTTTGGGTTGATGACTAGAAAGTCACGGTGACCTCCATCTCCCATGTTCAGATGACTTACATTAGCGACATCTAAAGTTATTTAGCTTTAAGAGCCAACAGCTACATATATGTTGCACAAGGAACAATGGACGTCATATTGTTCAGCTTTAGGTGATGTCACCTTGATGTTATACTTCCCTTTCTCGTTATCTGCCACCATATTCTTGGCCATAGAGGTTAACCGGAGATTCTGGGCGCATACATAAGTAGCTCATTAAGCTCGACGATGACGCTGATTGGCTGCTGACACTTCATCCAGTAACGCCTACAGAAATACAAATGGAGTCGCTACGAGTCGCACGTGCTATCGACAGAGCAACAGTCGTTAAATTTAGAATTTGCACTGAAAGAAAAACAGTTTGCCTGCATCCAGAACATTGCTGATGGACGTTATGTGATGGGAATACTTCCAACAGGGTATGGAGAAACCCTCATATATACAATTCTCCCTCGTGTACTTGATATGTTACCCGGCAAGCATATCGGCTCGCACATGTTCATGATGTTGACATTGTCATGGTGTTGGCCATCGGAAGAAAGACTACACATGATGGGCCTTGGACTTGGTGCTGTTCACCCGAGGCTGAACGGTAGCACTATTGATACTGGTAAGCCACTTTATTGATTTCAGTTTCATACATATAGCATATATGGCTGGCTATTACAGTAATGCAGATTTCTCATGTCACGTGTGGTTCATGTTTGTATTGCAATCAAGTTAGTCAGTTCTAAAAAGGCACATGAAAACAGGTTAAAATAACTTAATAAGTGCGATTTGGGGCTCTTACCCTTGTTTTTTATAAAGCATTATTTTAATAAATTGATTGGGCACTTGTTATGTTGTACACACATAATATATGATAAATTATTATGTTCTGATGTAAAACAATACACATGAATAATAATATTGCTCAACATGCCTAATTAAATAAGAAATAACAATGGTTCGATATTGCCTTCCATAAAAAACAATGTAGCAACTGAAATATATATATATATATATATATATATATATATATATATATATATATATATATATATATATATATATATATATATATATATATATATATATATATAAAGATATTTACTAACAATCATAGGCCCTTTAACAGGGTATAATGGCAGTGGCACCCGAGGATATATCGGGGGCAGATGACCAACATGTTTGGCTTCTCCAAATATTAGTGGTGTACATGTGGCATTGTTGTTAAAAAAAATTGCCTTAGTTTCCTGCCGAACATGACTTCAACTCACAATTGTCATGCCCCAACAATACACAAAATATACTTCAGTTACCGATGCCATCCCCTAGTCAATTTACTATGCCAATGCTAACAACACAACTAATTTAAAACATGTTATAAAACTTGACAATTCTACGACTGTGACAAGGCTGCTTTTAAAGTAGCCAATTATTAATGGTGGCCAATCTTGCATGTGTACAGTATGTATTTTGTTTGGTTAAATTACATTATAAACATGTTTTGGTTGTTTACTGTCTGCAACACATATAAGTTTCAATCAGTCAGATCTCGTTTGGGCTGATTGAACACATTTGTAAATTTATCACACTTTGACCTGCGACAATGAACAATATTGATATCCATCAATATTGGTATCCATCTGTTACACAATGTAACAATGGGTACTAGAACTAGACAAGTTCGAGTTACTTCCTATAACCATACATTGTAGTACATACGCATACGGTAATAACAAATAATTTAATTATTTTATATTCCTAACTGCTGGTGTCACTCTAATTTGTAAACTGGATAAAAATTATTCCTTGACCATACATTGTAGTAAATATGCATACAGTAATAACTAATATTTCACACATCAGTTGCAAAATCACAGACAATTATCAATCAAAATGTTGTATCATTGTAGGGCCAGTGACTTCCGTGAAGATTATGCGCTGCAACAGTTACTCCAGCCAAGAGGATCGACATCCAGAATGAACTTTGCATGACAGCGTCACTAGAAATTTTGGCATGTCTAGATCAGCCAAATATTGTATATCAGACTGTGAAATCCACACATTACACATGCATGGATTTATGAAACAGTGGACTGTGAATATGTGTACACTTAGCCGACAATGTCATATAGACTTATGAACTTTGCTGCAATGAGCCTATAATGTCCTGTGAACATTGACATGGATTGGATATATGAATCAATGAACTGTGAATATTGCTGCAGTGTACCATATGGCCTTCCTTATAGTTCCTTTCATGACGGGATGATGCTGACTTTGGGTGTTGTATTTTTCCATGTCTTCATATCAGCCAACAGTGAATAATAAATAAACACCTTCTCTGCGGACTCACGAAGCCGAGCGAGAGTCGGATAAGCCGAGCGAGAGTCGGATAAGCCGAGCGAGAGTCGGATAAGCCGAGAGAGAGTCGGATAAGCGAAACTAGCTGAGGTTAAATTAGTGGCCAGCCAAAAGTCTGAGTTGTACGGTAGATGGAGCCACGAAACCGCCCAAACTCGACAGGCAACCCGCTCATAAATTGGCCAATAAAATGCGCAACCGACTTAGACAAACTGACAGAACACGCGCAAAATATAAAATCGGAGTGTCACAAACGTGTCATATCGGGCGTGTAAGGTAAACCCAGGCGGAATGTTTTCATTGGGAAATTTCCTCTTCGATGATTATCAAGTTTAATTGGGGCACAAAGAGAGAAAATTTACATTTATTCTACGGACATAGAGAGAAAAATGGCCAAAAACATGGGCATTTGCGCGGCACATACATGTATACCTCAGTATAGGGAGTACCCCCCGGGCAAATCAACCCGCGCACGACGTCACGTGACGTCATAATTTTATATTTAAGCAATATTATTGTCGAGTAAGTTCAGTGATATACATTATAATGATGCATACGGACATGAAATGTGTTTACTTCTATGTTTGTCGCATTTGATTCAGGGAGTGATTTTGTCCAGGGGAGCTGGGGCTAGTTGTACCCCGGGGGGGGTACTCCCTATACTGAGGTATACATGTATGTGCCGCGCAAATGCCCCTGTTTTTGGCAATTTTTCTCTCTCTGTCGCGAAAAAAAATTGTAAATTTTCTCTCTTTGTACCCCAATTAAACCTGATAATTCTCTCTTTCATCGAAGAGGAAATTTTCCAATGAAAACATTCCGCCCGGGTTTACCTTACACTTATAGATATTAGATAAATTGTTCAATAATTCTCTCTTGGTGACCATAAATTTCTTTATTCTCTCTCTCTCTCTCTCTCTCTCTCTCTCTCTCTCTCTCTCTCTCGTCTCTCTCTCTCTCTCTCTCTCTCTCTCTCTCTTCTCTCTCTCTCTCTCTCTCTCTCTCTCTCTCTCTCTCTCTCTCTCTCTCTCTCTCTCTCTCTCTCTCTCTCTCTCTCTCTCTCTCTCTCTCTCTCTCTCTCTCTCTCTCTCTCTCTCTCTCTCTCTCTCCATGTGCTCCATGGGCCTCGGCGGCACACCCCCACCGCTTTGGTATGGCGGTACCCCCCCCCGGGAGTTGTACACAGCGGCACGTTGTTACAAAGTCGGTTTACGAAAACATATCATACATATGGAATCACCATCGGCAGTAGTTGGTTGGAAGTCCACCAGCGGACACACCGTCCAAAATCGGGAGTTAAGCAGGCGAAATTATCGAGGTGTGGACAAAAACGACCTTATAACCACCTCAAACTTGTTTTGGCTAAGCCCACGTAATATCATCTCATGCAGCCACTTGTTACGTTTCGTGAATGAAACTTTAAACATATATACTATATAGTATAAGGGGTTATGTATGCCAAGTCAAAGTTAAACTGAAATTCATGATTTGTTATCGTCCAAATTGTATTTGGGGCAAGTTGTTACAATTGTATTGGGGGCAAGTTGTAACACCTGTAACAACGCTCGGACGGCTCACACCGATGGATCAGCCAGCGAGTTGTTACAACTGTAACAACTCGGACGGCTCGCACCGATGGATCAGCCAGCGAGATGTTACAACTGTAACAACGCTCTGGCGGCTCGCACCGATGGATCAGCCAGCGAGTTGTTACAACTGTAACAACGCTCGGACGGCTCGCACCGATGGATCAGCCAGCGAGTTGTTACAACTGTAACCACGCTCGGACGGCTCGCACCGATGGATCAGCCAGCGAGTTGTTACAACTGTAACGACGCTCGGGCGGCTCGCACCGATGTATCAGCCAGCGAGTTGTTACAACTGTAACGACGCTCGGGCGGCTCGCACCGATGGATCAGCCAGCGAGTTGTTACAACTGTAACGACGCTCGGGCGGCTCGCACCGATGGATCAGCCAGCGAGTTGTTACAACTGTAACGACGCTCGGGCGGCTCGCACCGATGGATCAGCCAGCGAGTTGTTACAACTGTAACGACGCTCGGGCGGCTCGCACCGATGGATCAGCCAGCGAGTGGTTACAACTGTAACGACGCTCGGGCGGCTCGCACCGATGGATCAGCCAGCGAGTTGTTACGACTGTAACGACGCTCGGGCGGCTCGCACCGATGGATCAGCCAGCGAGTTGTTACAACTGTAACGACGCTCGGGCGGCTCGCACCGATGGATCAACCAGCGAGTTGTTACAACTGTAACAACGCTCGGGCGGCTCGCACCGATGGATCAGCCAGCGAGTTGTTACAACTGTAACAACGCTCGGGCGGCTCGCACCGATGGATCAGCCAGCGAGTTGTTACAACTGTAACAACGCTCGGACGGCCCACACCAATGGATCAGCCAGCGAGTTGCGTGCTGACAATGGCTGAAAGAACAACATTTATTTAACCACGAAGTATGAACGCTTTGTTTATAGCTAGTACTGTAAATGCTAGCAACGTGAATGTGTTTTTAAAAAATAAAAAATATATCAGAAGGGCGGGTTACACTTACACATAGATGAAACATTGTTAGACTTTCGATAAGCCAATGGTTTCCTCGTCCATTTGTCATCTAGGTGTTTGCCTTGAATGGCAATCTGGTTAAATCTTTATGACGCAGCCTTATTTGAGCAATTAATAAATATTACACGATGTCAGACCATGTTCGTGGGTGAGTGCGTACGTGTGTGTATCATACAACTAAGTAGAAGTTGCATTACATATATATTACCTTTCACAATTTTCATACTCCATTCAATAATTTATATTTCATTCACACTTTGTTTGTTATGTTGTTATGTTGTTATGTTGTTATGTTGGTATCCGGGGAAGTCTCCTTTGGTAACTGACACTGAATAGCTTAATATATGAAGCTGTGAACACCTAAATTGTTATGTAAACTGTATATAATCCAATTGATGTAATAACAGTAACTTGTACGAGTGACACTTGCTTTGTGATCCACAGGTTCTTTGCTGTAACAACGTGCCCAGTATGATGTAACGACTTGCTTCGCTTACGGGGCTAGTTGTTACAGTCGACCACGCCTAGGGAAATCACATATCTACCTAACTATTATATGGTATATCATTTGCATGGTACATCTTGTTAATACGAATAATATATTTAATGTATACGTTGATAGAAATAATGCATCTAGCATATTTTTCACAAAAAAGTAAATAGTTGCAGTTGAATTCATTTGGCTAGAAAAATCGCCATTACTTGACCTGAGATGTCTTATTTCAAATTGTGTGTGTGTGTGTGTGTGTGTGTGTGCGTGCGTGCGTGCGTGCGTGCGTGCGTGCGTGCGTGCGTGTGGTTATGCGATACCACCCATAGACTGCGTCAGGGTAACTGCTGCCTTTCTCGTTCATCGCGCTGCCCACGTACAGCGCTATTATCGAGCCTGTTGCTTCTTGTGCCAACCGTCCGACTGGGCGTGGCGCTGCCAGCACATGGAGAAGACGGTTCGTTGGCGCCAGGCCGACGCCAGCGCCGCCGACACTGAGCGACCGCCGTCAAGCCGTTAATACATGCTCGTGAACGACTGACAGGTCGATTCTGCCAGCCACTTGCTGATCACGGTCGAGCCATATAATAGTCGTCGATGCTGTTGCCGTCAGTTCTAGAGCACACCCGGAGAACACATTTACTGGCGTGCGACCGATAGATCAGCTTATTCGCATAAGTGGTCTTTGTTTGCGTCAACGCATCACTGAATGTCGATATTCACTGCGCTGGAGGGGGTGCCATCACAGAAGACAGCCGGCGGGAGCGGCGATGACGGCGGCGACGCAGGAGGGGGTAGCACTGCTACCGGTGCTTGCGGCATCGCTGCCAAGGCCAGCGGCGGCAACGGAGGCGTCTTCACCTTCCGTAACCCGGGCGTCAAGGCCGTCAAGTCGAACCCGAACACAGCAAGGTTCGGGTCGCGGGCAGGGAACTGCCTCCTGCTGACCGTCACTGTCATATGTATCGGCGTGCTGGTGTTGTGCGGCGTCATGGTAGTCCGCGAGTACACGGCCTCGAAGGATTACCGCAGCGCCATGTGTAACGTCGTCAACATCACATACGTGCGACTCGATGTCGCCTGCATGTTCTGTGCGTCGACGGAGAAGGGGAAGAAGGAGAAGGGAGCGGGGGCGTGCACCCGTTCCAGCTTCCCGTGCGTTAACATCAAGGTGGCGTACGACGTGAGAGGGGAGAGCTTCGAGGGACAGATGCACACTGACAGTCTGCAGGCGCGGGGCAGCACGGCTCAGGTAAGGCACCCGGCTTGACGACAGGTTAAACGGCAATATATCAAACGGATGCAGACCAACACAGTGACAGACCAACACAGTGACAGACCGTCGCAGCGACAGACCAAAACGGAGAAAGACCAACACGGCGACATGCCAACACTGAGAAAAACCAACACGAGAAAACATACATGGCAACAGATCAACATGGAGACAGACCAATACGCCGATAGAGCCACACGTAGATAGACCAATACGGCGACAGTCCAACACGACGACAGACCAACACGGCGATATCAACACACCGACATACCAACATGGCGATAGACCAAGACAGCGATAGGCCAACGTTGGTCTGTGTTGGTTGACTGTACTTAGTCGACAGAGGTTGGTCCGTGTTGGTTGACTGTACTCAGTCGACAGAGGTTGGTCCGTGTTGGTTGACTGTACTTAGTCGACAACGTTGGTCTGTGTTGGTTGACTGTACTCAGACGACAGATGTTGGTCTGTGTTGGTTGACCGTACTTAGTCGACAAACGTTGGTCTGTGTTGGTTGACTGTACTCAGTCGACATAGGTTGGTCCGTGTTGGTTGACTGTACTCAGTCGACATATGTTGGTCTGTGTTGTTTGACCGTACTTAGTCGACAAACGTTGGTCTATGTTGGTTGACTGTGCTTAGTCGATATCCGTTGGTCTGTGTTGGTTGACTGTGCTCAATCGTCAGACATTGTTCTATGATGGTTGACTGTGCTCAGTTGACAGATGCATCTTTGCATTTATACACGATCGATGTAAGATATTCTATAGGATTAATTTCTTTAACAATAACTCATATTCGCCGAGGTGAACGTCTAGTGATATATCGGATATGTTTCGCTTGTAGCTCCGTTTCCACTTTGCTGAAAAGAGACTCATTTTGCAATGTTGGGTCACGTTATAGGCTTACCGATATTTATTATTCATATCATACGGTGATACCAATCCTCATATCTGGCATGGGCCCTGTGCAATTTTCCGCCTGGTTAATCGTAATTAATAGCGGCCGTGGGTGTTCTTGATCAATAGGAGGCGCGCTGCATTGTGGGAATTACGACTTTTGAGTTCACCGCGGGTAACCGGATGCAGATTTTTATGACAATATTTTGACCGATCGGCACGCAAATTAATCTAATTGATGCAGTTGCATTGGTATGGATGCGGACCTGCGTAGTTTATATCTAAGGTTGTGCAGTTTGGCCTATGCAGATACATTAACATGTTTTTGACAGGTAATTATGTGCGATTTCCTCATAAAAGTTTAGTTGTTGCGATAAATAAAGCATTAATGGGTCTTAAAATACGGTCTGACCAAGGGACCTAGACCCCTATATCTATGGTGCTATAACACAGTGTTCTTAAATATGAAGGCAGGGGGCATATATGCCAAAGGGGGTTTTGCTGTGGTAGCCTTAGTACGTGGATGGGTGGCAATACAATTATTGATTGAAATCATTGTTGGTATCATTGTCGTAACGCTGTGACAACGTACCCCTTTTCTGTGTCACAACCTACCCTGCAGACAACAGGCACACTAAACAGTTCGCACCATATCACATAAAACGTGGACTGTTTCCTTTTGGCAATACGGTCCTCTTAAACACTGACATCTATACTACTTAACTGCAGGTAGTTCAGTGTGCTATACACTTTTACCTTGATATTAAATAAAATCATCAAACAATTCAAACGTTTAGTTTGACCCCATCAAACAACATCAAATAGTTCGTCCTTTTGTCATTATTCAATGTATATTTATAAAGACCCTATGTACTGACAATGAGCTACCTAGATGTACTGACAATGAGCTACCTGGATGTACTGACAATGAGCTACCTAGATGTACTGACAATGAGCTACCTGGATGTACTGACAATGAGCTACCTAGATGTATTGACAATGAGCTACCTAGGTGTAGCCGCTGATACTTAGTGAAAATGTCGTGGCAGTTGTTCTACGACCAAGCCGTTGTCGTCCGCCTCTTATGCACTTATAACTATCGATTCGTGTTTCATGAGACGACGAAATCGATCAGGAATCGATGTCGATGTCGGACGATACAAGTTGGGTATATAGGGTGTAGAAACTCGAAGTTCTCCATACACTAATATTCTAGTTACCATCTCTGTATTTGCGTCGACGATGACATGGTTACACAACATGGTTATACAACATGGTTATACAACATGGTTATACAACATGGTTATACAACATGGTTATACAACATGGTTATACATCCATTTAAATAGAGGGAACACCATCTTGTATGCGTCGTACATTTAGTGCATTGCATTTTACCAACGAATCGTTACAATAAATGTTTATTCAATGTATCGTTGGATATACAGGATCGAGTGAACCGTACCGGTATTATATCACCAAAGGCAATCCATTTTTTGGGGTAAAATTTAAGAACTAAACCACGGAAAAATTGCATAGTTTACATAAGCCTAAGAGGCATTTCGTAGTAGAACTTGGTAAATGAAAAACGTACATGTGTTATAACTAACGCGTTGTTGGAAATATAGAGCTGAGTGATGTCACTGCGTAAACAGTGCCACAGTTGTGATAGCTAATGCGTTGTTGGGAGAGATTCAGAAACAGAGCCGAGTCATGTCACTGCATTATCAGCGCTACAGTCGTACAGACCGGTCGTCATGGAGACGACTGAACGCACATGATCCACTTACGCTTCGGCGCCAGTAACCATGACAATGTGTAGTTTACATTATGTTGCCGGCGATACAGTTCGCAGTCAGTCGATACACGACACATGTCGTTTCATTCGTTGACGAGTGTCGTCATTAACGCACCATTAGCGACCATCTCGCTGGCTGGCGACGTCTTCGCTGCTGTCTTCATCATTCTCTACCGATCCAGCGTTAGCCGTCTATCAATAATACTATGTATAAGGCGTTTCGTCCACCCTGTAGAATATCTAAGTTGAGTAGGATATAGATCCCTTTTTCACTGCATCCGGGAAAAAACAAATCGTTTTTGTTTAAGCGCTAAACCAAACTTGTTCACAATGTTTCTTTTCTTGCCTCTTTTCGAAATGAATCTAATATTGTCCTATCTTGTTAAATAGCCAGCATTACATAGAAGGTGTGCAGTGAGTACATACATAAAAGCAATTAATTATAGTATACAATAAACACGCGGACACATCTAGCCGAAGGACGGGTCCCGTGGATGTTGTTCACAATACTTCTCCATTGATGTCTGTCCAGCATAGCGTTTTTTTTCAACGTCATAACTATTGTCTCGAATTCGGTAGCAAGTGGTTCTGAATATGTTAAGCTTGGTATCCCTGGTCTTCTATGTCAATGCTTTGGTTGCCATATATTCCCCAGCTCCTTCACCATGGTTGCCAAGTATTCCCAGCTCCTTCACCATGGTTGTCAAGTATTCCCAGCTCCTTCACCATGGTTGCCAAGTATTCCCAACTCCTTCACCATGGTTGCCAAGCATTTCTAGCTCCTTCACCATGGTTGCCAAGTATTCCCAGCTCCTTCACCATGGTTGCCAAGTATTCCCAGCTCCTTCACCATGGTTGCCAAGTATTCCCAGCTCTGTCTCCATGGTTGCCAAGTATTCCCAGCTCCTTCGCCATGGTTGCCAAGTATTCCCAGCTGCTTCACCGTGGTTGCCAAGTATACCCAGCTCCTTCACCATGGTTGCCACGTATTCCCAGCTCCTTCACCATGGTTGCCAAGTATTCCCAGCTCCTTCACCATGGTTCCCAAGTATTCCCAGCTCCTTCACAATGGTTGCCATTTTTACCTGCTCCTTTACCGTGGTTGCCAAGTATTCCAAGCTCATTCACCATGGTTACAAAAATATTCCCAGCTCCTTACCATGGTTACAAAGTATTCCCAGTTCCTTCACAATGGTTGCCAAATATTCCCAGTTGCCTCACCATTTCTTTTCTTCTGGAACAGTGACCTGCAAATGTGTTTCACGATGCACGCACACGTATACGCATGGATTCCCATTTCAGCAATCATCTTCAACAGGTGCTTTGTCTGTTGCAGGCGTAGGTGATCATGTTCCTCCATTTCCCACGATAACAGGTGTCTCTTCTGTTATGCTCTTTCTTAGCCAGGCCGCTAGACCATCAAGGATATTACTTCTTTGTCGACCACTCGTCCTTTTCCCTCAATCTTTCCCGTTGTCACCAAATGTTCTAGGTTTCTCGTTCTCATAATGGGGCCAAGACATTCTAGAAAGAAGAGAGAAAGACATTTTATCGTTAGCTGTTCTAAGGATGTCATTGCTTTTCTTTTCTGTCCACGATTCTCATTCATTCGTCTCAACAAACACATTTATGTTGTTTCTACTTTGTTTTTCTAATTGTTTAGTCATCAGTCATGACTTACACCAATATAGCGACGTCAGAATATAGCGACGTCAGAATGCTAGCGAACAATAGATCTGGGTGGAATGCTTTGTCTGCCTCTTGCGTAGTCTAAGTACGTAAAGTACAGGCTCCACGTAGCTTTGCAGAGCATGTTTTCTGACTTCATACTTTTCTTGGTTAAAATGCTTTGCGTGTTCTGGAAAGCTGCTATGGCATGTGCAATTCGTCTCTTGATCTCACTGCTGCATCGCCCATCCGCAGTTACTAATGATCCAAGATTAAATAAAATTTATCAACTTGTTTAAGAACAGACCCGTGTTGCGTCTTGGGTAACTCAGAATTAAGATTGTGAAAACGAGAACATACCCAACAAAGCTGTTCCACAAAACACTAGGCACGGAGACTGGCCCCAAGATATTGCATTTGCTGGGGCTGATTTATGTCAGCTCTCGTGTGTCGAACTGGTTTTGCTGCGGGCAGTACTACACGGATAGTCGATGTTAGTATCTCTGGAGGTGATAACCTTCACATAATCGCTGGGTTGTGGCCGTCTTGATGGAATGCATCCTGTTTCTTGGTTGTCTGGAATGCACCGTCAGATATGGCTATCGACGTCGGCAAACGGCCAGCATGCGCCAAGATGGATAGAGAAAGTGTGAGTGAATGATGCACGCACGCACGCACGCACGCACGCACGCACGCACGCACGCACGCACGCATGCATGCATGCACGCCGCACGCCGCACGCACGCACGCGGTGTTGTTGCAAGGCGTTTGCCGAATTGTTGCAATGTCTAGGCGCGGTGTTCTGCAACATGTGTGTGGTGTGGTCGCAAGGCGTAGGCGGTGTTACTGCTAGGCATTAGCGATGTTGCAGCAAGGCGGTGTAAAGCAATTTTCTCTGACCCGTTCTGCAGATTGCTTTCCGTCAGCTGCAGCCACTGGGTCCGCCCAATCAGAGCGGCTCCTACTGTCAGCAAATACGTAGTGACTCGGAATCAAAGAGACCGAATACAGAAATGAGACTTGATTGTTGAATGCGGTACCTCTCTCCAGTTTCACGACGACATTTATGTTCAGCACGCACAGCAGCGACCATGCTAGCCGTGCTAATATATATATATATATATATATATATATATATATATATATATATATATATATATATATATATATATATATATATATATATATATATATATATATATATATATATATATATATATATATATCACGCATGCAGTTCTTGGCGGTAAAACAATTTAAAATGAAATAAAAAATGTGCCAATGCTTTAGAAACATGTTTTGATTTCACGCAATACATAATTATGTAGTAGACAACATATGTGCGTACATGTTCTTGAATATGGGATTAATGAAATTTTAACAACTACTACTACTACTACTACTACTACTACTACTACTACTACTACTACTACTACTACTACTACTACTACTACTACTACTACCACTACCACTACCACTACCACTACCACTACCACTACCACTACCACTACCACTACCACTACCACTACCACTACCACTACCACTACCACTACCACTTCTACTACTACTACTACTACTACTACTACTACTACTACTACTACTACTACTACTACCACTACCACTACCACTACCACTACCACTACCACTACCACTACTACTACTACTACTACTACTACTACTACTACTACTACTACTACTACTACCACTACTACCGCCACTACCACCACCACTACTACAACCAACACCACCACCACCACCAACCACCACAATCACCACAACCACCACACACCACTACTACTACTACTACTACTACTAATAATAATAATAATAATATTATTATAATTTTGCACCTATATCCTTGGAAGCATAGTTCAGAGTCGAAATAAAAAAATAAAAAAGTGTTAATCAATCCAATAATCGGTTAGCAATATTTAGTTATCAGATAGATGGACGTTTGGATGGATGGGTGGATGAACGGATGGATGGGTGGATGGATGGATTGATGGATGAATACCCTAGGCAGCTAATGATGATAAGGATGGTTAAAAATACGAGTCTTCAAAAGACAGCGACACTTTTTAATGTTTTCTACTGACTGACCTGACACCAAGAGGGAACGAATTCCATAAGGTCGCTGCGGCAGCCGAGAAACCCTAGTTCTAATGTTAGCATCAACTCTAGGAACAAAAAGTAAACCAGAACAGGATGATCAAAGCTGTCTGGGTTGTCTTGCAGGAGTGAACAGTAAATGTAAATATGCCGGTTTCTTGGATGAAAGTGCTCGATAAGTAACAGTAGATATTCTTAAAATGACACGACATGGAATATGACGCCAATGGAGAGATTTCAGAAGTGGTCATGAGTGAAAGTAACGAGGAGGCCTAACTACCGTTGCCAAGCAATTTTGCACACGTTAACATCTTGTAATATTCTTAATAGCAATATTCAGAAAACTGGAATTACAATAGTCAAGTCTACAGCTAACGTGAACAGTTGCGGTTGTTTTTGCAACAGAAAGCGGCATATGCCGAGGAACAGGGCATAGATCAGGAATATGATAAAAATAGCAACTTGGGTCTTATGGCCGCTACCATGAAACATAAATCTTTACCATTAATATTTATGGCATTTTCTTTGCCGAAAACAACATTATGTGTTGTCTCGTTTTAGTGTCAATGAAAATATTTTGCCGGGTCTGGTTACTGTTATAAATCAAAAAGACAAACCTAAGATATTTTCAGATCTTTAATTAAAAAGGCCTCATTTGACTTACGACATTCGCTTCCTTTTGTAATTTTCATCACATTAATGTGCACGAATAAACCGGCCTATGACATTTTGGGAACGTATTCGTTCGACCGCTTATGTATGTAGAAACAGACACATTAATTTACAACCCGAAATCGCCATCTTTGAAGACCTTCCAGTGTACGACACAACCACGCCATCGGCGCCTTGACGACTGGTCGACTCAAATTATAGTTTCGTTTGATTGCAGCCGTAATTTTGCGGCTTTTCTCCCGGCTAATTTGTTTACCGGATCAACGGCGCGAAAGCAGTGAATTGTCCTCGTTTAGCCGAGATTTGAGCGCGCTGTCCGATCGATAGACGCGGGGAAATTACGTTTGCCGTCGCCATACATCGCTTTAACGACCTGCCCGGCCGGCACTTCGCATGGTCAAGAAAGAACCGCGCGGACTGCGAATCCAACTTCATCGATTGTGTCGCTTCACAAATGCACGCGCATGCTAATGTCACTGCGCGCGTGCACTTGGCGAATAGGACGCTGGTTTAGTTCCGGATAGGGGATAGATGAATAAAATGATTTTGCGACGGTTCGACACTTATGTTGTACACAAATCCGGGGGAGGGGGGGGGGCACTCGATACGTCGCCAATATATCATCATGTGTACAAAGTACGTTGAAGCACGTAACGCGTTTGAGTAATTAAAGCGAAACAAAAGTCATGGTTTTCGGCCTATGCTCCTATAAGAGTTACCGAAACATAACCATTTATAACTGCAATTAAGAATATCACGCTAGTGGTTTACTAGGAAAACCTTGTTGAAGATCTTACTTTGATGGGCCATGCTATACTGTTAGCTAGCAATCACAGCACTACGTCACGAGTGCCGTAGTCTGGCAATTATTCGCTCGCCAAATGAAAATATATTCGTATACACCTATTCCTATTCTTTCCAATAGAATATGGCCATGCTATTTGCGTTCAAACTCAACTTATGTAACATATTTAGAGCTATGTCACTTTTCTCTAAGTCACCCCGATTTTTTTTAACTGCGCATGCGCTTATCGGTCGCGCTGGTTAACATGTCAGCCCTCGGTCATTCGCAGAAATGACAAGATTCTCTAACTTTTAGAACACATTCTGAGTAAACCACTGGCGTGATATTCTTGATTTTAGTTGCACGTGGTTAGTTTTTATTATCTCTTAGGTTCATAGCCCCAAAACCATGACTTGTTTCGCTTTAAGGGTACTTGCTTAGAACAAGAAATGAGATTTCATTTAAGGGCAACTTTATGTAATTTTAGTTAACATCAGTTTATGAATAAAATATGTTAGTGAATTAATCTATATATATATATATATATATATATATATATATATATATATATATATATATATATATATATATATATATATATATATATATATATATATATATATATGTGTGTATATATATATATAATCTATATATATATATATATATATATATATTATTGATTATATATATATATATTATTGATTATATATATATATATATATATATAATCTATATATATATATATATATTATTGATTTTATATATATATATATATATATATATATATATATATATGATATATATAGCGTTCATATGTGCATATATATATATATATATATATATATATATTTATGATATATATATATATATAGCGTTCATATATATATATATATATATATATATATATATATTATATATATATATATATATATATATATATATATATATATATATATATATATATATATATATATATATATATATATATATATATATATATATATATATATATATATATATAATATATATATGGCGTTCAATAGATTGGCCCCAATAGTACATAATGTACTATTTGTTGCGGTAATCTTGTGTAGGGTCTATGTGCCATTAAGTGATTTCTGCATAGATTGTGCCGTGATTCGCAACGATATATGAAGATCGGTTCGACAGTCGGCCAGGAGATATTCAGTTTGGTGATTCTGCGCATGGGATCTCTCCAAACTCTGTCAAGGGCGTGAACTGCCGCCCATGCCTGGGCTTTTCTACAATACAATGTCATGTTCTGAGTTAGTGTAGGAATCAAACTATATAAAGTCCTCTACTTTGTCAATCTGACTCTAATCTAACGTTTGGAGACTTTGGTTGGCAGACCGGGTTGACATGCATGTACTTCGTTTTGCCTGGATTGAGAAATACTAAATAGTCCAGTATATGATTTTGGAAGCGCATTCCGCCTTATGGGGTAGAAGACACCAGCGAAATCCAGATGAGAGAGATGACGGGCTGGATGCCTGGTGCTTCGGCTTCTTCTGAGAGTTAGTTCTTCCCTGTAATCACTTGCAGTTCTTGGAGCGTAGTCCAAAACTACGATGAACAGGTATTGGTTGAAAGGGTCTCCTTGGAGCGTAGTCCAAGACTACGATGAAACAGGTATTGGTTGAAAGGGTCTCCTTGGAGCGTAGTCCAAGACTACGATGAACAGGTATTGGTTGAAAGGGTCTCCTTGGAGCGTAGTCCAAGACTACGATGAAACAGGTATTGGTTGAAAGGGTCTCCTTGGAGAACTCTTGTCAATACAAACATTGGAAAGTTATTAGGACTGCTGAGGTGTTTTAATAAATTATCTCTATGACTTTGACAATCCTCTCCCGGATGCCATATGCACTAAGAATCAGGATCAGTTTGTTTTTGTCTGCCAAATCAAACGTTCTGTTATGGTCGATGAAGATAATGGCTGTCTCTTTCTGGTGGGTTCTCGTTTCTTCGTGATATGCCTCAGAGCAGGAATATGATATGATGTAGATCGTAGGTTCTAAAGCCGTTCTGATTTGGACGCAGGATCTGTTATAGCTCAGGGCGTATTCTGTTACGTAGGAGTCGATTATAGACCTTCGCAGCAGTGTGCATTATACTTAAGGCACGACAGTTTTCGGGAAATACCAGGTCTCCTTTCTTAGACATTGGCCGGATGTCGAAGATCCCCCATTCTTTTAGTACATTTCATTACAGAACTTCAATAAATCTGTCCTCAACTTTGGAAGTTGCCACACTTCAATAGGAATTCCTATTTAAGTAAAACTAAACAAACACTATAATGTATATTAAACCGAACATACCAAATATAACGCAGTATAAGAAAAAATAAGGGGCTATCCATAAAGTACGTCACGCTATATTTTGGGCCGTTTTTTGTGATACGTCACCCCTTTGTAGCCTTTCATAACGCTGGCCTGTACACCCCTCTAAAATTTCATTCGATATTAAAAAGACCCCCCAGCTATAATTATGCATACATCTGTTTTTATATTCGTTGCATGAATCGTAGTTCACAGGTAGAAAATAGGTCTGTATAACTAATAATAAATACTATCATGAAATATCCATGTACTATATGTATGTTTCATATGTGTAATAGTGCCCTGCGCGGGCCTAGAATTTGATCCCAAGCCCGGCCCGCAATTAGCAGTTAGAGTCCAGGCCCGGCCCAGGCCCGCAATAATTTTTCAAGCCCGGCCCGGCCCAGGCCCGCAAACTAGAATTTAGGCCCAGGCCCGGCCCAGGCCCAACCCAGACCGTGAATGTTTGGCCCAGGCCCGGCCCGGCCCGCAACTTTCAGGCCCAGGCCCGGCCCATACCCGCGGGCCAAAGATGGGTAAGCCCGCGGCCCGCAAGCCCGCGGCCCGCTAAGTTTAGAGAAGATAAACCTATAATCTTGTAACAAAGACGAAAAACAAATAAACTGTAAAACATACTTATTGTTTTATTAAATAAAAAAGGTCCATAGTGTGCTGGATGAGTTCTAAAAATTCAGCACCACCAACTTCTTCAAACTTACAAATATCCTGAAGAAAAATAAAGAAAAGCTTCTTAGTGTCATTACTATTAAATATGGTAACATTTGTTATATTTGGCTTTAATGTATTGGTTTATTGTTAGGGTAGGATATTTGTTTATCAAACCCTGACTTAACCCATATGCAAGCCATAATCCCAATGTATATTGTTAATTGAATTAGCTCAACTAATTTAACATAATTTAATATGATATTTCAATTAAATGTCACCCACTGGCACTGACACCCAGTGGCATTTCCAGCAGGCCTGCAGTCACTAGCCTGAGACAGACATGTTCAGACATGTGTGAATTAGTACAAGTGTGAATGAATTAGGACTGGGGAGAAAATTAATACCAATTACCAACTGGTTTGGGTACTGGGTAGTGGGCTAGTGGCCAAGTGTGCACTTGGCAGTGGGCAGGTCTTTCAGGTGGGCAATGTTTGGAGGGAAGACCTAGACAATAGAATGTCCACTGGTAGGGTCAAAGGGTGATAAGTTGATTGTTAATCATGGCTTGATTGCCTCTGCAAATATTTCTAAAGTAAACATTTGGGGCTGGCTACTTCCAGCCAAGTGAACTTATGGGGTCATTAGATTCCATGCAAGGTCTCAATTTGCAACTATATAATACTAAAGAAATAATTTTAAGCATTCATTAAACGGAATTACAATTTATAATAAGTTTTTATTAAAAAAAATAAAGTAATAATTGGTGTTTTGTATGAATATTTTTATTATGTCCAGGCAGAGCCCAGGCCCGGCCCGGCCCGCTCACACTAGGCCCAGGCCCGGCCCAAGCCCGATGTGTTTAAATTGTTTTCAGCCCAGGCCCGACCCGGGCCCGCAGTATGTAGGCCCAGGCCCGGCCCGGCCCGGCCCGGCCCGGCCCGCGAGATTATGTAGAGGCCCGGCCCGGCCCGGCCCGGCCCGCGGGCTGCGGGCCGGGCCGGGCTTGGACCAAAAGCCCGGCCCGCGCAGGGCACTAATGTGTAATGACGCACGTAATGACGCAAGTAATGACGCACGTAATGACGTCCCTAGGAGTTCTTCTCTGCATTGATACACTCACAGGTCCGTTTTTGGGGTCTTGAAAATGGTGGTTTGAGCGTACGCAATCAGCCGGGGTTGGTGGGATGATTTCTAAAAAAAATAAAAATAAAAAATTCTATCAAAAAGGGGGGTTCGTTCGAAACCCTCCCCCCAATCACCCCTGCTGGCGGGTATGTCTTATAATGCACCAAGAGACACGCGCTTTTATTGATGTGCCTACCCACACACTAGACGTCCTCTCCAGTGGTGTTTCTGAAATGGTGGAATGCAATGAATGTCCTCCTCATGAAGCCACTCCAGTTCAACATCATCCATCCACCATACACACACGGGCTCTTGGTGACGTTCTTCCACGTCCTCCTCATGAAGCCACTCCAGTTCAACATCATCCATCCATCATACACACACGGGCTCTCAGTGACGTTCTTCCACGTCCTCCTCATGAAGCCACTCCAGTTCAACATCATCCATCCATCATACACACACGGGCTCTCAGTGACGTTCTTCCACGTCCTCCTCATGAAGCCACTCCAGTTCAACATCATCCATCCACCATACACACACAGGCTCTCGGTGACGTTCTTCCACGTCCTCCTCATGAAGCCACTCCAGTTCAACATCATCCATCCACCATACACACACGGACTCTCGGTGACGTTCTTCCACGTCCTCCTCATGAAGCCACTCCAGTTCAACATCATCCATCCACCATACACACACGGGCTCTTGGTGACGTTCTTCCACGTCCTCCTCATGAAGCCACTCCAGTTCAACATCATCCATCCATCATACACACACGGGCTCTCGGTGACGTTCTTCCACGTCCTCCTCATGAAGCCACTCCAGTTCAACATCATCCATCCACCATACACACACGGGCTCTCAGTGACGTTCTTCCACGTCCTCCTCATGAAGCCACTCCAGTTCAACATCATCCATCCACCATACACACACAGGCTCTCGGTGACGTTCTTCCACGTCCTCCTCATGAAGCCAATCCAGTTCAACATCATCCATCCACCATACACACACGGGCTCTTGATGACGTTCTTCCACGTCCTCCTCATGAAGCCACTCCAGTTCAACAGCATCCATCCACCATACACACACGGGCTCTCGGTGACGTTCTTCCACGTCCTCCTCATGAAGCCACTCCAGTTCAACATCATCCATCCACCATACACACACGGGCTCTCGGTGACGTTCTTCCATGTCCTCCTCATGAAGCCACTCCAGTTCAACATCATCCATCCACCATACACACACAGGCTCTCGGTGACGTTCTTCCACGTCCTCCTCATGAAGCCACTCCAGTTCAACATCATCCATCCACCATACACACACGGGCTCTCGGTGACGTTCTTCCACGTCCTCCTCATGAAGCCACTCCAGTTCAACATCATCCATCCACCATACACACACAGGCTCTCGGTGACGTTCTTCCACGTCCTCCTCATGAAGCCACTCCAGTTCAACATCATCCATCCACCATACACACACGGGCTCTTGGTGACGTTCTTCCACGTCCTCCTCATGAAGCCACTCCAGTTCAACATCATCCATCCACCATACACACACGGGCTCTTGGTGACGTTCTTCCACGTCCTCCTCATGAAGCCACTCCATTTCAACATCATCCATCCACCATACACACACGGGCTCTCGGTGACCTTCTTCCACGTCCTCCTCATGAAGCCACTCCAGTTCAACATCATCCATCCACCATACACACACGGGCTCTCGGTGACGTTCTTCCACGTCCTCCTCATGAAGCCACTCCAGTTCAACATCATCCATCCACCATACACACACAGGCTCTCGGTGACGTTCTTCCACTTCCTCCTCATGAAGCCACTCCAGTTCAACATCATCCATCCACCATACACACACGGGCTCTCGGTGACGTTCTTCCACGTCCTCCTCATGAAGCCACTCCAGTTCAACATCATCCATCCACCATACACACACGGGCTCTCGGTGACGTTCTTCCACGTCCTCCTCATGAAGCCACTCCAGTTCAACATCATCCATCCACCATACACACACGGGCTCTCGGTGACGTTCTTCCACGTCCTCCTCATGAAGCCACTCCAGTTCAACATCATCCATCCACCATACACACACGGGCTCTCGGTGACGTTCTTCCACGTCCTCCTCATGAAGCCACTCCAGTTCAACATCATCCATCCACCATACACACACGGGCTCTCGGTGACGTTCTTCCACGTCCTCCTCATGAAGCCACTCCAGTTCAACATCATCCATCCACCATACACACACGGGCTCTCGGTGACGTTCTTCCAAGGGTTAGAATGCAACAGGCTGGTATTTTGTGGAGCTTTTTGCCGGCAAACGAAGGCTTGTTCGCGTGCCACTGCGTACGTCACTTCTGCATTGTAGAGTCCGCATTCCTTTTCCGTTGGAATTCAGTTGAAATATACACAAAAAGTGGCATATCATTTAATGCTATCAGTCTGATATCGACAGCTAAAGGAGCAACACTCCTGTTTTAATATTTACGTAACGATCGCTAGGACACCGCCCAAGACACCCCGACACCCATGTAGCGCTCCGTAGTGCTTACCCAGACACCCCACACCTCAGAGAGTGACGTACTTTATGAATGGCCCGTAACGTGTTCTTCTGTCGGTTGCCGCACCAAAGGGCCGTTCACACGAGCAATTAGTTGTCCGATTGATCGGGCGACAGCCAATGTGTCGTCCAACCAATTAGACGCATCCTTTATTGAAAACAAGAAAACACGTCAAATGCATTCAACTGGTTGGACGACATTGTGTCGCCCGATAAATCGGAAAACTAATTGCTCGTGTGAACGGGCCGTCGATCACACGTGTTGTTCTCTCGGCTGCTGCACTAATCTTCCTTCGCATTCTACGAGAACAGCCGCTGTGATTACGAATAAAGCATTTGTGGTCGAATCGGTTCCATCATAATGTTGCTTACCTATGTTAAACCCACTTGCATTCTCTATGATAATGACGGCGGCGCCACACGATAGCGAAACAATTAACACGTCTGAACCTTTTTGATAAGATACTGCCAAAGCGCAAATATAGAAAGAAGAATGCCTAAATAGAAAAGGAGCATCACTCATTTAATATAATAGTTATTAAAATTAAAAACAGCACACGTTCGATACATTCTCAAACACCTTTGTAATGTGTAATGTTGTAATATCCGTGTTTTCAAGCAAAACACTTCTAATGCAAACAATGCGATTCAGCAGCCATTACAGCAGCCATTACTGTTGTCATGCATTAGTTTGGCGCGGTCAATGATGACCGTTGTTTGTTGACCCTTAGCTTGGTGATGCGCTATGTCCATTAAGTCCCTGAAGTTTGACGCGGTCAATGATGACCGTTGTTTGTTGACCCTTAGCTTGGTGATGCGCTATGTCCATTAAGTCCCTGAAGTTTGGCGCGGTCAATGATGACCGTTGTTTGTTGACCCTTAGCTTGGTGATGCGCTATGTCCATTAAGTCCCTGAAGTTTGGCGCGGTCAATGATGACCGTTGTTTGTTGACCCTTAGCTTGGTGATGTGCTATGTCCATTAAGTCCCTGAAGTTTGGCGCGGTCAATGATGACCGTTGTTTGTTGACCCTTAGCTTGGTGATGTGCTATGTCCATTAAGTCCCTGAAGTTTGACGCGGTCAATGATGACCGTTGTTTGTTGACCCTTAGCTTGGTGATGCGCTATGTCCATTAAATCCCTGAAGTTTGGCGCGGTCAATGATGACAGTTGTTTGTTGACCCTTAGCTTGGTGATGTGCTATGTCCATTAAGTCCCTGAAGTTTGACGCGGTCAATGATGACCGTTGTTTGTTGACGCTTAGCTTGGTGATGCGCTATGTCCATTAAGTCCCTGAAGTTTGGCGCGGTCAATGATGACCGTTGTTTGTTGACCCTTAGTTTGGTGATACGCTATGTCCATTAAGTCCCTGAAGTTTGGCGCGGTCAATGATGACCGTTGTTTGTTGACCCTTAGCTTGGTGATGCGCTATGTCCATTAAGTCCCTGAAGTTTGGCGCGGTCAATGATGACCGTTGTTTGTTGACCCTTAGCTTGGTGATACGCTATGTCCATTAAGTCCCTGAAGTTTGGCGCGGTCAATGATGACCGTTGTTTGTTGACCCTTAGCTTGGTGATGCGCTATGTCCATTAAGTCCCTGAAGTTTGACGCGGTCAATGATGACCGTTGTTTGTTGACCCTTAGCTTGGTGATGCGCTATGTCCATTAAATCCCTGAAGTTTGGCGCGGTCAATGATGACCGTTGTTTGTTGACCCTTTGCTTGGTGATGTGCTATGTCCATTAAGTCCCTGAAGTTTGACGCGGTCAATGATGACCGTTGTTTGTTGACCCTTAGCTTGGTGATGCGCTATGTCCATTAAGTCCCTGAAGTTTGGCGCGGTCAATGATGACCGTTGTTTGTTGACCCTTAGTTTGGTGATACGCTATGTCCATTAAGTCCCTGAAGTTTGGCGCGGTCAATGATGACCGTTGTTTGTTGACCCTTAGTTTGGTGATGCGCTATGTCCATTAAGTCCCTGAAGTTTGGCGCGGTCAATGATGACCGTTGTTTGTTGACCCTTAGCTTGGTGATGCGCTATGTCCATTAAGTCCCTGAAGTTTGACGCGGTCAATGATGACCGTTGTTTGTTGACCCTTAGCTTGGTGATGCGCTATGTCCATTAAGTCCCTGAAGTTTGACGCGGTCAATGATGACCGTTGTTTGTTGACCCTTAGCTTGGTGATGCGCTATATCCATTAAGTCCCTGAAGTTTGGCGCGGTCAATGATGACCGTTGTTTGTTGACCCTTAGCTTGGTGATGCGCTATGTCCATTAAGTCCCTGAAGTTTGACGCGGTCAATGATGACCGTTGTTTGTTGACCCTTAACTTGGTGATGCGCTATGTCCATTAAGTCCCTGAAGTTTGGCGCGGTCAATGATGACCGTTGTTTGTTGACCCTTAGCTTGGTGATGCGCTATGTCCATTAAGTCCCTGAAGTTTGACGTGGTCAATGATGACCGTTGTTTGTTGACCCTTAACTTGGTGATGCGCTATGTCCATTAAGTCCCTGACGCGAGCACTGAACGCAAATTACCAACACTCACCCTCTCCCCGCACGCACGCACGCACGCACGCACGCACGCACGCACGCACGCACGCACGCACGCACGCACGCACGTACGTACGTACCAACGCAGACACGCGCGCACGCGCAAGGGCACGCAAACGTACACGCACAAATAATATATATTTTTTGTAGTAGCACTAAGCTCATTTTGTTATAAATATAGTACCCATTTTGTTATGGCATAAAGGTAATTTACTAAATTACTACTGCAATTCTTTCTGTGAATGTATCATCATCTTAATTTGTGTCGATCCAAAATATAATAACACTAGTGAAACATCACATAATTTCGAGACGAAACATGAAAATATCAGTCACAGCTGTGGATTTAGGTGAAGTCGAAACCCCACTCCTCGTAGCTCAACCGAACATTTAAATACAGGGGCAGTATCAAGAGTAGCACCCATGTGTTACAGTAGAAACGGATATATCCTAACATTATCCTCCCAGTCGAGACCGACACTCACAATTCTCAGAAGTGTGACAAAAGTGTTAAACATAACAAACATAACAAACATAACAAACATAACAAACATAACAAACATAACAAACATAACAAGCATAAAACATCATCAAACAGGTTTGTTATTGTTAACAATTAGAGTATTTTGTACTGTACAATTGGGCATCATCCGAGACATCCATTCCCTACAAGGCTACGCTATCTTATCTTTCACGCATAAACCATGCTATTTGGGGAAAAAACATCAAAGAAATCGACTATTAAACATTTACACCACTTGCTTATTAAATGAATTTGACATAAAAGAAACCTGTATTTCCAGCGAGTAATAGAAACAAGAGACCAAATGGGCATCTCGACACCCATTCCAAACAACCTTCATTTTGATCATTGGTAGCATTGAAACACACGGGCACACACACCTCGCACAATTAGACAAAGTGTTTGGTTGATGCAGTAACGTAACAGCAGTAGGACATTTTACAGACAAATTAAACTCAACAGGATCTCAGAAGTAGTTTTTCCATGCACGCATGGGATTTTTGCTACTACTGGCACGGTTCATCAGCTAAGCTGCCAATCTCAGCTGCAGACAACTTACACTTGTTAGATATGAGGCGAGGTGATTACCAGAAAACTATTTACCGATTGGCGTTTCAAGTAGAACTGGATGCCGCGCGCTTGGATTGGAAGATGTAATTACGTTTCCACAAACAGCTGCTAACGGACTATGTAATAAAGGTTGTCTCAACAAAATCATCTAGAAAACACACACACTGGTCGGGTCTCTGTATATTCTCCAACTGGCGACAATGTTGACGTTTTTTATTTTTATTTTGAATATTCTGAAAATCGACTAAAGGTGTGTGTCAATATTTATTATTTCATCAACCTGCTGGATAGAATCCGTCAACCATATTAATCTCCTGAAAATCAACATCCGGGATGCTCCCCATCAAATGCACTGACCAAATGCCGTCCAACACAGCTACGTCATGTCTTCATGCGCAAGGGATCCACCAGTCACTGACACAAGGGATCCTACAGTCACTGACACAAGCGATCATACAGTCACTGACACAAGGGATCCTACAGTCACTGACACAAAGGATCATACGGTCACTGACACAAGGGATCCCACAGTCACTGACACAAGGGACCCTACAGTCACTGACACAAGGGACCCTACAGTCACTGACACAAGGGATCATACAGTCACTGACAAAAGGGATCATATTGTCACTGCCAGAAGGGATCATACAGTCAATGACACAAGGGATCGTACAGTCACTGACACAAGGGATCATACAGTCACTGACACAAAGGATCATACTGTCACTGACACAAGGGATCCTACAGTCACTGACACAAGGGATCATACAGTCACTGACACAAAGGATCATACAGTCACTGACACAAGGGATCCTACAGTCACTGACACAAGGGACCCTACAGTCACTGACACAAGGGATCCTACATTCACTGACACAAGGGACCCTACAGTCACTGACACAAGGGATCCTACAGTCACTGACACAAGGGATCCTACAGTCACTGACACAAGGGATCCTACAGTCACTGACACAAGGGACCCTACAGTCACTGACACAAGGGACCCTACAGTCACTGACACAAGGGATCATACAGTCACTGACAAAAGGGATCATATTGTCACTGCCAGAAGGGATCATACAGTCAATGACACAAGGGATCGTACAGTCACTGACACAAGGGATCATACAGTCACTGACACAAAGGATCATACAGTCACTGACACAAGGGATCCTACAGTCACTGACACAAGGGATCATACAGTCACTGACACAAAGGATCATACAGTCACTGACACAAGGGATCCTACAGTCACTGACACAAGGGATCCTACAGTCACTGACACAAGGGATCCTACAGTCACTGACACAAGGGACCCTACAGTCACTGACACAAGGGATCCTACAGTCACTGACACAAGGGATCCTACAGTCACTGACACAAGGGACCCTACAGTCACTGACACAAGGGATCCTACAGTCACTGACACATGTTGGCACTCCTCAAATATGGCCATGTTCCTGCTCAAAAATAATGTTACAGGCAGCAACAAATTGCCAAAGGGGGAGCCGTGTCAAAATCACTGCCACGTGATTCGTATGCCATGAACTCGGAAGTAAACCGTGAACCCCGCCCCCCGCAGTCAGTATAATATTGACAGTGCGGGGTTTCATTACTAGTGGCATAAATAACGGAGGAATGCGAATGCGATATAACCCACATGGCAGGTTGGTACCCACCTTGTGGTTCACGCCTTCAGACACATTCTCATCGTTAAGGAGATGGATACATTTAAAACATAGTTTTGGTTGGTTTCCAAAGTCACGCTGTTATTAAATCATAATATACTAGCCGAGTTGCCCGGCGTTGCACGGGAGAAAAGGTAGCTACTGCAAGAGTCTATGATTCCTTGCAGTACCCAGGCAAGTTTTGAGAGGGCAATGCCAATGGCAGTTGATGCCCCAAATGCCCCAAAACGTATGTGAATGTTTGACGTACGTCACGCAATCGGAACAATCGTAGAAAACACGCACACCGTTGCCTACAGTTGTACGTGGGCCTATCTATGAACTCCTATTGTTTCGAGGTACCTAATCTAAGTCGAGCGTCTACATATGTTCCTTCGTAATATCCCACCCCCGGGGAAATGTCGATTTTTTAGTACGAACCACCCCCATGCCCCTCCCCCCCCGCGTATGCCTACAACATTTCAGCCCCGCACAGGTGAAACTGACGGAGATCTGACTCAACATACATACATATATACATACATGCTTGCACGCACGCACGCACGCACGCACGCACGCACGCACGCACGCACGCACTATATAGTATCTATAGCTGAAACGTCATTTCAAGTACAGTTCGTGCTCCAGTAGTTTCTGACAAATCATGTCTTGTCCGGGGAACATCGGAACAATTTTACGAATTCTACTAAACTATATTTTACAATTTAATCTTTATACAAGCCCTTATAAAAAAAATACCAGTTCGATGTTCCCGCGCGTGTCCTATGATACTTGGCAAGACTGAGCCAGAGAAAAGGGAATATAATTTGCTGCAAATCTGCGTGTGTCTTACTAAGCCACGTATGGTAAACGTAACTCAAGATATATCGAACTACAAAGATATATCGAACTACAACGATATATCGAACTACAAAGATATATCGAACTACAAAGATATATCGAACTACAAAGATATATCGAACTACAAAGATATATCGAACTACAAAGATATATCGAACTACAACGATATATCGAACTACAAAGATATATCGAGCTACAAAGATATATCGAACTACAAAGATATATCGAACTACAAAGATATATCGAACTACAAAGATATATCGAGCTACAAAAATATATCGAACTACAAAGATATATCGAACTACAAAGATATATCGAGCTACAAAGATATATCGAGCTACAAAGTGTACATTGTTTTGGTGTGTCACTGAATCACGCACTATTTATTTTGCAAATCATATTTATGTTAAATATCACATAGACAAATTCTTGTAAACAATAACACCGGTGTGTATATATATATATATATATATATATATATATATATATATATATATATATATATATATATAACGTTGTGTTACGGTCTACGACCAGGTCTCGTCATCACACAAGGCTAGGTTTATTCACCGACCTAAAACCAGACGAGATAACATCTTGATTGCAAATGCACTGTTATCTGCAAGGTCGCTCTGACCGGATTAGCAACGCTGTGTCACGATAATCTGGGTCACACGCTCCAGTACGCCACGTAAATATAATGATTGGTAATGGGAAATCAATTATAGTCCATGTCTAATTCACCAGTTGGTTGGTGCCGCTATGTATGATACGCTATAGCACTGAGGAACGGAAATATGACATGTAATGCATATGGCACATGGTGTGTGTATGTGCGTATGTGCGTATATAAATACGTGTGTGCTGTATTCTGGTAGCTATACAGGTTTATTAAAATTGACTTTATATATACAGGTTTATTACATTTTTTTTAGCTATACATATTTACTGATATGGATTTTAGCTACACAGGTTTATTAAGGTGGACTTTAGCTATACATACATGTTTATTGAGATGGAGAAGGACCATTGGTCTCCACGTTAGTATCTCAGTTCGGGAACGACCATTGGTCTCCTCGTTATTATCTCAGTTCAGGCAGGACCATTGGTCTCCACGTTATTATCTCAGTTCGAGAAGGACCATTGGTCTCCTCGTTATTATCTCAGTTCAGGAAGGACCATTGGTCTCCACGTTATTATCTCAGTTCGGGAAGGACCATTGGTCTCCACGTTATTATCTCAGTTCGGGAAGGACCATTGGTCTCCTCGTTATTATCTCAGTTCAAGAAGGACCATTGGTCTCCACGTTATTATCTCAGTTCGGGAAGGACCATTGGTCTCCACGTTATTATCTCAGTTCGGGAAGGACCATTGGTCTCCTCGTTATTATCTCAGTTCAGGAAGGACCATTGGTCTCCACGTTATTATCTCAGTTCGGGAAGGACCATTGGTCTCCACGTTATTATCTCAGTTCGGGAAGGACCATTGGTCTCCACGTTATTATCTCAGTTCGGGAAGGACCATTGGTCTCCTCGTTATTATCTCAGTTCAGGAAGGACCATTGGTCTCCACGTTATTATCTCAGTTCGGGAAGGACCATTGGTCTCCACGTTATTATCTCAGTTCGGGAAGGACCATTGGTCTCCTCGTTATTATCTCAGTACAACCGTGGTCATCGTTCGCTTTGTTACGTCCAATGATACAATTCATGTTTATTTTCATGTTTTCCTGGCTATAGACACAGGTGGGTGTGTGAACGAGTAATCTTTGCGCAGTGCTGAAGGTGTCTGCTACTTGTATCTGCTTTCCCGGTGTTTGGCTCACACTACTTACGACTCCAGCACTGGCCTAAGCTGCATATTTAACTCGTTCCAGACGTTTCGCGCCGCGCACACAGTACTGCTTAGAACTCAATTATGGGAATGAACAGTGCATTGAGATGGGTTCAGCTTTCACACACTATCTCATTTTCTATTTACGATTCAATCAATAACGGCAGTCGACCAGCTTGCAACGTTGGCGACTCGTTTCCGATAATTAATAGAATGGGCTGTTTCCAGATGTTTATCTGTTTCTTGCCAGCTACGATCCGGTTACAGCAACGCGTACGTAGAATCAGTTGGTTGCAGTTTTTTTAATCATCTCGCTTGTATAATGGAATGGAACGAATACCAGATGTAGGATTTCGCATCGCATATAGATGATCCCACCATGTCGATGATCCCACCATGTCGATGATCCCACCACGCTGGTGCGGCAAAACGCCCGCTTGGAATCACTCTCAGTCTGTACGAAATGCATATGTAATATATGCTGACTCAGACAAAATAAAAAACTTTTTTTCCCATAAGACATTCCGTTACGCTCGCGTGTGCTAAATCTTTTAAAACATTGATCATATGCATTTGAATAAAGCCACGAGTTTAAATTTGCGAAACACAGCACCACCAGGTTATGATAAATTAACACGTAGTGGGGGAGGCCTGGGATAGAAGTTACAGGGCAACAGTTGGCCTAGCAGCAACAGTTGTTATCCAGTGTTATTCACCAGATGTCAGTATTACGGTCTACCATATCTCATGTCGTGCCATCCCATAATTAGCAGTAATTGAAGAAGGATGCCATATTTGATGTTTCGGCGGGGTCAAACAAAAATGTTTAATTGCTTGAGGATTTCATGTAGTATCAATGTAAAAAGGTCCAGCACGTTGAACTACTCGCAGTTAGAGAATGTTGAAGTGAGCGCTTGAGAGGAACATAGTGTCTAAATAGGATAGTCCACTGTTTTTGTTATGTGGTGAGACATGTTTTTTTATGTGCCAGTCGGCATACATTCACCACAGTCGACACACGTTCACCACAGTCGACACACGTTCACCACAGTCGACACACGTTCACCACAGTCGACACACGTTCACCACAGTCGACACACATTCACCACAGTCGACACACGTTCACCACAGTCGACACACGTTCACCACAGTCGACACACATTCACCACAGTCGACACACGTTCACCACAGTCGACACACGTTCACCACAGTCGACACACGTTCACCACAGTCGACACACGTTCACCACAGTCGACACACGTTCACCACAGTCGACACACATTCACCACAGTCGACACACGTTCACCACAGTCGACACACGTTCACCACAGTCGACACACGTTCACCACAGTCGACACACGTTCACCACAGTCGACACACGTTCACCACAGTCGACACACATTCACCACAGTCGACACACGTTCACCACAGTCGACACACATTCACCGCAGTCGACACACGTTCACCACAGTCGACACACGTTCACCACAGTCGACACACGTTCACCACAGTCGACACACGTTCACCACAGTCGACACACGTTCACCACAGTCGACACACGTTCACCACAGTCGACACACGTTCACCACAGTCGACACACGTTCACCACAGTCGACACACATTCACCACAGTCGACACACGTTCACCACAGTCGACACACGTTCACCACAGTCGACACACGTTCACCACAGTCGACACACGTTCACCACAGTCGACACACGTTCACCACAGTCGACACACATTCACCACAGTCGACACACGTTCACCACAGTCGACACACATTCACCACAGTCGACACACGTTCACCACAGTCGACACACGTTCACCACAGTCGACACACGTTCACCACAGTCGACACACGTTCACCACAGTCGACACACATTCACCACAGTCGACACACATTCACCACAGTCGACACACGTTCACCACAGTCGACACACATTCACCACAGTCGACACACGTTCACCACAGTCGACACACGTTCACCACAGTCGACACACGTTCACCACAGTCGACACACATTCATCACAGTCGACACACGTTCACCACAGTCGACACACATTCACCACAGTCGACACACGTTCACCACAGTCGACACACGTTCACCACAGTCTACACACATTCACCCAGGGCGTTTTTTAACATACAAAGTGGGGGGGCAATGCCCCCCAGCCCTTTCATTTGCCCCCCCAGTCAAACCAACTTGCCCCCCCAATGCGTGCCCCCATTCTCCTTAACCAGCCCCTTGTATTAATGTAGGTCATAATTTGTATTCTTTTTGTTAGTGTGATTTAGTTAATTTTCATTGGTGGCAAAATCAAGAAAGTACCAAAGTTAAAGAAGGGCAATATGTATACAAAAGATCAATTTATTGATATGGCTCAGAGGGTAATCTTACATTTTCAAAAAAGGCTTTATATTTCCTGTTCCATAACTAGATGCCAGGTTACTATTTGCATGTTACCATTTTCATGTTCGATGCGTCTCGAATGGTGAGGTTTACTTTCGACTCGAAAGTCGAAGATTAATGGCAATATCATGGTCATAGGCAGTAGTACCCGAGTTATGGTGTGTTTATGTTAATGCATGCGACAGGAAGTGAGGAATGTAATAGCATCATAGCAATAACAGTGACGTATTGCCGAATGGCTTCTTCATACAGTTCATGCGAAGAACTGAAAACGTGCTATGCCTATGGCATAGCCATACCATAGCCATAGAAGTTTACTTATGACGTCAGTGTTCCGGTGCTAGAATAGCTAATGATTATGTATATGTAAATATGTTTACCTGCATGTTACTGTTTGTTTAAATTGTAATTCTACAAGACCCGCCATCACATTTTACACGATTGAGCCGCGTGCAATCCAGTTCTTTACAGTGATGTTGAAATAGCTGTTAACATAAACCGGTGTCCTGGCCGCGAAATTGCGAAACGTACCCGGTATAGCACAGGCGAGACTAAACCACGCCCATTCGCTATTACCCTATTGGTCGAGAGCGAGCGGGCGGGGATTAACGATGTATCAACAACCTTTCAGTCGGCTGTTTTTTTTCAAATAATAAATAAACCTGGCAAAGTGTGTGTAGTGTCCAACGAAAGCAATTGGAAACGTTTAACAAATATCACAAAATAATCACATTTTAATAATGATCCCTCTTGTAGGTAAGATGATACAAACATCACAACAGCCATAAACCTGTCAGGGTAGATTTTTTTTAGGCAGTAACCTAGCCAATTAATTCTCCGCATCTTTGAGAAATCGAAATTTTAAGCATGGTAACTCAAAGAAGCATATTAAACAAATACATTTTAAAATGTATGAGTAGTTGATAGTGGTCTACATGTGAGATGGAAAGTTGGCGGTCAGCAGGGACTTCAACTTTGGAAAATTGTTACTCAAAATTTGGTGGTCCACATATTAACATAACAAATGTAATCAACATTTGCACATGTCAGTTTTGGAAGTACGTATTTTCTATATTTTGATTTGTTATGTACTTAGCCAACCATTTGATTGATAGACATGGTATGCATGTTTTGTATTACTCTCTTTTCTGCCTTATGCCTATATCTTCAGTATATTTATGTCTAGACTCTAGAGCATGTCGCCGCTCGCATTGTAATTCCACTATAAAAGTGTTTCAAATAGACATGCTTTTCCTGAGTTAGTTATTACATTTAACCATCTAATTTGTCCAGTTCGATATACTGCCAGTCATGCCTAAGAGAGACAGAAATGAAAAACGAAAACAAGAAGAGCTACAGAAATCTGCCGCAAAATGTCAACGCCTAGACACAATTTTTTGACGCAGCCTCAATGACTCATTGCCAGAAATACCCACAATGCCGCCAGGGAACTATGATCCGTCCGCTGCCATCACACCTGATGACACTCCCAAAGACAAAGGTGTACCACCAGTCATAGAGATTCTGCCTTCGTCGTGCTCTCGCCCGAGTACCAGTTCATCAAGCAGCCATGATCCGTTCACTGCCATCACATCTGATGACACTCCCAAAGATAAACGTGTACCACCAGTCACAGAGATACTGCCTTCGTCGTGTTCTCGCCCGATAGCCAGTTCATCAAGCAGCTATGATCCGTCCACTGCCATCACACTTGACCACACTCTTGGTGACAAAGATCACCACCTTACATGGTCAGGAAACCGACAACGCAACTTCCCGCACACCGACGTACAAAGGAATTCCGTTAACTATTGCAGATGTTGTCAACAAATTCCCCGAGCTTCGCTCATTTTCGGCAAAGAAATGTGGCCGAACAAGGGCTCACATTCTATGCACAACATGTCAGGAGTATGAGGAGATGGCAAAGAAAATTTCTAAAAATGGCACTATAGCAATCGCGGACTGTAGTGATAGGCTGGAAAGGGTCATTGACCATATGACCTCTGAACCGCACATAGCAGCAACAAACAAGAAGAAGATGGACGAAGCCTGGGAAGAGTGCACAACGTCGCATCCATGGCTGCGCGCATTCACTGCTTACAATAAGACTGTTTTTGCGATGCTTCTGCGAATGGCCGTCGACGTGTACAACGACTGTAATCGAAACGGTCTCCGCCCGATCGTGGCCGATGCGGTCTCTGGCTTGTTTGGCGTCGGACCATCTGTTGGCCGCTATGCGACAAAATGGCGCAGATGTGGAATTTGTTCCATTCACGCCCGCGTCTAGCGACCTACACTACAGGGACCCAAACTACTATAAGCAGATGCTGGATGTCATATACGAACTAGAGAAAGTGCGTCTGTCTCAAATGTTCAACCGATGCACAGTCTTCAGTGTGCAGATTGATGGCAGCTCTGACAGGCAAATGTTGGACCACAAATTTGTAAGTGGACGGATGTCTAACAGTGATGGTACCGTAACGAGTGTGTTCATCGTCATGCATTCCCCAGAGAAGACCGGCGCCCCTGGACTACTGGAAGCGGTGAACAAAGCTTTGGATCTGACCGGATGTAAAGACACGAAGCTCGTCGGTGTCACCACTGACGGCGAATCGGCAAACACTGGCAGACATGGTGGGTTATGGCGTTTGCTTGCTGAGTGCAGAGAGGTATGGCAACTTTCTGGTGTGCTGCTCACCGGTCCGACTTAGCCATTGAGTCGGTCGTCAGCACCGTACCGGAGCTGGGCATCTGAAAGTCTAATCTACTGGGGCTCGTACGATTCTTCCGGACGCCGAGAAGGATGAAGATGTCAGCGCAAGCCGGGAATGTCAAACAGTTCCCCCGGCACCACGATGTCAGGTTTGCCCAGCACGAGCTGCAGCTGGTGGATGCTGTGCTGAATAACCTACCAGCCTGCATTAAGGTGTGGGAACAGATGCAAGCACCAGAAAGTACCAGCGATAGAAAGGAGAAGGCTGAAGCCAAAGGGTTTCTGAGAATTTGGAACCACCAACAGAAATGGATAACATCACTGATGGGCGACATCCTGGATATATTTGAAACACTCCAGAAGAAGTTGCAAAGGAGTGATTTGTTCATCAGTGATCTTCTCACTGTGACTGGCGCTGCCGTCAAGAAGTTGAGATTGATGAGGGATGGACCATTCCCGGGTAGAAGAGAGGAGAATGAGAGTTGCCCAACGGATGGCACCAGTGAGGACCGAACACAGCGAAAGTCGATCCACCAGTTCGTTTGGACGAACCGCCGTGATGCACGAGCAATCAGGCTGGAGGTCGTGCAAGCATCCATCGAATACCTCTCTGAACGCATGCACCCGGAGCAGGAGGACGTTATCAAAGACATGAAGGGGTTGGTGATGTCACGCAATCTGGGATCATTCGTTGAGCATGGCGTGCGCGTCGTCAGGCGTCTTTTTCCAGACGAGGCATCTGACTTTGCGGACGGAGCAGCCGAGCAATGGGAGAACATGATGAATGTGCCGTTCCTGCCTGATGGCTGTGATTTCGGTTGTAAGATGACTGTCAGATTGCGGCAACTTCTGCCAGTCACCACGGGTTCAGTTCAGAAGGTGTTGGCATCTCTGGCTTGCATGAGTCCACACTCTATGCAGACCGAAAGGATCGTGAGCCACCACAACCTCGTTGTCGACAATCACCGCACCAGCATGGGGAGGACACGAGAAACGCCCGCCTCATGGTGGCACTGAATGGTGTGGGCACCGCCTACTTTGACCCTCGACCCGCTGTCGTCAAATTCCTGGAGAAGACCAGAAGATGCGGGGCTCCAGATTGGGATATCTACGGGCAGCGTGAATTCGTTAGGAAATTCACCCGCGAAACGGGGCTCGTCTAGTAAAATTGAGACGACTGTCAAACGTACTGACTTGCAAGTTGCTAGAGACGTGTCATGTTTCTCTAACTACTGCATGTGTTTGTAATAACAAATTCTGGGATTTAAGTGTAACATTAATTTTATACCGAGATGCAGTCGTCAGTGTGCAACCATATGGATAAAAAGATACTGACGCACGCACGCACGCACGCACGCACGCACGCACGCACGCACGCACGCACACATAAATATATATAAAGGTTTCATACATTCCTAAGGGTTATGTAAATAAATATTAATAATGCGTAAGGTGCCCTTTTTAACCATTTGGAGTGCCCTTTTAGGACCCCCCCAGTGAAAATTCAATAAAAAACGCCCTGCATTCACCACAGTCTTCCACACGTTCACCACAGTCGACGCACTCACCTTAGTCGACATACATTCACCACAGTCGACGCACATTCACCACAGTCGACACACGTTCACCACAGTCGACACACGTTCACCACAGTCGACAAACATTCACCACAGTCGACAAACATTCACCACAGTCGACACACATTCACCACAGTCGACACACATTCACCACAGTCGACGCATTCACCTAAGTCGACACACATTCACCACATTCGATGCACATTCACCACAGTTGACGCACATTTACCACAGTCGACACACGTTCACCACAATCGACACACGTTCACCACAGTCGACAAACATTCACCACAGTCGACAAACATTCACCACAGTCGACACACATTCACCACAGTCGACACACATTCACCACAGTCGACACACATTCACCACAGTCGACGCATTCACCTTAGTCGACACACATTCACCACATTCGATGCACATTCACCACAGTCGACACACATTCGCCACAGTTGATACCAGGCTTGTTAACAAATGCAAATGCATTTGAATGCGCATTTGAATGTTGTGCATTTGGGTTGGGGTGGCAGCTCATTAGGGAGAGTAAATATTAGCAATGCCAGCCGAAGAGAGTGATTAGTGGTAGCTGAATTTATCCAATAGGTTATCATCCCAGTGACCCCACCAGTGGAGAGGCGATTGTCTTGGCTTCCCCTTCCATTCTAGCCTACCTGAATGATTAACCTTTCATTCCCTGCCATGGTTCCCAGTAAACTGTCAATTGTCTATTCCTCCCTCCCATTTCCACCACCTCTGCAGGCCAGGAACTTGTGTGACTCAGTGTCTGACTCTACATACATGTTCATGTAGTGGGACTGGTATATAGTGTTACTTAGTGGTTACAATAATGTACTAGTGTATTTATTAAATAAATTAATAATGTGTTTGTATAAATTACGTAGTTTTTTCTCCAAAAAAACAAAACGTTAATATAAAGCCAAAACATTTGAAATTAATTCAAATGCATTTACAAATGTGTAACCAAAACATTTGCATTTGCATTTCAGTGCGACCCCAAAACATTTGCATTTGAATGCGTTCCTTAAAAATGGCATTTGCATTTGTATTTGAATCAGGTGAAACATTTGCATACAAATGCGTTGACATGCATTTGTTAAAAAGCCTGTTTGATACACATTCACAACAGTCGACACACATTCACCACAGCCGATACAAATTTAATGCAGTCGACACACATTCACCACAATAGAAACACATTCAACATAGTTGACACAAGTTCACCGCAATAGACAAACATTCACCACAGTCGACACACGTTCATCACAGTCGACACACATTCACCACAATAGACACGCATTCACCACAATAGACACGCATTCACCACAATAGACACGCATTCATCACAATAGACACGCATTCACCACAGTCGACACACGTTTACCACAGTCGACACACGTTCACCACAGTCGACACACGTTCACCACAGTCGACACACGTTCACCACAGACGACACACGTTCACCGCAGTCGACACATATTCACAACAGTCGACAACGCTCCATTTTTGTAGACTCTGTGTTAAAAGGGGTCCATGTTCCACTATGGAAATTGGACCCATATGTATATATATAATGCAGTGGAATATGGACACTGGGTATATATATCTACAAATGATATGTTACACGGATGTAAAAATGTATTAGCACGGTTCAGAATGATGCACACTTTATCTTTCTTATATGTACTCCCGGGTTTATCCCACGTAAAAACATTTAAAGCCAACCGAGTGTTTTTAGTTAATTCTTATTAGCTTATTATTTATTACAAAGAGATGTGTTTACGTGTGAAAGTTGTTCGTGGAATTAATATATGGATTTCATAGGCGACACACGCATCGCGAAATTTTCATTTTATGTAACGTAAATGACACCGTTATAATAAATAGTTATGGTAGAGATAAAAAACGTGTAACATATTGTTTTATTTATGAATGCTAAACGATGTTGCCCCAAGAGCTTGGGTTTAGTGGTGTTCCTCCATAAAATGTACTATGCTCACGCAATGGTAGCCTACGTTTTTTTAATGTTATATTGCTGTGCAACCTTTTACTTTAATCCGCTCGCTGTGTGTTTGGTTGCAACAAAAACACGCTCAGCAGAGGTCAGACCACAGTGCATTACAGCATTGGTAGCCATGTTAGCGTTTTGTCTGATTATAAGAAAACTGGACTATCAAAAATTCACAGCCACCGCCGTCATGTCATTGATATTCTTAACAAATTTGGTTAAAATCACATACATCCAGCTCTTTTAATCATGTCGCAAACACGCCTACCCTCACAATTTACAGTTTTTGCCAAATACTCGTACACCTACCGGGGTTTTAGGAATATCACCACCAAAAATACCTACGCGTCTTCGCATCTGTTTCATATTGCACCACCTCACTGCTAAAGGTGCGACCTTTCGAACTGTCCAACCATGCTGGCTGAATACAGTTACTTATTGTCAAGTAAGACCACTGAAATCGGCTAAATTGCGTAATTTTAGACACTACATTCGTCAAACTGTGGTCTGACCTCAACAACGTTAATGATTAAGAAGCAGCGGTGCCGGTGGCGGTGGCGGTGGCGGCGTCACCATGACAACCATATCTGTACCGCGCAGACGTGACAATCAATCCGTATTTTGCATGATATCATTGCAGATGTAGTGTCAATGTCAGAATCCACGCTGACCAATGTGTGCTCCGAGACACCATAAATGGCAGATTCGCGCGATCAATACCCACGGTAATACCCACTCAAAAGGTTTATTAATCGGCGAAACGATATCTGTGGACAGCTGTCATTTGTCCGTGGATCTCGATACGTCGTGAATTGCGGCCGCAAACGTCGGCCCAAAATATAACGACAATTACGAACCATGAGATTATTTATAGAAAGACAGGAACATTGTCATTCACAGTGCTGGGCGTAGAAGCTGACGAATTGCCTCAATTCTTTATTGCGCGATCGAAGTTTGTTCAATACCTTTACTGGATTTTAACTATTTCTAACGTTTCCATGGCTTCTTTGTCCATTTGCACAGGTGCCGACATCCCGCCTTTTCCTTGTTGTCCTGTTTTTTGGACGAGCGTCTCGCTGTTGTGCCATTTTCTAAATTTCTCGGTAAAATCGATGTACTTGTTGAACACGAAGCCGTTCTAGGCACGTGCTATTTCTGTGGTCTCAAATGATTCGCCGTTTTCTCGCGCATGCGTGTGTGCGTGCGTGTGTGTGTGTGTGTGAGAGTGGATGGGCGCTTGCGTGCGTGCGTGTGTGCGTGCGTGCGTGCGTGCGTGCGGGAGGGAGGGAGGGTGTGGGTGCGAGCGTGCGTGTGTCTGTGTGCGTGTGTCTGCGTGCGGGTGTGCGTGCGTGCGTGCTTGTGTGCGTGCGTTCATGTGTGTGTGTGTGTGTGGAGGGGACGGGTTTAGATCCTATTCTTGCGCCTCTGAGCTCAGGTTCCTGAGGATATAGGCGCCATAGAAGTTAATTATTATTATTGTTATTTTTTTGTTTCGTAGTTGTGTATCCGAATCTATCTTGTTCTCGACTAGGAAAATAATGTTTTGATTGATTTATTGAATACATAGTTGCTTGCTTGTGTGATACAATGATGTTATTCTTGATACTATGACTGCATTTAAAAAGTGCGTTTGAGCTATGAGGTGTGTGTGTGTGTGTGTGTGTGTGTGTGTGTGTGTGTGTGTGTGTGTGTGTGTGAGTGAGTGAGTGAGTGAGTGAGTGAGTGAGTGAGTGAGTGAGTGAGTGAGCGAGTGAGTGGTGTGTGTGTATGTGTGGTGTGTGTGTATGGTGTGTGTGTGTGTGTGTGTGTGTGCGTGCGTGCGTGCGTGCGTGCATGCGTGCGTGCGTGCGTGCGTGTGCGTGTGTGTGGTGTGTGTGTGGTGTGTATGCGTGTGCGTGTGCGTGTGCGTGAGCGTGTACGTGTGCGTGCGTGTGCGTGTGTGACTGGCAGTGGTTCTTGAAGACTGGCAGTTGTTCTTGGAGACTGGCGGTGGTTCTTGGAGGCTGGCAGTGGTTATTAGAGACTGGCAGTGGTTCTTGGAAACAGGCAGTGGTTCTTGGATACTGGCAGTGGTTCTTGGAGTCTGGCAGCGGTTATTGGAGACTGGCCGTGGTTATTGGAGACTGGCAGTGGTTATTGGAGACTGGCAGTGGTTATTGGAGACCGGCAGTGGTTATTGGAGACCGGCAGTGGTTATTGGAGACTGGCAGTGGTTCTTGGAGACTGGCAGTGGTTTTTGGAGACTGACAGTGGTTCTTGGAGACAGGCAGTTGTTCTTGGAGACTGGCAGTGGTTATTGGAGACTGGCAGTGGTTATTGAAGACTGGCAGTAGTTCTTGGAGACTGGCAGCGGTTCTTGGAGACTGGCAGTGGTTTTTGGAGACTGACAGTGGTTCTTGGAGACAGGCAGTTGTTCTTGGAGACTGGCAGTGGTTATTGGAGACTGGCAGTGGTTCTTGGAGACTGGCAGTGGTTATTGGAGACTGGCAGTGGTTATTGGAGACTGGCAGTGGTTCTTGGAGACTGGCAGTGGTTCTTGGAGACTGGCAGTGGTTATTGGAGACTGGCAGTGGTTATTGGAGACTGGCAGTGGTTCTTGGAGACTGGCAGTGGTTATTGGAGACTGGCAGTGGTTCTTGGAGGCAGGTAGTGTTTATTGGAGACTGGCAGTGGTTCTTTGAGACTGACAGTGGTTATTGGAGACTGGCAGTTGTTCTTGGAGACTGGCAGTGGTTATTGGAGACTGGCAGTGGTTATTGAAGACTGGCAGTAGTTCTTGGAGACTGGCAGCGGTTCTTGGAGACTGGCAGTGGTTTTTGGAGACTGACAGTGGTTCTTGGAGACAGGCAGTTGTTCTTGGAGACTGGCAGTGGTTATTGGAGACTGGCAGTGGTTCTTGGAGACTGGCAGTGGTTATTGGAGACTGGCAGTGGTTATTGGAGACTGGCAGTGGTTCTTGGAGACTGGCAATGGTTCTTGGAGACTGACAGTGGTTATTGGAGACTGGCAGTGGTTATTGGAGACTGGCAGTGGTTCTTGGAGACTGGCAGGGTTATTGGAGACTGGCAGTGGTTCTTGGAGGCAGGTAGTGTTTATTGGAGACTGGCAGTGGTTCTTTGAGACTGACAGTGGTTATTGGAGACTGGCAGTGGTTCTTGGAGACTGGCAGTGGTTATTGGAGACTGGCAGTGGTTTGTGGAGACTGGCAGTGGTTATTGGAGACTGGCAGTGGTTATTGGAGACTGGCAGTGTTTTTTTGGAGACTGGCAGTGGTTATTGGAGACCGGCAGTGGTTATTGGAGACCGGCAGTAGTTCTTGGAGACTGGCAGGGTTATTGGAGACTGGCAGTGGTTCTTGGAGAGAGGTAGTGTTTATTGGAAACTGGCAGTGGTTCTTGGAGACTGGCAGTGGTTATTGGAGGCTGGCAGTGGTTATTGGAGGCTGGCAGTGGTTATTGGAGACTGGCAGTGGGTCTTGGAGACTGGCAGTGGTTCTTGGAGACTGGCAGGGTTATTGGAGACTGGCAGTGGTTCTTGGAGGCAGGTAGTGTTTATTGGAGACTGGCAGTGGTTCTTTGAGACTGACAGTGGTTATTGGAGACTGGCAGTGGTTCTTGGAGACTGGCAGTGGTTATTGGAGACTGGCAGTGGTTTGTGGAGACTGGCAGTGGTTATTGGAGACTGGCAGTGGTTATTGGAGACTGGCAGTGTTTTTTTGGAGACTGGCAGTGGTTATTGGAGACCGGCAGTGGTTATTGGAGACCGGCAGTAGTTCTTGGAGACTGGCAGGGTTATTGGAGACTGGCAGTGGTTCTTGGAGAGAGGTAGTGTTTATTGGAGACTGGCAGTGGTTCTTGGAGACTGGCAGTGGTTATTGGAGGCTGGCAGTGGTTATTGGAGGCTGGCAGTGGTTATTGGAGACTGGCAGTGGGTCTTGGAGACTGGCAGGGTTATTGGAGACTGGCAGTGGTTCTTGGAGACTGGCAGTGGTTCTTGGAGACAGGTAGTGGTTCTTTGAGACAGGTAGTGGTTATTGGAGACTGGCAGTGGTTTGTGGAGACTGGCAGTGGTTCTTGGAGACAGGTAGTGGTTCTTGGAGACAGGTAGTGTTTATTGGAGACTGGCAGTGGTTCTTGGAGACTGGCAGTGGTTATTGGAGACTACAGTGGATCTTGGAGACTGGCAGTGGTTTTTGGAGACTGGCAGTGGTTCTTGGAGACAAGTAGTGGTTATTGGAGACTGGCAGTGGTTCTTGGAGACAGGTAGTGTTTATTGGAGACTGGCAGTTGTTATTGGAGACTGGCAGTGGTTATTGGAAACTGGCAGTGGTTATTGGAGACTGGCAGTGGTTCTTGGAGACTGGCAGGGTTATTGGAGACTGGCAGTGGTTATTGGAGACTGGCAGTGGTTTGTGGAGACTGGCAGTGGTTCTTGGAGACAGGTAGTGGTTCTTGGAGACAGGTAGTGTTTATTGGAGACTGGCAGTGGTTCTTGGAGACTGGCAGTGGTTATTGGACCTTGACCCCATAGAGTGTTTTCTCTTTTGGATATCCACTATCTTGAGCCTTACCAGATTTAACGACTAAAGTCAATTCTTTCGACGATTTGAACAAACATGCGCATTTTTTAAATTCAACCGACTGCGGATATATTACTTAAGCTGTTCAAACACTACATATTAGGACATCAACGAACCGTATTCGCGATAGGCTAAATCAGTTGAGGATGGAGTTTTAATATTAAGTTAATTATCTTCTTAGCGCCTTTGAGCAGGTTTTTAACCCGGACACTAGACGCGTTACGAATGTAATGATAGTATGATACTATAATATAATGATAGTATGATAATAATACAATAAAAATAATAGCCTAATGATGCATTTGTGCGTTTTGTTTACAGTGCTCGTACACTGTCTGCCAGAAAAAGCCTGAAGCCAATAAAGCGGCTGTGGAGAAGTACGCAAGTGTCTGGTGGTCCCGCCGTGTGGCGGCGTTCAAGTGTTTCTACGACACGACTGACTATCGGAGGGTGATCGAGACGAAACGCCACACCAAGTCAGAGGTGATTCACTGCATGCTCTGGCCATCTGTCATCATCGTCATCTGCGGGGCGATATTCCTACACATCGAGATGCGGCGTCGCGGAGTTACGCTCTGTCGTAGGGCAGAGGAGAGACGCGAAGATGAGATGGCGTACGGGAAAGTGTCCGTGGAGAAAGGGAAATACTCGGAAGGGAAGGAAGGGCAACCCGACGCGCATTGTAGACTTATCGACAATTGTGGGCCAAAATACACGAGCGGCGACGAACGCAGGCAGAAGGGGCGTCGGAGGGAAGCGCCTAAGGTGAAGGTAACGGCGGCTGGCGTAAACGGGAGCGAGCGTGCGAATCGTCACCGCCAGCAAACGCAACCGCATCGCCACTCCCCGACCGAGAAGAGCCGGACGAGCATGGCACTTCCGTTAGAACAGAAGAACAGTGCGAAAGGACAGAAGGGGGTGGAGACGCCAGTATGACAGTCGCCACGTCGAGGACAGAAGGGGTGGAGGCTCCAGTATAACAGTCGCCACGTCGTGGACACAAGGGGTGGAGACTCCAATATGACAGTCGCCACGTCGAGGACAGAAGGGGTGGAGGCTCCAGTATAACAGTCGCCACGTCGTGGACACAAGGGGTGGAGACTCCAATATGACAGTCGCCACGTCGAGGACAGAAGGAGTGGAGGCTCCAGTATAACAGTCGCCACATCGAGGACAGAAGGGGTGGAGACGCCAGTATAACAGTCGCCACGTTGAGGACAGAAGGGGTTGAGGCTCCAGTATAACAGTCGCCACGTCGAGGACAGAAGGGGTGGAGACGCCAGTATAACAGTCGCCACGTTGAGGACAGAAGGGGTTGAGGCTCCAGTATAACAGTCGCCACGTCGAGGACAGAAGGGGTGGAGACGCCAGTATAACAGTCGCCACGCCGTGGACACAAGGGATGGAGACGCCAATATAACAGTCGCCACGTCGAGGACACAAGGGGTGGAGACTCCAGTATGACAGTCGCCACGTCGAGGACAGAAGGGGTGGAGACTCCATTATAACAGTCGCCACGTCGTTAACAGAAAGGGTGGAGACGCCAGTATGACAGTCGCCACGTCGTGGACACAAGGGGTGGAGACTCCAGTATGACAATCGCCACGTCGAGGGCAGAAGGGGTTGAGACTGCAATATAACAGTCGCCACGTCGTGAACAGAAAGGGTGGAGACTCCAGTATGACAGTCGCCACGTCGTGGACAGAAAGAGTGGAGACCCCAGTATGACAGTCGCCACGTCGTGGACAGAAAGGGTGGAGACTCCAGCATGACAGTCGCCACGTCGCGGACACAAGGGGTGGAGACTCCAGCATGACAGTCGCCACGCCGTGGACAGAAGGAGTGGAGACTCCAGCATGACAGTCGCCATGTCGTGGACAGAAGGGGTGGAGACTGCAGCATGACAGTCGCCACGTCGTGGACAGAAGGGGTGGATACTCCAGTATGACAGTCGCCACGTCGTGGACAGAAGGGGTGGAGACTCCAGCATGCAGTCGCCACGTCGTGGACAGAAGGGGCGGAGACTCCAGCATGACAGTCGTCACGTCGTGGACAGAAGGGGCGGAGACTCCAGCATGACAGTCGTCACGTCGTGGACAGAAGGGGCGGAGACTCCAGCATGACAGTCGTCACGTCGTGGACAGAAGGGGCGGAGACTCCAGCATGACAGTCGTCACGTCGTGGACAGAACGGGTGGAGACTCCAACATGACAGTCGTCACGTTGTGGACAGAACGGGTGGAGACTCCAGCATGACAGTCGTCACGTCGTGGACAGAACGGGTGGAGACTCCAGCATGACAGTCGCCACGTCGTGGACAGAAGGGGCGGAGACTCCAGTATGACAG